>CM042163.1:26799927-26834927 GCA_023376005.1 Doryteuthis pealeii | reverse complement strand
ATACAGAAAATAACTGTGTTATTGAATAACCACCAAATTTTATTTATTTTTACTTTCTACGTATAATTAATTTTCAAAAAATAAACATTATTTTAATACAGAAAAAAAAAACAATTTTTGAAATTGTATGGATTTTAGGTCTACAATAAATTCAATGTAAAATATGTTTTATATTTTGCTCATCCCAGTTATAAATGCCACAAAACAAGAAAAGATAAAACTAACAATAACAGAAAAAGAAATGTATTAATTTTTAATTCTCTGAATTTTTTTAGATGAGTCTTGATGATTAGTATTATCTGCATTATTTGGACTATTCTCCTCATATTCATTGTTATCTGAAACGTTGTGCAGATAACAAGGAAGATCAGGACAATAGTCCGAACAATGCAGATAGTATTAATTTTTGTCTAAATCATTTATTGACACTGTTAGATTGATTGATTATTACCAAAATATTGCACAATTTTGATTCACCCTAGTATACCAAATATACTTAAAAGGCCTTATTATGAATAATAATAATAATAATAATAATAATAATAATAATAATAATAATAATAATAATAATAATAATAATAATAATAATAATAATAATAATAATAATAATAATAATAATAGAGACAAAAATATTTACCTTGTGCTCCTCTATTGAACGGAGTGGTTGTAAAGAACCCTGAAATGTTCAGAAAATATATATTTTCCTTAAATTCTGTGTGGAAGATTACCTTCTCTTGCTAAAAAGCAACACCCTCTGTTGCCATAGAAACATATATAGGTATTTAAACACACACACGCTAAACTGTACACAGCACCAATAGCTTTTACCCATGAAGATATATCTATGACTAAAGGGAATATTGCTAATTAAGTTTTGTTACAAACACCTTCATTTCTTTTAGTAATTTCATATACATGTAATTAAAAAAAAAGATATTCCTACATACACCCATCTTTACATTTTTGTATCGAATTTTTGCATTCATATCACCCATTAATGAATATATTTTAAACAATTTTGAATACAATATTGATTTATAAGAATTAATCAAAACAACTAAATTTCATTGAATGATTTACTCCTAGAAATTTAAATGATTTAATTGATATCTTTATAAAGAATTTAATTTCTGTTCACACTTGAACGATTTTTGATGAAGAATAAATATAAAAGAGAAGATTAATTTTTTTTCAAACTTCATAAGATTGACTTCCATATTACTTTAACTTAAATTAACATTGTTTTTAAATAAATCGAACTATGTTTAGGAAATGTTTTAAAACCTATTTTAATGAAGAGAAAAAATTATTTTACCTGGTAGCGATGATGTTGTTTTGACTAAAAATAAAAAATAAATGAAAATTCTTATGAGTCATAATATCGACTCCATACAGCTTATAAAATATGAAAGAAAAATAATTCATTTGATACAGATATTTCATTTAATACAGAAATTATTACCATCAGGTCGTGCTGACTGCACGGATTCTCATTACTCTCTCTCTCTCTCTCTCTCTCTCTCTCTCTCTCTCTCTCTCTCTCTCTCTCTCTCTCTCTCTCTCTGTTCCTATTGGTTATAACTCCATTAATCAGCATTCAGTGTCTATAAAGAACTGATAGGAATAAGTCTTTGCTATGTGTAGGTGTCCATGGGAGAACGTGTTAACATGTCACTTATATACTAAAACTAAAGGTACCTTACATGGTGTAATGGGCTAGCAAGCTAGATTCACGAACCATTGTTATTGCAAACAACCTCGTCCAGGATTTGAACTCGTTTCACCAAGTTCATTTCCTATGACGATAACCATTATACGCCAAACACCTCTGTAATTCTGGATAGTATATTGAGAAATTAGAAAGAGTTTTAAAAGAAACATTACTTTTACTGATAATAATATTTTGTATAAGATGAAATAGTCAGAACCATTGTTACATAATTATGGATCCCTAATATCTTTTGAAGGTAGTATAGAAATCCTTATGGCGATCAGTACAGCTGATGGCCTTGAGAGTGAGTGACAGCGTTTGACCTCACTCTCACCTTGCGTTCTGGGGATGGAACGTGAGAACGGAAGGCAATAGAGGCCCTTCCGGTTTAAGGAGTAAGCAACTCAGTTAGAGTTAGGACTTAGAAGCGAAGCTAGCAAGATGTGAGTCTCCGCGCGCATTGTCTGGGGGTTTATGGAATAAAGTAACATCATTGTAAATCGAAGTCTTGTTGTTATTACTAAAAGCTAACAATAGCACAAGGCTTCTGATAACAAGAAATCCCTAGCAACAGAAACCAGACCCGGAACCCTCAATAGAAGACCAGGCGAGACCTTAGAAGATATACCAGATCCGGCCAGAAGACTAGACGACAGAGAAGAAGTAAGAGAAGTATATAACGTATAGATATTTAGTGCCGTCACAGAAAAGGCACTATGCAACATATATCTATTTGGTACCGTGACGACGCCGCTACGTAACACCATAACTAAAAATTCAAAACTACTTACTAGTAGACATTGAACATTCAACTGCAGCATCTTCATTATGTCCACAGTCATGAATTCCCCAATTATTTCTACTACACTGGGCTACTGAAAGTTCATTTCCTTGACATTCAACTTGGTCGAGCCATATTGGTCCAGTACCTGGTCCAAATTTTCCGCTGACAGATCCATCACTAGAATGGGAAGAAAGAATCACATTATTTTAGAAATTAATACATATATGTACATGTCTAAAGACTATATATGACCGACTATATTATTGATATTGTAATATATATTAGAGTGTATTAGAAGCAAAATGGAGGTAGGAAAATATATATAAAATATAGACATTGAAAAACTGAACAGAGAAAAACATGAAAGTTCATAAAAAAAGGAAATTCAGAAGATTCATCAACACATAATTTCTTATATTATTTTCTAATAGCTACATTAGTTTTGAAAAGAAAAAACACAAATGAAGTAAACTCCCCAGCCTGTACTCTCTACTGAGACAACGTCGTCTCCGATGGTTGGGTCATGTATGTCGGATGGATGATGGACGAATCCCGAAAGACATCCTGTATGGAGAGCTAACATCTGGTAAAAGACAGATTGGTCGCCCCCTACTGCGATTCAAGGATGTCTGCAAAAATGATCTCAGGTGCTTTGGCATTGTCCCTTCCAGCTGGGAAAATTTGGCTCAAGACCGCCCTCGGTGGCGGCAGAATCTCCATAGAGGCCTGTACACGTCAGAATTCACCCTGATATAACATCATGAAGCTAAGAGGTCCATAAGAAAGCAACGGCAACAAAGCATCGGGACATCATCATCTACAGGGACAACCTACAAATGCAAAATCTGTGGTCGAGAATGTTTCTCAAAAATAGGACTTCATAGTCACAGGAGGCGCTGCAACCTCAGGGGCACACAAAAACTTTTATCATAGTCTTTCGAGACTGAACTGCCAATGATGAATGACATTAGTTTTGAAAAGAAAAAACACAAATGAAGTAAAGAGATAACGGTTCATTGTCATTATTCTTAATATATGACTTTACTTTTTAAGAAGTTTAAATTTCCTTTTCCTTTTTCTGTTATTTACAAACTATTTTCATCAATCTTTTTTTTTCTTTTTCATCCTCCATTTTCTTTTAATTATCTTTATCATTTATTTCTTTTTTTCTTTATTTTAAATCAAAAGAAAAAATATTTCCCGCATTCTTTTCTTTCTTTAGTTATTTCTTCCTCTTGTTTCTTTCTGTCACTTTCTACAGCATTCATTTCTTTCTTTATTTACTTTATACTTTGTTTCTCTTTACTTTTTCAAATGTAAATTTCGTTCTTTTCTTTGATTTTTACAATCATATATATATATATATATATATATATATATATATATATATATATACCCTTTTTTCGTTAGAACGTTTCATGCCTTTTTGGTTCAAAATCAAGAAATATAATAAGAAAAATAACTTACACATATCCAAGCATTTTGCAAACAACACGTGCATCTCTGTCATCCCATGAATCATCACATACGGTACCCCATTGTCCATTGTATTGAATTTCAACTCGTCCCGTGTTCAAAGAATTGCCCCCAACCAGTCGCACAGATACTACAAAGTAATAGCACAATTGTTTTAACAAGTTTTTAATAATTGTTGGGATACTGTGATTGTCTCCCTTGGAAACGGGCGTATTTATTCAAATAAATTTTAAAGCGATCACTAAGCAACACTAGAGACCTCGAAGACATCCTGAATGGTTACTAAGAAGCAGCAACAGTAAACTCAACTAAGACGAGACAACGATAAAATACGATAATAACCAAATTATATTTTGTGATGACAGCTCATCTCGGTACATCAAACAATATCAAAATATTCATTTTTTAATCTTAAACACGTCTCATCTCCATTGCTTTGTAACTTCTCAGTCTATTACGGTTAGCGCCTGTTAGACATCAACAAATTTAAAAGGTTTATCCACACACATTGGTATTATATATCCCGCAACAATGTCATTTTATATCATTCTATAATGAGGAAAATCAGGATCTTTTAGATATTGAAATTGTGACATAACAAGAATATATCACTAACAAATGTTAATGCATCGATAAGAACTTCAAGAAATACAAGAAAGGATAATGTATAGAGTTTCAAAGAAATATAAGCATATTTCTTACCATCAGAATTCGGTGAAGGTTTAACTGTTGTAGCTGAAAAACAAATTATAAAATTAATCATGTTGTATAAAGAAAACATTATTATAAAATAACATAAAATGATAAGTATTCGAAAGTTGGACATGTGGTAATTACGCCATCTTATTATTGTTGTGTTTTTTTTATCTGACTCAACAAGAAATAAATAAGAATTCAATATATCCAAAGAGTAATTTAAGAGCAATACAATATAATCATATTAATGTATGTACTGGGTGGCCAATGAGTCACTGAGGGATTTTAAACATGAATAGATTCTTTATTTTTGAAGGTACCTTAATGGAATGTTAACATGATATGACGAAGACAATGGTAATTTGTTTGCAAAAAAAATGAAAGAGCATTTATTTATGAAAAATAACATCTTTTTAATGGTTTCCATTTTCAGCTTCACAAATTCGTGCCCTTTCCAAAACATTATCCATGGCGGATTGCAGGATCACTCGATTATGATTTAATTCCCTGACTTCATTCCTGATGTTCTCCTTCAATTCTTGTAGAGTTTGAGGTTTGTTGATGTAAACCTTTTCTTTGAGATACCCCCTCAAAATAAATTAGGGCTAGTCAAGTCTGGGGAACGTGAAGGCCAGTTGACATTGCTGTTGCGAACGATAATCTTGTCGCCAAAGCATTCCTTCAGCAACAGCATAATTTCTCTAGCCGTATGTGCTGTTGCCTCATCTTGTTGGAATCATACTTCAGGCCTATTTTGAATTCTTGTGAACAGGAAGTCTTCAATCATGGTCCGGTAGCGTATTCCAGTCACAGTGACAGCATTTCCGTCTTCATCCTCAAAGAAATAAGGCCCGATAATCTCCTCTGCCCTCATTGCACACCATACCGTGCACTTTGTGGGATGTAACTGCCTTTGGTGAATCGCCCTCGGATTTTCAGAGCCCCAAAATCGGCAATTTTGGGTGTTAACGAATCCATTCAAATGAAAATGGGCTTCATCTGACATCAGCAGATTTCTCAGAAGATTTGGGTCCATGCGAAACAATTCTTGAATTGTGACCGCATATTGACGCCTAGGTTGATAATCTTGGAGTTTTAAGTATTGAACCAGCTGCACCTTGTAAGGAAAAAATTTTAAGCTGTACAGAATATTTTGAAGAGAACTTGGGGATATCCCAAGTTGTATGGAACATCGTCGTGTTGATGTTTCAGGATTCTACCTAACATCTTCCCTCACTCTTTCCCTGGTTTCATTTGTTGTGACACTGCGAGGTCTCCCAGCTCGCGGAAGATCCCTTACTGCTTCTTGCTGTTCAAAACGACGAACGATGCTTCGAATTGTGTTGTTACTTGGACCACCTCCCACTTGAAAATACCGTCGATATGCTCTTTGTGTTAAAATAATTGACCCCTGATTGTGATAAAACAATTTAACAATTTGGGTACGTTCTTCGATGCTATACTTAATCATGATTAATTTGCAAAATATTTTCTATACAATATCTGAAATAGAAAGAAAAATAATTTTTAATGGTAAAATGTCAGCATTTGGTAACCCCTCAGTGACTTCTTGGCCACCCTGTATTTACCAATCCCTCCACACGAACAGGATGTGACACAACTTAAGCGAGATTTGATAGGTTTGAATTCAGAATTTAAAGATACCAATCAGCCCTACTATTTACCCATAGCCGGATGGAGAATATTTGGACGCATTCTTTCTCTATTCTATTATGCGAAATGCAATCACCCTCATTCAGGATTTAAACTAATGTCACCGGATCCATTTCTTTATATTATCTCTATGTTATTTCATTTGATACAAACAGGTTTTTTTGACACATTTGTCCTATGACTAACAAAGAATGTATCGAAATAAATGCAATCTCTCTCATTCAGGATTTAAACTAACTAGCAAATATATGCACCCTCCGGGTGCAAGTATTTTAGTTAAATTTTATAATAAAATACCATATTAAATTAAAAAGGCTAATGAAACTGAATAAGAATGCAGATAAAAAGATTTGGAACAAAGGGGGTATGATTGAAAAATAGAACTACTTAGAAACTAACTCTTCCATCATTTTCCATTACTCCCGTCTTTCATTGGTAATTTTTTTCTAATTTAACTATTTAGTTAAAATAGGAAGTAAAGAATAATATTACAGTTATTTCTTCTTGTTAAGGGATTTTTTTAAAGATTTATCCCCGAGATTTTTGCTCATATTCAATAAGATAAAACCAAACAATTAGAAATCAATAATACTATGTATATATTTATTAAAATCACATTTTTTAGATCAATATGCAAATTAGCCTTCCCATTCACACCGTAAACTGCTATTTTGTTGTATATATAAATACAATTGCATGTTATTAGTATGTAGATATTACCAACAGTATTAATAATGTAAAACAATTTTATTATTAAGAGGTTTAAATAAAAATAAAATCATGGAGAATGTGATGTAAATAACAAAGGGAATTGTGACTTGTATAGTAATATAGTTTCGGTTACAGACAGACAAACCTACAATCTCCATTATAATAAGATGTTATTTCATTTGATACAAACAGGTTTTTTTTTACACATTTGTCCTATGACTAACAAAGAATGTATCGAAATAAATGCAATCTCCCTCATTCAGGATTTAAACTAATGTCACTGGATCCATTTCTTTATATTATCTCTATGTTACTTTCGAATTATTAAGGAAATTAAACACGGAAAGTAAAAAGAAGGGGTTGCGATTTTATTGCCACCCCTGACCCCCAAAAAAACACAAAAAGCCCAAAAAGTGAATCAAAGTTTTGAAAATATTAAAAAAAAAAAAAAAAAAAAATAAGGTTAAAGTTAAATAAATTAATTCGTCAAAAAAATAAAAATAAATATAAAACTAAAAAAAAAAAAAAAAAAAAAAACAAAAAAAAAAAAAAAAAGTTAAATAAATTATTAAAAATATATAAAAAGCCCCCTCCAAATAAAAACGAAAAACAGTTTTGCAGATATTTAAATAAAAAGAAAAGAAAATTAAATAAATTAATTAGCCAAAAAAATGAAAATAAAAATTAAAAACAGAAAAAGACAGATAAAATTTTGCAAATATTTTTTTTAAAAGTAAGTTAAATAAATCAATAAAAAATGTCCAGCCTTAAAAAACGCTCATTATATATTATTGATACAAACAGGTTTGTTTTTTTACACATTTGTCCTATGACTAACAAAGAATGTATCGAAATAAATAGTTATGTACAAAAATATTTCTGTGTTGTCTCCATGACAAAAACTAAGAAACTGATAACAGGTGATAATAACAATAAAGATGAATGAACAGTCCGAAAAATCAAGCGATTGAAAATCCACTCAGGTTCGCTAGCATTTTCAGTTGCACATTTCCCGGGTATTACCGGGTACTACAGCTAGTATTCACTAAAATATTAATTTTACCTTTTTCTAAGAAACATTTGACTGACGCATCTTCACCATGACCGCAGTTACTCGATCCCCAAGAATTCTTCTTACAGTCAATAATATTTGTTTCATTGCCAATACAATTGACTTCATCTAAAAAGATTCTGCCATTTCCAGTTCCATACCATCCACCTGACAAACCAATGCCATCCCTGTAAAAATAAAAAGAGGACCTTACTATAAAATCCACATTCTTTTGACAGAAAGGGAAAACTATAATATTATCAATTATAATATCATCTTCATTACTAATATAAAAAATGTCATATAGAAATTAAACAACTTATCATACTTTTTGTCATTCAGTGGTATTCTTTATAGGGGAAAATTTAATATACATAACTTTAAAGAGACACGCGGGAAAAAAAAGAAGAAAAAAAAAGAAAAAAAAAACTAAAATTTCCTAATCAAACTGAAATATGCGCCTTTTTGTTTGTTTTGATTAAATATTCATCGACTTGAAAAGTAGATTTTTCAGTATAACGCCCAAGAGATAATATCATTAGAATTTAGGTATAGCATTATATTCGCATTTTACGTATAAATAGCATTATTATATCTTATTTATGTATAAATAGCATTAGATCACAGAAACTCTCGAAGTAGCTTAACCCTAACACTTACGTTTTGTAAGAGTTAGTAAGCTAGTTGCATTATTACTGTAATGGCAAATTCGATTTTCGTTGTTGGAACAGCGAAATCTACTAAATGACAACCCCCCCCCTTTTTTGGTAATTAACACTATGTCTGACATTAGGGGATTCATTTATCTCAAGATCCCAGAGAATTTTCACAGATTCTGGTTTGTGGTTATTATTATGGGTTATTGAGGTTATAGAATTTCGTAAATTGTATATATAGATATGATAAGTTGTAAACACGGTGTGTTTGGATATGGCTTTTTGCCGACAATTTTTGGGAGAATATGTGCTTAATTGGAGTCGTACCTAATTTTGAAAATTAATCAATTAATAATTAATTAGGCGGGAATGCCTATTTAAATGTATGGCTAAACAAATCGAGAAAAATCAATCTCTGTATGTACATTTCGGCCTATTAGGCCTCATCAGCAGAGCTATAGATAGGAAGACCGCCCTGTGCGTGATTTGAAACCGGACTGTCATATATAGATATGTATTCATAGTTTCCTAAGGGATATGTTTGTACACGTTAATATGATATCAAGAATTTTCATCTAATACTAATGATTTGCAAACAAATCTATATGAACTATAGATGGAACCCAAACAGATACTACCACTCTAGGATAGAGTGGACTTGAGAGTAATGACAATGAGTAGGATACTTTAAATTCCCCAGATCTTCAGTTATAGAGTAGAGTACATCAGATGTAGTTTAATATATTACACAAAATATTTCTAGGGGATCTTAACCTCTGCGGGAAATACAGTCAGCGTATCATAAGCCCCACTGAAAAGGATTTTTTGTTAGAGTGTTTTTGTTTGAGTGAAAACAATTATCAGTTCTTCAAGATTAATAATTTTATTAAAAAATATATTTACTTACACATAACCAAGCATCCGGCAAATGACACGGGCATCATTGTTATCCCAGCCATCATCACAAACCGTACCCCATTCTCCATTTAAGCCTAATTCAACTCGACCAGAAGATGGATTTTCACCTCCCACAAGACGAACGTTTATCGGAACTAGATTAAATGAAAAGAAAAGTTTGGTTAAAATACAGCTTAAAAAACTAAAATTTACACTTCCACTGAAATTATTTCTCTTTTTTTTTTAAAGGTGCTTACAAAAAAATTATCATTCAGTTGCAATTGGACTGGAAATTACCTTATTCCTGATGTTAGAAAAGTGTATTTCTCTAGTAAATATATCACTATGGAGTGTTGTTTTTGCTATATTATGGTTACATACATACATAAAAACAAAAGAGAATTTTAGTAATATACTAGAAGTGGCTACCCGACATCACCTGGATAGAGGGAGGGAGCAAACAAAGTTAGTCTCATAGATCTACTATCACTGAATTGCAAGTTAGATCATTGCAGGATGCCCCATTAAAATCCTTATGTAAAAAGACCTTGAATTGATCGGGCCTGGTAGGTTGTCAGAAAAAATGTTCACAGACACTCTGAAAATAAAATTTAATGTCTCCTATTTAAAATATTAAATGCAAAAAAAAAAGAAGAATTCCCTGTTGTTACTATTCAAATTTTATTGTTTGATTATCTTCACGAATATAAATCAATTCTTCATTAGTTTTGCTCAAAAAGCAAGATCTGGTGATAGTGAATGTGTGTATATATATCTACTTTGACATTAATTGTTTTCTTTTTGTAATTTCATACTGTTGTGATGTGTGGTTTCGTATTCTTTGATGTAGTAATTCTCCGAGCGTATCTTAGCTCTGTGTATTAATAATAATAAGCAAATCTAATATACAAGTTGTCACTAAATTTTAGACACAGAGGAAGTATCATTAACTATAAACTATTAACAATAAATATGAGTCTGTTTCAAGAAAGAGAGAAGTAAACAAGTATTTCTCAGTGAACATAAAGGAGGGTTATATTAATAGATAACAGATGCTTTTAATTCCTTTTATCGCCAGGTGAGTCCCCAATTTATTTTCAAGGAATTTTAAAGTTTAATGTGGATTTACAGCATCGAGTTAACGTAAATCTCACAAAAAAGATTAAACTTTGCATAAAATATGGTGAAAATCATATTGAAGATGTTAATGATTATTATTCCACCGGGTGCAAGTATTTAAGTTTTAATGTAATAAAATATCGTATTAAATTAGAAAGGCTAATGAAACTAAATAAAAATTCATATAAAAAGATTTGAAACATAGTGGGTATAATCGAAATATAGAACAACTGGAACTTACTCTTCCATCACTCTCGTCTTTCATTTTTATTTTTCTAATTTAAGTACTTAGTTAAAAGAGGAAGTAAAGAATAAAATGACAGTTATTTTTTCTTGTTAATGGATTTCATTTAAGATTCATTGAAGAGATTTTTGCTTATATTTATTAAAATGAAACCAAACAGTTAGAAATCAATAATACTAAGCACATATTTATCAAAATCACATTTTTAATATCAATATGCAAATTAGCATTCCCATTCACACTGTAAACCGCTATTTTGTTGTATATATAAATATAATTGCATGTTGTTAGTATGTAGATATGCTTAACAGTATTGATAATGTAAAATAATTTTATTAATAATTGAGGTTTAAATAAAATAAAATCATTAAGAATGTGATGTTAATAACTAAGGGAATTGTGACTTGAGTAGTAATATAGTTTCGCTTACAGACAGACAAACACACAATCTCCATTATAATAAGATTAGATAAAATGTTGTTGAAAGATTTCTTTATTAGAAAGAATCTTTTGTCTATGTCCAGATTTTAAGGGCATCCTGTATAATGATAATAGTATAACATTTGATGCTTCAATATCTGCTTTAAGAGCAATTATTCTGTTAAACATCAATCATACAAACTGATGGTGTTGTTGTCAAAATGTTGTTTGCCTCTCACTGATCAGCTATAAGAAGTTCAGCTTTCTTTTGTCACATTTCTTTTTTTTCATTTTATTTCCCTACGTGTCTTTTTTTTTTAAATTTGTCTCCGTTTTTCCTTCTTTCTTTCTGCATTATCAACTTCTCTCTTTTTCCTTCCTTCGTTTTGATTCATCAACTTATTGTTATTCTTCTTATCCTTCTTTTTCTTTCTTTTTTGTTCTTTATTTATGAATAAATATTTTGTAGGATCTTTTATTTATAGGAGATGTGTGAAAGAAATTACTTTCTACAATAATTTTTGAATGAGAAAAATATTTTTTTTTTTGCGTTCTTCTTCATCATTTCCATTTCTTTTATTTATAATAAATATATCAAATTTTCCTTTTCATTATTTCTGTTCATTTGTTTTGTCTCATTTTTTCCTTTTTTTTCTTTTTTTCTTTCCTTCATTCTTTCGTTTCTTCTTTCTTTCTTTCTCTCTGCATTATAAGCTTATCCCCTTTTTTGTTTACACTTTTCTTCCTATTCAATTTTATTTTCTTTTCTTTAATGTTCCTTTACAACACAACATTGTTTAATTCTCATATTCATTCTATATAAAAATAAACTATATCTGCTTCAGTATCCCCACCTGGATAAAAGAAAATCTGTTCTCGTCTCCAAGAATAAAATAACAATGTGAAAGCGAGCAAAAGACTAATCCTATAAATCTTTTTTATCAAGATATAGAATGTAATTCACAAATAATTTTTAATATGAAAACTATTTGAAAAAAAAATCATTTTTGTTGTTATTTCTCATAGCAATCAAATGGTTGTATGCCCAAATTTTGCTATCATTACATAATGTGTCTATTGACCTAAATACCTTGGCTACAGTTAAAGAAAAATCGCTTTATAAATTTACTACTTCTGATGTTATATCTTTACAATTACTGGATATTAAGATATTTCTCTACATACTTCAGGTGACTATGAATAAAAGAAATCCATACATATTTAGTAATTAAAATCTTTCCACTTACTTGGATTTGTACTGCAATGAACTCCAGCATCTTCACTATGTTGACAATCATGAACTCCCCAGGGATTCTTTGGGCAATCAGCAAGGGATTTCTCAGTGCCAGTACAGTTGACTTCATCAAGCCAAATATCACCGGATCCCATTCCATATTTAGAAGCGTTAACAGCAATGCCATAACTGAGGTGAAAATAAGATAAAGTATTATTATAATTACTAGCAAATATATGCACCCTCCGGGCGCAAGTATCTAAGTTTTAATGTAATAAAGTATTGTATTAAATTAGAAAGGCTAATAAAACTAAATAAGAATGCAGATAAAATGATTTGAAACAGAGGGAGGTATAATAGAAAAATAGAACAACTGAAACTTACTCTTCCATCACTCTCGTCTTTCATTGTTATTTTTTCTAATTTAAGTATTTAGTTAAAAGAGGAAGTAAAGAATAAAATGACAGTTATCTTTTCTTGTTAATCGATTTCATTTAAGATTCATTGAAGAGATGTTTGCTTATATTCATTAAAATAAATCCAAACAGTTAAAAATCAATAATACTAAGCACATATTTAATAAAATCACATTTTTGATATCAATATGCAAATTAGCCTTCCCGTTCACACAATAAACCGCTATTTTGTTGTATATGTAAATATAATTGCATGTTGCTAATATGTAGATATGGTTAACAGCATTAATAATATACAACAATTTTATTATTAATCGAGATTTAAATAAAAATAAAATCGTGGAGAATGTGATGTCAATAACTAAGGAAATTGTAACTTGAGTAGGAATATAGTTTCGGTTACAGACAGAAAAACACACAATCTCCATTATAATAAGATTTAATTTTATTCTTTATTCTAATGATATTATTCCTTTTGTAGTTAATTTATAACTAGTAATAAAGTTAAAAGTCAAAATGAGAGCCAGAAATATTCTGAGATGATTTTCTCTTAGACGATTTTCTTATCAAGATTAAAGACGCAGTGCAATATGTTACTTGGATAGATGGGTACCGCCAAGTAAATGTACCATTTCTTAGAGGGATGCCATAGTTGCTTGGGGTTTTGTTTTCAGAATACTGAAAAATTGCGACTATAAAATTCTCCAATCTGTAATTGAATTGTAATTTTCGGCCTTTTTAAGCGATATTGAGCCATTGTTTTGTGAGAGGAGAAACCCAAAATGAGATCTGCATTTGCTTCGAACTTCAAGTTTTTTTAATCATCAAAATTCTCGATAATCATAAAATTCTGATGATAAACCTTTAATCTTTCCTAAACACTAACATCTGTATCATCATGGGACACCTTTAGTACCGGAACCCAATAGTTTCTAATAAAAATAGGAAAGTACTCCGTAGGCCTTGTGCCAAACATTGACTATTTTTTAAGATTGTTAGTGTAACCGGACATATACATATTCTTAATCTTGAATTTTTGAGTAAACTCGTTTTTTTTTATTTTGTTTCAATCGCTTTTGCAAAAAACGTTACGGTTGACAAACACTTTTATCAACAAATTAGTGGTAAGATTTATGCGTGAAAATTTATCATTGAAATTATTGTGCAATCTTTAAATTATCTTTCTAGGTGAGGTATATACTAATTTAAAACTAAATACCTTCCAGGAATTATATGATCTTTTCCACTAAAACGTTTAGTAATATATTTTTGTGACAATTTCAGTTAAATTTAAATTTTTAGAAAAGGTTTTAAAGTAACATTCGTCAAAAATATTTAGATAAAGGTCACCAAAATATTTACGTATATCTGAAAACATGAAAACGAAGGGATTGAAGATGCTACCCCCCCCCACACACATATATATATATATATATATATATATATACTTTTTACTTATTAGGTTTAGTCTCTCGGCGGGTTTGTATATATATATATATATATGCATATAAATTGTTTTTTCCTTTTTGCCAAAAATTGTACTAATAGATTATTTCTGTTGGTACGATTATCTTGGTCTTTTCTTTTTTACAAAAAAATTTTCTGCCCGCTTGATGTTTGGTAGTATATTTTTACAATCAAACTATTTGCTGGTTTTTTCTCACCGCGAGGATCTACCAACAAGTTTGGTATATATATATATATATATATATATATATATATATTATTATTTATTTTTGCTTGAAGGCAATTATAAATGCATGTATCGAATAAGATTCGATAATTATAGAAAATAATCTTGACAAGTAAATCCCGCAAAGGATGGCTCGCTATGCAGAACACCGTACAGACTGTTTCGACTTTATTAAGTCTCTTCAGCGATGTATACTAACGACTCCCCTCCGACAGGAATCGAAACCGGGACTTCACAGGCATAGTCAGAGACCATATCCGTTCGGCCGCCGGTACATAGCGAACAATCCCTGCGAAATTAACCTTGTCAATGATATATACTCGAAAACATGAACCTACATGCTATCTTTTTAAAGTGATTTAATTTAGTTTTGCTTCGGCTATTTGGAATACATGAAGATTTTTACTGATATTTTGTCGCTACAGCTGATTTCAGATTTAGAAGAAATAATTCATGCCAAACTGTGTGGGTTCATTCCAATTAATTTAATACTGCCAAAATGTTATCAAGACTCTTAAGATCAGAATAGAGTTTTGATATTTGTACGCTTCTACCAAAGGTATGATAGATATTAAATTAATTTGCCCCAGAGGTCAGAGAGGTCATTAATAGGTTGCAGGTAACATTTTGGCCCATAATCACTGTATGATTTAAATTTCTCACAAATTTGCAAGGTTTAATCCAAATGTCAACAAAGGTGGATGTGGGAATAAATTGTTCCACGTTCAGTATAAATCCCAAATCAAAGAATTCAAATGAAATGAGAATAAAATGTTGGTTCACTATCAAATGAAAAGACAAAATTCTCGCGTAGGCTTTTCTCCATGCGTTACGTTAGAGTCAAAATAGCGCAGTCATATCTTATTATAATGGAGATTGTGTGTTTTTCTGTCTGTAACCGAAACTATATTACTACTCAAGTCACAATTCCCTTAATTATTTACATCAAATTCTTCATGATTTCATTCTTTTAAACCTTCAGTTATTAATAAAAATTGTTTTACATTATTAATACTGTTGATCATATCTACGTACTAATAACATGCAATTGTATTTATATATACAACAAAATAGCGGTTTACAGTTTGAACGAGAAGGCTAATTTGCATATTGATATTTAAAATTTTATTTTAATAAATATGTGCTTGGTATTATTGATTTCTAATTGTTTGGTTTTATCTTAAGAAATATAAACAAAAATCTCGTGGATAAATCTTAAAAGAAATTTATTTACAAGAAGAAATAACTGTAATATTATCCTTTACTTCCTATTTTAACCAAATAGTTAAATTAGGAAAATTTACCAATGAAACAGGGGAGTAGTTGAAAATGATGGAATAGTTAGTTTCAAAGTTGTTCTATTTTTCGATTATACCCCCTCTGTTGCAGATCTTTTTATCTGCATTCTTAGTCAGTTTCATTAGCATTTCTAATTTAATATGATATTTTATTATATCAAAACTTAAATACTTGCACCCGGAGGGTGCATATATTTTCTAGTAGTAGTAATGACACAGCTACAGCTTGGAAGAGTTCACGTTTGATTTTATCAGAGGAAACAGATTTCCATATGGTCGATAACGTGTTAATAACTTTACCTATTTGATTGTTGACATTGCTTTCAGTAGACGGGATATTGCTGCCGAGGTATATGAATTGGTCTACTAATTTGAAAGGCTTGCTATTGAATAAGGATCTGGCAACATCTTCATTAAAATGGTCGGTAACGTTTTAATAACTTTATCTATTTGATTGTTGACATTGCTTTCAGTAGACGGGATATTGCTGCCGAGGTATATGAATTGGTCTACTAATTTGAAAGGCTTGCTATTGAATAAGGATCTGGCAACATCTTCATTAAAATGGTCGGTAACGTTTTAATAACTTTATCTATTTGATTGTTGACGTAGATGAGATATTGCTATTCATTTAATGTTGGTCATTAAAATGTATCTAATATTTTTAAATGTAACTAGAGTTGTTTACTAAAACCTATCTAATAATGTTCATTGGAAATGTATTTAATGGTGCTCATTAAAAGGTATTTAATGTTATTAATTGAAAATGTATTTAGTGTTCCGGAAAATGTGTTTGTTGCTGCAAACGTATTTGATTTTGCTCATTAAATAACAAAAATAACAACTATCATAAGTGAAAAGTTAAACTTACTTGTATCCCAGCATATGACAGACAACACGAGCATCATTATCATCCCATTTGTCATCACATACAGTACCCCATTTATGACTGAAGTTAATCTCAACACGTCCGTAGAATGGTGCATTTCCTCCAACTAAACGAACAGGTACTGCAAAAAAGAAGAAAATATTCCGTTTAACACTTTTAAGCATTCGGTTTTGTTTTTGTTTTTCGGAAAGTTATCTTCTATTTTATACGAAAATGGTATATGAAATATATAAAGAAATTAGTCTAAATATAGTTTACATTTTTCTTTAAATACTTCCAGATTAAAATACAGTCATTCCGAATCTTTTTTCTTTTTAATATGTCCTTTAAGGAGTGTATGTTTCCTGAATTAAACTTTATATCTATGTTAAATTTACTGGAATAATCATCAACCGTATATATCATACTGACAGCACAGTTATTCATATTTCTTTCTCATCAACCGTCCCTATTGATCATTGCTCCAGGGAGATCCTCCACGCGGCATCCAGAATTCGCACGGAGCTGATTGATGTAGTCTTTTGCTGGTTGGTCTGTACTGGTATGTCTATGTTTAGGTTTCTACAGGAGAACGTACTTATGAATTCTTCCTTGTTTCTCAAGTTGTGTCAAGCATGTTTTGTTCGTCTTGCTAGGATGGTTTGTGTTGTTACATAATTGTTAGTAGCCTAACACTTATTTACAGTAGTGTAGAAACCAAAATGGCTGTTATAAGTTGCAGCCAGCGGCCTTGAAAGATTGAGTGACACGGCTTGACCTCATCCTGATCCTTCCGGTGGATACCGTGAGAATCAGTGGAGAAGACCCCCTTCCGGTTTAGATTAGAAACAGAGTTTAGTCAGTATCGGCCAAACCACGAAGGTGATAAGTCGTGTTAAGCGCACGGCCGACTCAATCTGCGCAGGTAGTCTGGTGGGGATTTCGGAATAAAATATGATCTAAAGCAAATCGAAGTCTTGGGTTATTATCTAAAAACTACCAATGACACAGGGCATCTGATAAAGAGAAATCCCCAAGACGAAGTCCAGACGCTAGAAGAAGAACGTAAGATACCAAAGATGAGCAGAAGAATAATAGAAGTAAAGAGAGTATACAACAGTGTGATAGGCGGTAAGTGACCGTACAGTTTCTTTTCTGGGGGTGCTGCTTCCATGATTTGTTCAAGACAACACGCAATATTCTTATGTAGTTCCCATTTAACTTTATCTCTAAGCGTTTCGTTATATTCCAAGTTGGTTCAGTCATACAGTATCACTGAGACTGCTACAACTTGGAAGAATTATCGCTTTATCTTATCAGAGAGATCAGATTTCCATATGAATGATAATCTATAGCATTCCATGCCTTTCCCAGGTGTGAGTTATAAAAGGTGTGTTAACTGGTCTTCTAATTTTAGAGGCTTACCATCAGAAGTATTAAGTAGTTTCCTTCTTATTTAAGGCTTTAAAGTTTAGTTTTATGTTTAAACTTACAATTAATGAAAACTTGAAAAACGGAAAAAAAACAATTGACTCAACCTTTTACATCTAAAATTATAAAAGTAATTTGTCAATTTATACCTGACATCTTTCTGTTACTAATAAGATGAAAAAGGATGAAGAAAAAAACACTTACACAGGGGAGGACTTGTTGTTGTTGGAGTTATTCCTGAAATAATAGAATTATATTGTCATATTGAAAAGATGATTAATTTTTGATAATAAAAAAAATCCAAATAGGAATAAGACGTTATAGATCTATTAAAATATATTGGGCTTTAATTCATATAATACAAGTGTACATAGACAATATATTATTATCTCCCTTTGGAAATGGGCATGTACGTCGGATACCTAATGGAGTATGACATAACAGTGGATTAAGATATTGTTAAAATATTCCAATTACAAACGAGACCCCATAGACCTATTAAAATATATTGGGCTTTAATTCATATAATACAAGTGTAGATAGACGATAAATGATTAACTCCCTTTAGGAATGGGTATGTACGTTGGGTGCCACATGAAATGTGACATTACAGTAAGAAACCTATTCACAATTATCTGTTTCCTGTGTTCTTTGAACGGTAGAGACTATGGCTGCCATTGAATAGTAAAATCAAATAAAGCCAATATCTTTTTAATTGTCAATAGAATGTTGTAACCTTTTATTTAGCAGCCTGTAAAGTTGTAAAACAACAGATTACAATATTTTATATTTTATTTCATAGTAAAAGGCCAAGTGTTATGAGAGGCTCGGGCTTAAGATTTTAAAGTGTATTCTTCTAAGAAATGATATGTAAAATGATATGTAATTTCTCAGATTATTTTGGAAATAAAGGTTATTTCAATATTATCTCTATTTGTGTGTGTGTGTGTGTGTGTGTGTGTGTGTGTGTGTGTGTGTGTGTGTTGTGTGTGTGTGTTTTTGCGTGTGTTTGTATCATATAAACTTGAAATATGCAAACTTTATTTCCAGACAATCCCTGTATATACACGAATATTATCAGATCTCGCGTATCAGGGAACTCCTCAAATTATTGATCTCCAAAAGGCGCTTTCATCCTGTATCCCGTGTATCATAAGGCTTTTATATATTTATGGAAATGTATTTTCTCTTCAGCCTCCTTGGTTTTCCGTAATGTTTTTTTTTTTTTTGGGGGGGGGTTATGGTTTTAATAAAGAAATACCGCATCATGGCATTTTAAACTCAGCTACAAAATACCAGTACGTGAGCCATCTATTGGCAAGAAAGTAAACTACTGATAGGCTAAACTAAGCAGTGAATAAACTATGGAAACGAAAGGCAAATTTTTAACACTATCCGAATTACAATGCGTTATTATTATTATTATTATTATTATTATTATTATTATAAAAGATACTTTGAAACTTTTAAATATTGCTTTAAAATTATCAGCTTCTTAGATTTATTGTAGATCTTATACTCCTTAGTAACTTCCGTTAGTAAAATGTAATAATAGCTAATGTCTAATTAAATCATGAGGAAGAAGTGAGTAAGGAAATTCACAATTAGATTTAAGCTACAGGTTGTAGGTGTAACTTAAGCAACAAACAATGTTGAAATTGTAGGCGTACCAGTTGGTCTAGGCCTAGCCTTGGTTAACCATTTACACATACAGTTTGTATCTCGCGTATGATGTAACCCCCTGATATTAGGCAATAATTTAGGTTTCAGAAAGTCTTACGATACGCGTATACATATGATACCTCCCTTAGATTTTGTATTTAAATTCAACATACCGCAGTTGACTCCAGCGTCTTCACTGTGCCTGCAGTCGGTCATACCCCAGGGATTCTTGCTACATTCTGCGATAGATTGTTCATTTCCTGAACAACCAACTTCATCCAACCAAATACTTCCATTACCAGGTCCATAACTTCCGCCCCCAGTACTAATGCCATCACTGGAATGAAAAAAAACATAATTCTTTTTAGTGTGGTAATTAATAAACTAATAAACTTTAAATTGAAAATAGATTTAAAATAATATAATGAGACCAAAAATAAAATACAAAAATAATAAGATAAATAAAATAAAAACAAACAGAATACGAAAATATATTTTTAAAATATTCTATAATTCAACTTCTGTCAAGAGCTTGATTTTAACCGTCCAAAGATAAAAGTCTCTTGCCGACCCTCTGAATAGATGTGCATTTTTGAGCCTCACAAAATAAACAGCTCCGGTCTCTACAAGTTTTACAATAATAATTCATGGGCCTAATAAACTTTTTTATTTCTATTTTCTGAGATTCATTATTATTTTAATATCTACAAACAACTTCTACAATTTGTTACATAATAAATATTTTGAAACAAAAAGGACTTGTCTCAATTATTTTGCTCATCGAAGGCAAAAGGATTTTAGATGCTAAATTTGGCTCAAGATAAAAAAAAAATTGTTTAGAATACTGTGTAATATAGTGTCATGATACCACTGCACGACTTGAATAAAAATCAATATGAAAACAACAATTGATTTTTTGATTTTAATCCAAGCTTCTTTGTATGAAATAAAATTTCACTTTATTTTCCTAAAACATGCATTTAGTTTTGTTTTGTTTTGTATAAAAACTCCTTTCGGATCATACAATGCCAAATCAATTCATTTTGACAAACAAAGACCCTCAGCCACTGCCTTCTAGCACCCATATGATAAAAAGGGGTTGGGGATGGCCATAAAGTGGTTGGTTGGTTACTTTTATGGCACATTTAGTGTAATGGTTATAATTGTAAGAAATAGAATTAGCAATCAGAGTTCAATTCCTGGATGGGACTGTTTGTGTTTCATTTCTGTAACCATTTGCTTACGCAACAATTACGTGTGTGATTATCCCATTAAGTATTGACCAAGTTCATCACTGCTTAACTTCGGAGATCTAGGAGAATCTGGGTTTTTCAATGTAACTGGACCGTGTTTGGTATAAAAGTGATTTTAAAAAGAAAGATCTTGTTTAGTTTCAACTGTGATTAATATTCTTAGCTGGTAGTAGTGTAAGGAGACAATAAATAATTGGAGAGTGGGCGTGTCCGTTAGATATCTCGTGGAGTGTCACATGTCGGTCCCAGAAGCCCATCCTCAACTATATTTTACTTATGATCTTTGAATGTTGTCTCTTACCCTACCATTGAGCATTAAGACAAACATGCTATGTTGTCTTTCATTAGAGTCAAACTGAGATCAAGTCTCCGCAAGTTTTTCTTGGGACTCTTCTGAGTATTTTAGCCGATTTTAACAATGCATTCGTCTGGATGGTCGCGATTCTTCTTCAGATTTCCAATTCCTCCAGTTTTTTTTTCAAGTGCAATAACGACAAACGGTTTTACCGTCACCTTCATATTAGACAGTTGTGTAAGTTCTCTTAAATGTATGTAGCATTCAAGTATTGCTAATAAAACAATTAAAATACTTTGTGTAATGATATTACCTGAATCCCAACATGCGACAGATTACACGAGCATCATTATTATCCCACTTGTCATCACACACTGTGCCCCACGTATTTTGATAGAAGATCTCAACTCGACCAGATGAACTACTGTTACTTCCAGCAAGCCGAACAAAAACCGACTCTGTAGATAAAAAAAAATAATTGAGAAATTATTAAAAAGAACATGTAAAAAATTTACATTGAATTATTGAACTTTCACAATAAAATGCAAAAACAAAGTAATTCATATCTTGATATTATAAAATCAAATAAATATCATTTATACTGTAGTGCCTTGACTTACAAGTCTAATTTAATAATTTTTTGTTTCCGTCCCTAACTCAATTTCCTTGTATTGGTTTGATATCAATTTTCGCCATGGAAATAAACTGCAATGTCATTAATCCATTTCAGTCTCCCCTAAAAAACACCTTAAATTTTTGTTCCATTTTAATAAGAAAATTAGCACAATATAAAAAAAAAACATAATGAAATAGAATGTAATGAATTATGTGCTGTAATATGTTTTAATGTTTATTCTTTATAGTTAATGTTTTTCTTTAGCGTAATAAATTTAAAGACTTAAATGTTTTTAGTCAATTTATCAACATAAGCGAATCAGAATCTTGCACGTGCCTCAAATTTTAGTTGTCAACAAAAGATTTTTAAAATCTACTGAGTACACCTCGTAACTCGAAACACTCAGAAGTTGGGACACTCGTAAGTCAAGGTTTCAACTGTACTTTCAAATTGCATATTATTCATTTATAAATACATAAATACGTATTTGACGGCTGACCGTAAGCTAGTTTTGTTGCAGTTTCATTACAACTGAATAGTGAGTTTGATCCTCGCTGGATGCTCTATACTTGCGATCTTATGTCACATCCTACCTGTGGCGAATGGGTTGGGTAAATACTATGGTATTTGAAGACTTGTCAGTCAATTTAGACATTATAAAAAAATAAATGAAAGGATTTAAACTACAAATATCAAGTGAAGGGTTTTCCTTTAATATTCATAGTGCTCCCGACTATAATGACATTTCCAAAATATCATATGCATTCAGATTCCAATATTTTACATTTATATTGTTCTATGCATGGTTAAACGTCATTACTTAGTCTTCTTCTTGTCCATCTCTCACAGTCTATTCTGATCCATCTATCTATCTATCTATCAGTATATTCAGATCTATCTATTTATCTATCTAACTATCTATCTATCTATCTCTGTCTATTCAGATCTATCTATCAATCTATCAATCTAGCTATCTATCTATCGCATTATATTCAGATCTGTCTATCACAGTCTATTCATAACTATCTATCTATCTATCACTTATTCAGAACTATCTATTTATCTATCTATATATCTATATCTCACAGTCTATTCAGATATATCTAACTATCAAGTCTATTCAAACCTATCTATCTCAGTCTATTCAGATCTATCTATCTAACTATCGATCTATCACTATCAATTCAAATCTATCTATCAATCTATCTATCACGGTCCATTCAGATCTATCTAAATATCTATCTCAATATTTTACATTTACATTGTTTAGTTCCATGCATGGTTAAGCATAATCTTTTAATTTTCTTTCTGGTTGGTGTTATTTTATATGACCCACTGGTAAGTATAGATTTTTTACATAAGAAAAGAGTTGCCGTCGTTGGTGTAGAAATAATTGTCACCTTGTTTACGTTTAACAAAATTGTAGGTGGCAACGAATTGACTTTTGCCTCGTTGCATACAAACAACGTACGTACGTCCTTGTAAAATTAACCTTTCAACGAAGGGATACGCACAAATTGTATTCGTTAAGCAAAATCCCATGAGAAACACCATACAGATATGTAGGTGGGGGTCGATCTCTAAGTAAGGATATTGTATACTTTTTTACCCAAACAAAAGACGCTACTTCTCTACAACCAGCAATAGTCAGAGTAGGAGCTTTATATGGTACTAAGCTAATTTTGTGCTGAGAGAAATGGTATGTTACCAATAGTGAGAATAGAATTGGTACTCAAATTCAGACCTGAAAAAAGGCATGAATCCACGTCCCTGTGGCAAAGCGCAGTTGGAAAACTTTACTCTTGTTAAAGAGACGTTCTACTACAAATATATATTTACCAACCCCTCCGCACGAGCAGGATGCGACACAAGGTCAATTTCTTAAGCGGAGTTCAGCAGTTTCGAATTCAGAGTTTTCCTTCTCTTAGACCGGTTGCCTAACCAAGGTTAAAGAGCCCAGTCTGCCCTACTATTTACCCATAGCTGGAGGGAGAGTAGGATCCATACCTTTCCCAAGGATAATAGCGCTAAATGAAATGCAATTACCGCATCCAGGATTTGAACTCGGGGCGACAAGTCCATTTCCCATGACTTTAACCATTACACCACGCGCTTTCTACCACAAATAGACGAACTAGATCATTTGGGGAAGGGCCTAACTGACTTATTGAAATACGTAAACTTTTACAGGCACTTAGATTCATTTATCCCCACCACACAAAAACAAACAAGTAAAAAGCTGACTGAATAAACACGTGTACTGAAGAGAGGGAAGTTTTTCTTTTATTATTTTTCAAATTCATCTCCCGCCCTGTCGGCTGGGGCGTTAGAATCCACCGACTGCACCTCTGCAGAGGGATAAGACTCCCCCAATGGGGCCACCTGTTGGCCGTGGGTGGCAACCCGTGATGCTTAAGGATAGAGCCCAGGTGGATGAGCAGTTCATGACAAGCAATACTCCACTTTGGCCCTATCTTGGGCTAGACGGGCGGTCGGAGAGGGGGCCTCTCCGATCAATCGGCTGGTCACGTCAAGCCCTAGCACCTATATGATTTTCCCAACCCTATTGCTCTTATGGCAAGCCCCAACCCCTTTTTATCATATGGGTGCTAGAAGGCGGTGGCTGCGGGTCTACATGTCCTGGGAATGACGTTAAACTCTATCTGATGGTGAGGTTCCAGTTTTGGAGGTTTGGGGAATGTGGAGCACCCCTTCATCACCATTGCTCCCTGGTCCACTCTGACCCGGAGTGGTAGTACCTGTTAGGTTCCCATCTATGGGTTAAATAGAAAAATGTATTTATAAAAAAAATTGTATTATCCATTAAGAATTGATTTATTTCAAAACTTTATCGGCATTAAATGACCCACTGAGGTTGATATGCCGTAAAACAAAACAAACCAAACCAAAATTCATCTCAATGCAATTTAAGACAATACAAATTAGTGTCGAGTTTCTTATATCGACAACTATTACACAATTGTGTGTATTCCATAATCCCCTCATCACATCTTGATGTGTAAAATTACGACATTTCTTCAAATGTCTGCTTCTATTACTTTTCTGTTCTTCGTATCGGGGTGTATCGGGCACATGCTTCTCTCGGGCCGGGTTTCTCTCTCCGGCTGGAATGTTCTTCGTATCGGGTCGGACGGGTCTTTCCGATAGCGGGTGGAGGTCCATCCTTCTCTGTTATCTTCAGGAAGAACACGGAGACATATTTTTTTGGGATGATTTTTATTTCCCGAATATTTTCCCCTGATACATATTGAAGTCAGTTAGCCTACTGTTGGTTTGAATAACAACAGCTAAGTACAACTGAAGCAGTGTCCAAGACAGTTGATATAAATAGGACTCAAGAATGATCCATCCATGAATCTGGGTGACTTAGGTGATTCCATTCCTTGAGTTCTGATTGGCTGTTTGACTGCTTGATTTGAATGACATTGTGGAGTCTTATATATACTCTGTCATTCTACAGTAGACTTTGTAGCTTTCGGGATTGTATTGGGTTACAACCGTTTGCTGCCTTGTCTTCCCAGTTCGACAGTAATTGGACTTTAATTATTCTTCAATACATTGTTGAACTACACGCGCGTCGGGTTAGCAGAACCAGAAAGAGAAAACTTACCCAGGCCAACTGCTAGAGTCAACTGAACTCATTCTACGAAAGGAGATGCGATCCTTTGTATATATAAGTCATTAGTCTTAATTCTGGTTGTTTCTAGAAAATTTGAAATAGTTTGTCATTTTAAACGTTTGACCTAAAAATCTTCATCAAATTCATAGGTAACTCCTTTGAGGATGGCCTGAGGACTAAGTTCCCCTTTCTACAATAGTCTTTTCGTGTATTTTTGGGGCCTCTGAAATGAAGAACTTTTCGCCAAACTGCCAGTTAGCAAAGTATATATATATATATATATATATATATATATATATATATATATATAAGTGTAAATATATATGTGTGTGTATTTCTATATATGTATATATATATATATATATATATATATATATATATATATATATATATATATATGTAAATATATATATATGTGTGTGTGTGTGTAAATATATATAGAGAGATAGATATAGATAGATAGATAGATAGATATACTTTTAACACAAAAGATATAAGTATTTTTACAGATATAGATAACAGTAAGTACATACCAGTAATTCTTGTTGATGTTGGTTGTGTTGTAGAAACTGTTGAATAAAAGAATATATAAAATTTGCGTTAACCAGTGTATAACCACTTGCATATATATAGACAAATATACATATGCATATATAACATATATATGTGTATATATATATATTAAAAATATAGATATAAATATATTTACAGTTATTGATAAAAGTAAATACATACCACTAATTCTTGTTGATGTTGTTTGTGTTGCTGGTGTAGTTGAAACTATTCAATAAAAGATAAGATAATAGTTAGTGTTCGAACCAAAATATTTATAAATGGGTTATTTCCTTGTTTTCAGGTCTTTGCAACACAAGATTAAAATGAGAAATAAAAATTAAGATTAATATTTCTTAAGGTAATGTGAATGGGCGTGTCCATTTAATAGCACTGTCGTCCTTTACATTACATTTTTTTTATCATCCATAGCTTCTTTTGCCTCAGTTCTTTGGCCAGTAAAGACCTGGTCTCTTTCTTTGCCATTTAACAATGAAGCCAAACTGGCTTTGGCCATTCTACTGTCCTTCAATTTCAACTAAGAGAAATGTTGGATATAAGGTGTGTGATGAATGCCCGCTCCTACTTATAGACTCAGCCACAATCATGTGATCCACCTTTTGGCCAATCACTGGCAGTACTCTGAGGTTGATACTATACTTAACCGACCCTACTGGCCATAACTACGTTGACTTTAATTGACGATGGACATAGGATTAAATCACTGGACCTTTACAATACGCAGGATAGATTTTTTCTCTTGCATTTGAGTGTTTGAATTTTGACATTAATTTTGTTGATCTGTTTATATTTATTTCATTGATTTTTATCCAAAACAGAATATTCTGTCATTTTATAACACATTCACACAATTTACAATATATTCATAATTTTTATTCATGTCAGGATTTATAGAATTATTGATTTTTGTAGAAAAGTTTTATTATTCATGTCAATTTTTATCATACTTGTCAGTGTAATTTTCTTTTCTTTTTTCCCCCTTCTTGATAATGTTTAGTACTGTAAGCGGGGCTTAGAACATGCTGCAGAGGGTAAGACGCAAATAAAGGGGTGTCCTAATTATGACACTAAACTGCATCGAAGAACAGGAGTGTGGAGTATCGCATCATTAATACTCCCTCCACACCTATAACTAAATAGTACTATGTCGCTACAATCTTTCAATCGTTAATTTATATAATATCAAATTCTATTGTAGATAAAAAGTATTTTTCAATTCTCTTACCTCTTGTAGTGTTTATTTGCTGAGTTGTTTGACCTGGAAAAAATATAGATAAAATGAATAAATAAATGACAGTTAAATTTGAAAGATTTTGATTAATTAAATATATAGATGCAACCCCAATAACAAATTAAATAATTTTCTTTAAAATTGAATCTTTAATAAACTTTAAAATGTAATTATTGGACCATGCTAATATGAAATAACTGGGATTAATGGTAATGAAGGGATACTCCACACTCTCCAGTACACCACTTGTACACCAAAGGTACACCGCTTGTACACCACTCGCTTTTTTGTTTTACTGTACTAACGTATTGAACCAGCCAAAACGAGATTACAATGTGGATTTCTTAAGGTATTGTGAATGGGCGTGTCCGTTTAATAGCACTGTCGTCCTTTACATTACATTTTTTTATCATCCATAGCTTCTTTTGCCTCAGTTCTTTGGCCAGTAAAGACCTGGTCTCTTTCTTTGCCATTTAACAATGAAGCCAAACTGGCTTTGGCCATTCTACTGTCCTTCAATTTCAACTAAGAGAAATGTTGGATATAAGGTGTGTGATGAATGCCCGCTCCTACTTATAGACTCAGCCACAATCATGTGATCCACCTTTTGGCCAATCACTGGCAGTACTCTGAGGTTGATACTATACTTAACCGACCCTACTGGCCATAACTACGTTGACTTTAATTGACGACGGACATAGGATTAAATCACTGGACCTTTACCAATACGCAGGATAGGACTTCTACGCTCACCAAAGGATTCCATAACTCAGGACTTACTTTAAACCCTTTTCAATTGGCCAAGGATGGCATTTAAAAACTTTACAAGACTACATACCAAATTTGAATGTTTGGTGGGTTTGATGTTTAGGGTTAGTTTAATGGGAAAATAAATAATTTGGGCTCTGTTTTTTCTAACCCAGAAAAAAACAGAACCCAGAAATGTAATAAAACTGTTAAATTTAATTAGGGTTGGGGTTAGGGTTTAAAATTTAGGGTTGGGGTTGCGTTTTCCGGAAAAATGTTGTTTTTTTTTTTTGTTTTTTGCAAGTGACATCGCTTCGTCTACGGACTTCAATCGTAGCTGGTGTTTTTTTCAGCAGCCATCGGCACGCGTTTTTTGAGGCAGGAGGCGGGACGGTTCTCCACGAAGTGTACCGTTTTTTGTTTTTTTTTAAATTTCAACTAAGTATTTTTACCCCTTCCACATACTGCTTGTTAATAGAACACTATGTGCAGATTTCTAACTGTTGATGCAAAATTGTATATTCTTTACAATACTACTATGTATATATTCAAAGATGTCTGGAGGAGAGACATGAGGATATGCCACATTAACACCAATAACGTATATTGGTAGATGCAGAAAATCGAGAGGCCTGGTGCCTTAACGTTAAGTAAGGTACGAAGAAGAGTGAGGTAGAAAAGAAAGTTGCATCGACAGCAAAGAGAGTCAGAAAGAGGGAGAGAACAAAACAGTAGCCGCAGAAAACATTACAGTTTGTATTCAGACAATGCACTAAATACTGTCACTCAGGGACAGGCCTACATAGAGGCTCGCTCAAATGGATATATTCTTTATTCAACTATATATATTTTTGAAACTATGCAAATATCCTTAGAGGACGGAAAGGTACTAACAATATATATTATGTATACGAGCAAAATAAAAAACACCCTCTGGGCGACGTAAAATAAATATTGCCTGAGGGGATGGGAGTTGAAAATTTAATATCAGAGTTTGTATCATAAGTAAAGTAAAATCATCAAATTTATTAAAGGAGTAAAAAATAAAATAAATTTATCAAAGGATTAAAAAATAAAACAATTTGAAATGTAAACTTTAAATATGTATTGAAATAAAAACAAACTATATATAGATAGATAATGAGAGATATGTATTTATTAAAACTTGTTTAAAAAAACAATGAGGACTGTCTAACATTGCATGCTCAAATTTTGAATGTATTCATTCTATGTTGTGACGATTTTAGGTAGTGTGACGTAAGCAATGACGTAGTTTTTGTTACAGACAAAAATCGGAAGCGAATCTCCATTATTAATAGATATGAAATGTTACTGAAATGTTTCTATACATTCAAATGAAGTTATCTTTTATTTCCTTTCATCGTGTGCTGTTGTTATATCACGGATATACTAACGCTATTATTGGTCATTGGTGTATGGACACTTGAGTTAATACCCACAGCAACCCAAATATTTTTACTAATTTGAATTTACTTTCAAACTAAAAATCTAAAAATCTTTTACAGTTGTATAGATTTATTTGTTCTACTTTCCAACAATATAAACTTACTAGATATACAATTAGAATAAGGTTAATTTTGAATGAATTATACAGGTTGAAATAATATTTCTAAACATATACAAGGTTTTAGTATTTCCTATGCACCTGTCACACTGAAAAATGTTGTTTTTAGAATTTTCTTTTCCGCTTTTTTTTTTCTGAGTCTATACGTATACGGTGGTCGTTTACAAAACTTTGCTTAGTTTGTCATAAGGTCAGGAATATAGTGCATCCAATAAGAATCAAACTATAAGGGAACTGTACATAGAAACCTACAATCACAAAAGAGAAACGAAAAAGCAGAATAATATTAAAATATATATATACATACACACACACACACACACATATATATATATATATATATATATATATATATATATATATATATATATATATATATATATATATAATATATATATATTTATTATACGCTTCCGTTCTCGGTTGAGCACTCTATTTAGAAGGTATATAATTGCAGATTCACCGTATTCGGCTCGGCCAAAATCTCACTTTGTTTACAAAGTTTGAGAACTCTAGGTGAAGGTCATTTCCCCTTAGAAATATAGCAATTAAATAGCCTGCTATACTTGGCGACTGACTGTGGATGTGTGGGTAAGAAGCTTGGCGAGCGTAAGTTCGTTCGGGTTTCGAACCCAGCCAGAGGCAGCTGCCAAAACCGTATAACTATACTGATGAGAGGTGATACCTCGAAACACGTGTCTATAGTTTACCCCTATATATATATATGTGTGTGTGTGTATAAGTTTTGCTATAGATGTTACCCGGAATCTATATTGGTCAGCAGGTGCCATGATAAGTTTTTCATAGATACATGGATGTTCCCCCGGAACATCTATAATATCTCTTAGAAAAGTAGTGTTTATTTGCCAGTGCCCACCTTCTCCCCAAATAACATTATAAATTAAACTAAAAACATATAGAACATTTGGATTTAAGAATAACACATCTACAAATTTTCCTACGAAATTATTGTTCAAGTTTATTTTTCAAAAATGTTTCCAAATTTTTTCTCTTGCATTTGAGTGTTTGAATTTTGACATTAATTTTGTTAATCTGTTTATATTTATTTCATTGATTTTTATCCAAAACAGAATATTCTGTCATTTTATAACACATTCACACAATTTACAATATATTCATAATTTTTATTCATGTCAAGATTTATAGAATTATTGATTTTTGTAGAAAGGTTTTATTATTCATGTCAATTTTTGTGTAATTTTCTTTTCTTCCCCCCCCCCTTCTTGATAATGTTTAGTACTGTAAGCGGGGCTTGGAACATGCTGCAGAGGGTAAGACACAAATAAAGGGGTGTCCTAATTATGACACTAAACTGCATCGAAGAACAGGAGTGTGGAGTATCGCATCATTAATACTCCCTCCACACCTATAACTAAATAGTACTATGTCGCTACAATCTTTCAATCGTGAATTTATATAATATCAAATTCTATTGTAGATAAAAAGTATTTTTCAATTCTCTTACCTCTTGTAGTGTCTATTTGCTGAGTTGTTTGACCTGGAAAAAATATAGATAAAATGAATAAATAAATGACAGTTAAATTTGAAAGATTTTGATTAATTAAATATATAGATGCAACCCCAATAACAAATTAAATAATTTTCTTTAAAATTGAATCTTTAATAAACTTTAAAATGTAATTATTGGACCATGCTAATATGAAATAACTGGGATTAATGGTAATGAAGGGATACTCCACACTCTCCAGTACACCACTTGCACACCAAAGGTACACCGCTTGTACACCACTCGCTTTTTTGCTTTACTGTACTAACGTATTGAACCAGCCAAAACGAGATTACAATGTGGATTTCGTAGCTTTACATAATACTTTTCTTTATTATTATTATTTCAATCCCTCCTTGATGCTTTCTCAAAAGCCTCAAAATATTTTGTTATTATTAGTTATTAAATGATAGGCCATCTCACATACAAGATATTTGATTTCATCGATAGAAAGGCGATGAAGATTTTTGATGTATTTAACAACTTGTGATTCAATGTCACATGGCAGAGAAAATCCAAATCAGAATAGGAAAGACCAACATAATTTGGAATATTGTTACATAATCATTAGATACCTAATGATTATGACAATAGTGTAGAAATCATATTAGTGCAGCTGATGGCCTTGAGAGTGAGTGACAATGCTTGACCTCACTCTGACCCTGCCTAGCGGGATAGACCGTGAGAAACGGAACCCCGATAGAAGCCCCTTCCGGTTTAAGGGGTAAGCAACTCAGTCAGTTACAGTTAGAACTTAGAAGCGAAGCTAGCAAGATGTGAGTCTCACTGCACAGATGTCTGGTCTGGGGGTCTACGAATAAAGTAACATCATCGTAAATCGAAGTCTTGTGTTTATTACTAAAAACCAACAATGACACAGGGCTTCTGATAAGGAATGATCCCCAACAGAAACCAGACACGGAATCCTCAATAGAAGACCAGATGAGACCTTAGAAGATATACCAGACCAAGATAGATGATAGACGATCAGAAGCAAGCCGGCCAGAAGAATAGACGACAGAATAAGAAGTAAGAGAAGTATATAACATATAGATAATTAGTGCCGGTAAAGAAAGGCTATGCAACAATATTGTATCACGCTCTGGAAGACATCTTTAAAGATTAACATAAATCAATTAATCTGTAGTTCGATAGACTCTATTGTGTGAATAAACGAAAATGGAATTAGATCCGACAATTTCAAGAAAGGATAAAAGGAAAAAGAATATAGTTAAGTGGAAGAAATATTATATAGTCCGTGTTGACACGTGCATTTTTCGACAATATAATTTTGATACAATGCAATTATTAAATAAATAAAATAAAACAATGGTAGAAGGCATGGTATAAACCATTCGTCTTCTTCAGATCACTGCAATAGGAATGAGGAATGGTAAAAAAACGGCTGATATGCGAAACCCAACACGTGGGGTGCTTCTTCTAGGAGCTGTTCAAGACAACATGTCTATATGTGTCCAAGGGAGAACGTCACATGAATTCATCCTTGCTTCTCCAGAATGTCTTGTTTGTTTTCCTTGGATGGTTTGTGTGATGGGAGGTAAGATGCTACTTTGTTGCTACACGGTCTCGACTGGAATGTCTTTTTTTATTCATAAAAACGTATTTTTGTTAAAATAAAACTCTATTGTGCAGAGATCTGGATTCCCTACCTATAGCATATAAATCATCTAGACATATTTTTCATGCATTCACTTTGCTTGATTTCTGATGTAAAGTAAAAAGTAAAGTCGTCGGGGCGGCCTAATGTCGGAATCAGCCAGACAGCGAGGGAGTCTATCCCCTTTTCAATATCGCGAGACCAAGGAGATTATTTTAGCATCTGAGGTGGAGCGCCACACCTACCATCAACTCCTCACTTTGCCGCGCAGATCCCTGTGCTACTCATTCGCTGAGTTGGTGAGGGCCAGTATCGAACCAGGAACCTTGTGGTTTCTAGCCGAACGCTCTACCGACTGAGCTAACCTGACCCTATTTCTGATGTAGAGAGAGAAAAATTAATTGTCCTCCCTTAGATTGTGAACGTGGCTTCTCACGTCGCGCGTCCGTTGGTCACATAATAATTCAGCGTCTTAAAAACTTTCTCTTTGGTTCCCTTTCTTCGAAACGACAAGACCTATCAGTTTTCGGTTCTCACTCGTTAAACGAAAAGGATGTATTTCTCATTTCTGTTTGTTGAACAGAATGGAGACAATTAGTCTTCAGCTTCGGTACAGCATTTATTTAACCCGCCATGAAAATCATGGAAGATACAGTAAGTCTTTTCTAAGAATGTTTTCTACCTCTCCATTACGCTTTGTTTGTTTATGGAATATTATATACAATTAGCTTGTTGAGAGACATATGTTTAATGTTATTATGTGTTATATATGTATATTAAACATGCATATGTTTATGCGAGTATTTTTTTTTGTATTTCCTTACCGAATGTTCAGTGTTACTGTATCCATGGATAAACTAATGCATTATAAGGACTTAGTGTGGCTTATAAAGGATTACCCTCTATTCTTAAAGTGGTATCAAAAGACATGTAAATAATGCAGAGAATTTCTTGATAAAGATATAGCAAAGATAGGAAGAAACGATTCGTGAGGATAGATAAAACTAAGAAATCAACTGAAATGGGGGGTTCTTAATTAAAGATGAAGGACACGAGTAAATCTATTTTTATGTGGGTCAGCATTCGATTTTGTTTGATTCCGTGTTGTAGGGAGACAAAGAATAATCTTTTTCAACTAAAATTTTAATGAAATCTAATGTATTTAAAATCATTAATTCTTATTTATAAAATATGTATTTTAGTTCGGAAGAATAAATTAGGCTTTGAAAGGCATTTTTAGAAAGATTTCTTACCTATTGTACTTGTTGACGTTTGTATAACTGAGCCAGCTGCAAAAAAAATATAAATGAATTAATAGATAAGAATCATCATCATCATGTCGCGCATGCAGCACGGGTATCCATGACAATCTCTCGCCAACCTTCCCTATCGTTCATTACACCTGGAAGCTCCTCTGCGGAGCAGCCAGCATCTTCACATAACTGGTCAATGTAGGTCCTAGCTGGGTGCCCCACGCTTGCATGTCCATGTGTTGGCTTCCACAGGAGAACGTCGCTTATGAGTTCGTCCCTGCTTCTCCAGCAGTGTCCTGCGTGCCTTGTCCGTCTCACTCGGATAGTTTGTGAGATGGGGGGGGGGGCAGGTGACTGTACAGTTGAATTAATAAAAATAGATAAATAGATAAAAGTAAACGAAAAAATGAACACCCTTGTACAAATCCTAAGATTGGTAAGATCAGCTAGAATACTGAAAAGATTCCTGGAGATCTGAGCAGATTTGTTGTCACTCAGACATCAGTGAAAGACCACCTGCTTACACTGGTGTGAAAAACTTGCAAGGAATGATGAATAATAATAATCATTCATTATTACATATACTATTCTAATTCCGAATATAATCTTTTATAATAATA
>CM042163.1:26714927-26794927 GCA_023376005.1 Doryteuthis pealeii | reverse complement strand
ATTATAATCAAATTACCAACAATCATTAAGAAATCAACATTCATGTAAAAATCTAAAATACATCGAAGAACTTGAAACTGGTTTGTTCTGATTTCTTTGTTTAATGGCATTAACCTTGGTGGGTTATTTAATGCCAAAACCATATTTGTTGAAGAACAGTAGTGGTACTATTTAATCCTTAGCTGGAAAGATTAGGACGATTCATACCTTTCCAAAAGGTGTAAGTCCAAAAGTGTACTTAATAGTACAACTAGAGTTTGAACCTGTTTACTAAGATGTTGCAGTCCAACACGTTAGCCACAACACACCAACTTAATATGTATCTTATATTGGTATAAATAATTTTAGATTTATCGTTACTTCATTTTAGATTTATCGTTAACTATCAATAAACAAGTAGGAATAATTTTCATTAACGTCGAATAGTTTGTAGGTAAATATTTTTTTAAATAACTTTCATTAACTTCATGTATATTAATAAACTGGAAGAAATAACTTTTATGTTAGGTTTTTCATAAACATCATGTGTATTAATAAGTTTATAGAAATAATTTTCCTGTTATTTGCCAATCACTACAATAACACAGACACAGACACACAAAACACACACACTCACTCTTTCTCTATCTATCAATCTATCTATCTATCTATCTATATTTCTAAATATACAAACTACATACCACGAACGACATTAGATCTAATGAAGCAAAAAGGTTTCACATTAAAAAAAAGAAAACAGCAGACGAAAATCTAGTAGACACAATAACAGATGCGGACTACGCAGATGATCTAGCATTTCTTTCAAATACACTTCTGTATAGACCAGATGAAGCAACAAAAGGCACAGACCTCTATTTGATCTCAGATAAAGCGAGTTAATGTGTTTTAAACAAAATGGATCCGTCTCCACACTGGATGACAAGACTCTGAAATTAGTTGACCAATTCCCATACCTAGGTAGTAATATCTCTTCTACAGAAAGCAATGTTAATATATGACAAGGAAAAACCTGGAATGATATATAGGTAATATGAAATCTTTCCTATATTTTCTCGATAAAACTATAAGTGTAGCGTAGTCAACGACGAATAGTATGTTGGTTGTGGTTATTCGTTGGATGTGTTGGATTGATTTTGATATATAAGGTGTGCTGAAGATCACAACTTAAACTTATAGACTCTTCAGGACGACGTGATCTGAATCGGCCAATCAAAACGCTCGAATATCTGATTCGTTTACTATTGAAAAGCCTTGGTGTATTGTCGCTCAATTGCTCGTGAGATTCATGGACAATTCTTTAATACGGAAAAACACAGGGAATCTTTAAGACGAATCAAACTTAATGCCACAGGGGATCTTCACTGTAAAACTCCTTTCACCTACATCATAAAAATGGCCACACGAGTCGTAACAGGATGGGAAGGGAAAAATACAACTTGTTTGAGCGTTAGAACATTCATTTCACTATTCTCACTCCGTTCGGTGATATAAAAACTGGCAGTTCTGGAATTAGAAATCGGATCACATTATCAATCTACTACAACGATAACCAGTACATGCAAGCACCGTATATATATATATATATATATATATATATATATATATATATATATATATATGTATAATCAATGGTAATATTATGGGTTTACACTCATAACTTGAAGTTTCATGGTAATCCAATAATCAGATGAGTCCAATGGTTGAGATGTTAAAAAACCAGTAATTTTTTAGCGTTTATATAAACGTGAAGCGTTTTCACGCGATGGGAAATATAAAGCTAAAAATTGTTTTTTTTTAAATATATATATATATATATATATATATATGTGTGTGTGTGTGTGTGTGTGTGTGTGTGTGTGTGTGCGTGTGTGTGTGTATATATATATATGTGTGTGTGTGTATGTGTGTATATATATATATATATATATATATGTGTGTGTGTGTGTGTGTGTGTGTGTGTATATATATATATATATATATATATATATATATATATATATATATATATATGATTTGTGATTCGGTCTCTTTCTGTTTTGGTGACTGGATTGCGAAGAGAAAAGAGTTCATATTAACGAAGAGCGAAGAACGAATTAAAGATTTGAGAAGACCCTAGCTTGGCAAAATGAAGCTAAACATACAGAATCCATCGTCCGTTTATTTCTGTTTTCATCGCCTCAGAGACTGAACGGACAGAAAATAAAACAAAGATCCTAACGTTAAAAATAAGTTCTGTTCTTCCTCCCAAGCTGACGATTAACCATGACTGACATGCCAGTCACCGGAGTCTACGCTATTTGATTTTTTCTGGAGCACTATTGTCCTAAATAAATAGACCATTCTTTTTTATAGATACGACACTGATTCTTGGCAAAATTGCTGATCCATACACAAATACATATGCATCTATCTTGGAATACAAATGTAAACAAGGATTCTGTACATTTTTCTTTCTATCTCAGTCTGTATATATATATATATATATATATATATATATATATATATATATATATATATATATATATATATATATAGTATTACACGCTGTAATACTAAATTCGCTCTACTGACGTATTCGGCATTTTATATTTGTTATAACACTGACTTATGTGATTGATACTTGTATCGATTAAATATTGGGATTTGCCCATGTTTTTTACCGGTAAGTCATTCCACCCGTCTGTCTGTCTGTCTGTCTGTCTGTGTGTGTCTGTGTGTGTGTGTGTGTGTGTGTGTGTGTGTGTGTGTGTTTCTCTCTTACTCAGTATGTTTCTTTCTATCTATTTATCAATATATTCCTGTTTCTATCAATCTATTTCAGTATGTTCATATCGATCTATCTATCTATCTAAATACATTTAATATCTTATTCATATATCTATAAATTAAAACAAATCTAAATACAGATGTTGTTGTATACATCAGTCTGTATAGACAGTAAAATAAAATCAATTATTTTCCATAAAAAGATGAGTTCTTACCTTTGGTACTACTTAATGTTTGTTGAGTGGTGGAATCTGAAAAATAAGATAAATCATCAGCGTCATCATCATTATAATCATCATCAAAGCTGGTCGGATAACATTGGTATGTCCATATGCAGGAGTCTACAGAAGAACATCGCTTATGAGTTCGTCCATGCTTCATTTGTCTTTCCTTCCGTGGTAAAATATCACGAACATACTAATGATAATAACAGCCCTTGACAAGTGGAGTCTCAACTATATTGATATTATATATACTAATACAAAATTAAAAAAACACCCTCCGGGCCATGTAAAAATATATTTTTGAAACATATTGCCTGAAGGGTGGGAGTAAAAATTCAATGTCAGCAAGTTTGTACCCTAAATAAGTAAAATCATCAAATTCATTAAAGGATTAAAAAATAAAAGAATTTGAAATGTAAACTTTAAATATGTATTAAAATAAAACAAACTATATATAGATATATAATACCAGTCATGTATTTATTAAAACTTGTTTTAAAAAACACTGAGGACTGTCTAATGTTGCATGTTCAAATTTTGGGTGTATTTATTCTACGTTATGACGATTTGGGGTAATGTGACGTAAGCAGTGACGTAATTTTTGTTACGAACAAAAACCGGAAGCGAATCTCCATTATTAATAGATATTAATAAGCAACTCTAATAGCAGCACTCAACTTATTACTAAGAAAATATTATTGTTGGTAAATAATATAAAAAATGCTAAAATTAAAGTTTTGTCCAGATTTTTAATTAGTAAATCAAAATGAAATTCATTGTTAAAGGAAGCTATTCTATGCATTACGAAATATTATAATGCGAAAAAGGTTGTATGTTTCTATATTACGTTCACTTTCGTACTGATACTCTTGGGAAATGTATAATACTCATTAACCTCCCAGCTATGGGTTAAATAGTACCACTACTATTTTTCTGAAAGGATTACTTTGTCCTTAAGTAACCCACAAAATATGAACGTACCAGTAAATAAAAAAAACTAACCAAACATTGATTTAAACGCTTCTACACCATTGTGATAAGCAAATTAGAAGAAATTAATTCTGTGCTGTCGATATGCCTTGATAGTGACGATGATGATTTTGTTGTTATCAATTATAATCTTCTTCGGGTGCGCAACTTGTGTATGCATACAAATGCAACAATAATTAATAAGTTTTTTTTTCAAAGACGTAGATTTTAAAAGAGTTATTTTTACCTGTCATGGTACTTGTCAATACAGAGATAGTTGAAGAAGCTGCGACATCTGCAATATAAAAAAAATTCCATATGTAAGAAATACATTTGTTATTAATTAGATGTTTGTAGAAAGAAAACCATATCTTAATGTATTGTATTATTCATGTAGAGATATCAATATTGAGATGTGTACTTAGCGTAACGGTTATTGTTGTAGGAAATGGAATCGACAACCTGATTTTAAATCATCCTCTCAAGCACTGTGATAAATAGTATTACAGTTTTCCTATAAGGATAGCTTTAGCATTAGATAACCTGCGAGTGTTGATATGCCATTAAACAAAGAAACCAAAGCTTTATTTATCTTATACAAATCTCATCTCCCTCGTGTTTCTTCTCACTCTGTTACTGTTAGCGTTGATAATATTAAGCAAAGACGATGACAAACGTATTATACCTAATCTCACTTGTTTCTATAGTTCTCGTAACAATACAAGTCAAAGTGGTGTCTATTCATAGTTATTTTATTGCATAATTTCGTATTTCTTTTTATCTTCACAACTGTAACACAATAGGAAGAAAGATAAAGAGAGAGAGAGAGAGAGAGAGAGTGTGTGTGTGTGTGTGTGTGTGTGTGTGAGAGAGAGAGAGAGTGTGTGTGTGTGTGAGAGAGAGAGAGAGAGAGAGTGTGTGTGTGTGTGTGAGTGTGTGTGTGTGTGTGTGTGAGAGAAGAGAGTGAGTGTGTGTGTGTGTGTGTGTGTGTGTGTGAGAGAGAGAGAGTGAGTGTGTGTGTGTGTGTGTGAGAGAGAGAGAGAGTGTGTGTGTGTGTGTGTGAGAGAGAGAGAGAGAGTGAGTGTGTGTGTGTGTGTGTGTGTGTGGAGAGAGAGAGTGTGTGCGTGTGTGTGTGTGTGTGAGTGAGAGAGAGAGAGAGAGAGAGTGTGTGTGTGTGTGTGTGTGAGAGAGAGAGAGAGAGAGAGGGGTAGAGCCTGGAATATAACAGTGACGTGTAAATTAGCATGGAATTTTTTGGGAAGAATATAAGAATAACGTATAGATTAGCATGGAATTATTTAAGGATTAGTCAGCACAAAGCCACATTGCATTTTTCTATTGACCCATCCCGTGTCACATGGCGAATTGCAGCAGATTAGGATTGAGAGCTGAGAGTGTGGGGTCAGTTTCAGAACGATACGTTGACAGAAGGAGACTCGGTTTTATAGTCAGTGCTGTTTTGACTTAGGAGAAAATAAAAATCTTATGAGAACAAAAACGTCGCCTTTTCTTATTACTAAGATGTCCCTCATCATCCCAGGTTGGTTTCAAGATTCAAACCTGAAAGAATTGCCAGCCAACGCAACATCAGATCCAACAGCCATATTCGAGCTTCTCCAAGTAGCACAGAAAATAGAGATAAGTATAAGACGGTTATCTTTTATTATCAACAGGTCATCACTCCATTTCGAAATGAGAGTCATAACGTTACACACGTCGATTTAGCGACGTGACTTTGGCTTTTCAACAAAGGAAGCGTTAACATGGATTACTGAAATCGTCAACGTAGAGTCCTAGAATGGTAGAATATTACTTTTTAACCAGAAATGAATATTCTATTAATTCCTTGTTATTCATTCTTCATTGAAATAATTTTATGAATCATATCTTGTTAGAAATATTGGCTATAATATCAATGAAAACGTTGACAACAGCGGTAATTTGACTTACGAGTTTAACTTTTTTCATTCATAACTCCCTTACTCTGTGGATTACAAACCAATAAATCAATAGCATGACATGGAGACATTTTTTCATGATACTACTTTTAAGTTGATATACCACTAATTATTACTTAAAACAAAGCCATTACGAAAACAATTTCGTAGGACGTAGAAATATTTTTATCTTATTGGAGCGTTCAGATAAAAGTGACAGTTTTCTTTTTATTAGGTTCAGTTTTTGTTAAGGCTTTTTTCCTTTTAATTCTATCCTAGCATAAAACCAAAAAGTTCCCATCTAAACTCCCTGCAACTTCTTAAATAAATAAATAAAAGTGCCCATCCTCAACTAACCTACCTATTTATTTCGTTATGATTTGTCTTAAGACAGGCCAACCAATTTCCCGAAGGAAATAATATAGATTATCATAATCTCATTCAAGATTTAAAAAGGGAGAAACTATTCAGAGTATATAACATTAATTTTCCCCAATGAAATAAACTGAAATACCATTAATCCCTTCCAGTCCCCTAACGACACCTTATTGTTGTCACTTTTATTTGAATAAGTTAAATAGCACTATTATGTACTAATATGTATTGATATTAATTTCTTTAAACAGCACTCTATCTTATTATAATGGAGATTGTGTGTTTTTCTGTCTGTAACCGAAACTATATCACTACTCAAGTCACAATTCCCTTAGTTATTTACGTCACATTCTACAGGATTTTATTTTTATTTAAACCTCAATTATTAATAAAATTGTTTTACATCATTAAGACTGTTGACCATATCTACATTCAAATAACATGCAGTTGTATTTATATATACAACAAAACAGCGGTTTACAGTGTGAATGGGAAGGCTAATTTGCATATTGATCTTGAAAAAATTGATTTTAATAAATATGTGCTTAATATTATTGATTTCTAATTTTTTGGTTTTATCTTAATGAATATGAGCAAAAATCTCTTCAATAAATCTTAAAAGAAATCCATTAACAAGAAGAAATAACTAATATTATTCTTTACTTCCTATTTTAACTAAACAGTTAAATTAGGAAAATTTAACAATGAAAGACGGGAGTAAGGGAAAATGATGGAATAGTTTCAAAGTTGTTCTATTTTTCAATCTTACTCCCTCTGTTCCAAATCTTTTTATCTACATTCTTATTCAGTTTCATTAGCCTTTCTAATTTAATATCATATTTTATTATATTAAAACTTAAATACTTGCACCCAGAGGGTGCATATATTTGCTAGTAACATTAATTTTCCCCAATGAAATAAACTGAAATACCATTAATCCCTTCCAGTCCCCTAACGACACCTTATTGTTGTCACTTTTATTTGAATAAGTTAAATAGCACTGTATTATATATAAACATAATAAAATAGAATGTAATGAATTATGTACTCTAATATGTATTGATATTAATTTCTTTAAACAGCGCTGTATTATATATAAACATAATAAAATAGAATGTAATGAATCATGTACTCTAATATGTATTGATATTAATTTCTTTAAACAGCACTGTATTATATGAAAATATAATAAAATAGAATGTAATGAATTATGTACTCTAATATGTATTGATATTAATTTCTTTAAACAGCACTGTATTATATATAAACATAATAAAATAGAATGTAATGAATTATATACTCTAATATGTATTGATATTAATTTCTTTAAATAGCACTGTATTATATATAAACATAATAAAATAGAATGTAATGAATTATGTACTCTAATATGTATTGATATTAATTTCTTTAAATAGCACTGTATTATATATAAACATAATAAAATAGAATTTAATGAATTATGTACTCTAATATGTATTGATATTAATTTCTTTAAACAGCACTGTATTATATATAAACATAATAAAATAGAATGTAATGAATTATGTACTCTAATATGTATTGATATTAATTTCTTTAAATAGCACTGTATTATATATCTTATTATAATGGAGATTGTGTGTTTTTCTGTCTGTAACCGAAACTATATTACTACTCAAGTCACAATTCCCTTAATTATTTACGTCAAATTCTCCATGATATCATTCTTTAAACCTTCAGTTATTAATAAAAATTGTATTACATTATTAATACTGTTGACCATATCTACGTACTAATAACATGCAATTGTATTTATATATACAACAAAATAGCGGTTTACAGTTTGAACGAGAAGGCTAATTTGCATATTGATATTTAAAATTTTATTTTAATAAATATGTGCTTGGTATTATTGATTTCTAATTGTTTGGTTTTATCTTAAGAAATATAAACAAAAATCTCGTGGATAAATCTTAAAAGAAATTTATTTACAAGAAGAAATAGCTGTAATATTATCCTTTACTTCCTATTTTAACTAAATAATTAAATTAGGAAAATTTACCAATGAAAGAGGGAGTAATGGAAAATGATGGAATAGTTAGTTTCAAAGTTGTTCTATTTTTCGATTATACCCCCTCTGTTGCAGATCTTTTTATCTGCATTCTTAGTCAGTTTCATTAGCCTTTCTAATTTAATATGATATTTTATTATATCAAAACTTAAATACTTGCATCCGGAGGGTGCATATATTTGCTAGTAAACATAATGAAATAGAATGTAATGAATTATGTACTCTAATATGTATTGATATTAATTTCTTTAAACAGCACTGTATTATATATAAACATAATAAAATAGAATGTAATGAATCATGTACTCTAATATGTATTGATATTAATTTCTTTAAACAGCACTGTATTATATATAAACATAATAAAATAGAATTTAATGAATTATGTACTCTAATATGTATTGATATTAATTTCTTTAGATAGCACTGTATTATATATAAACATAATAAAATAGAATTTAATGAATTATGTACTCTAATATGTATTGATATTAATTTCTTTAAATAGCACTGTATTATATATCTTATTATAATGGAGATTGTGTGTTTTTCTGTCTGTAACCGAAACTATATTACTACTCAAGTCACAATTCCCTTAATTATTTACGTCAAATTCTCCATGATATCATTCTTTTAAACCTTCAGTTATTAATAAAAATTGTATTACATTATTAATACTGTTGACCATATCTACGTACTAATAACATGCAATTGTATTTATATATACAACAAAATAGCGGTTTACAGTTTGAACGAGAAGGCTAATTTGCATATTGATATTTAAAATTTTTTTAATAAATATGTGCTTGGTATTATTGATTTCTAATTGTTTGGTTTTATCTTAAGAAATATAAACAAAAATCTCGTGGATAAATCTTAAAAGAAATTTATTTACAAGAAGAAATAGCTGTAATATTATCCTTTACTTCCTATTTTAACTAAATAATTAAATTAGGAAAATTTACCAATGAAAGAGGGGAGTAATGGAAAATGATGGAATAGTTAGTTTCAAAGTTGTTCTATTTTTCGATTATACCCCCTCTGTTGCAGATCTTTTTATCTGCATTCTTAGTCAGTTTCATTAGCCTTTCTAATTTAATATGATATTTTATTATATCAAAACTTAAATACTTGCATCCGGAGGGTGCATATATTTGCTAGTAAACATAATAAAATGAATGTAATGAATTATGTACTCTAATATGTATTGATATTAATTTCTTTAAACAGCACTGTATTATATATAAACATAATAAAATAGAATGTAATGAATCATGTACTCTAATATGTATTGATATTAATTTCTTTAAACAGCACTGTATTATATATAAACATAATAAAATAGAATGTAATGAATTATGTACTCTAATATGTATTGATATTAATTTCTTTAAATAGCACTGTATTATATATAAACATAATAAAATAGAATTTAATGAATTATGTACTCTAATATGTATTGATATTAATTTCTTTAAACAGCACTGTATTATATATAAACATAATAAAATAGAATGTAATGAATTATGTACTCTAATATGTATTGATATTAATTTCTTTAAATAGCACTGTATTATATATCTTATTATAATGGAGATTGTGTGTTTTTCTGTCTGTAACCGAAACTATATTACTACTCAAGTCACAATTCCCTTAATTATTTACGTCAAATTCTCCATGATATCATTCTTTTAAACCTTCAGTTATTAATAAAAATTGTATTACATTATTAATACTGTTGACCATATCTACGTACTAATAACATGCAATTGTATTTATATATACAACAAAATAGCGGTTTACAGTTTGAACGAGAAGGCTAATTTGCATATTGATATTTAAAATTTTATTTTAATAAATATGTGCTTGGTATTATTGATTTCTAATTGTTTGGTTTTATCTTAAGAAATATAAACAAAAATCTCGTGGATAAATCTTAAAAGAAATTTATTTACAAGAAGAAATAGCTGTAATATTATCCTTTACTTCCTATTTTAACTAAATAATTAAATTAGGAAAATTTACCAATGAAAGAGGGGAGTAATGGAAAATGATGGAATAGTTAGTTTCAAAGTTGTTCTATTTTTCGATTATACCCCCTCTGTTGCAGATCTTTTTATCTGCATTCTTAGTCAGTTTCATTAGCCTTTCTAATTTAATATGATATTTTATTATATCAAAACTTAAATACTTGCATCCGGAGGGTGCATATATTTGCTAGTAAACATAATAAAATAGAATGTAAGGAATTATGTACTCTAATATGTATTGATATTAATTTCTTTAAACAGCACTGTATTATATATAAACATAATAAAATAGAATGTAATGAATTATGTACTCTAATATGTATTGATATTAATTTCTTTAAACAGCACTGTATTATATATAAACATAATAAAATAGAATGTAATGAATCATGTACTCTAATATGTATTGATATTAATTTCTTTAAACAGCACTGTATTATATATAAACATAATAAAATAGAATGTAATGAATTATGTACTCTAATATGTATTGATATTAATTTCTTTAGATAGCACTGTATTATATATAAACATAATTAAATAGAATGTAAGGAATTATGTACTCTAATATGTATTGATATTAATTTCTTTAAACAACACTGTATTATATATAAACATAATAAAATAGAATGTAATGAATCATGTACTCTAATATGTATTGATATTAATTTCTTTAAATAGCACTGTATTATATGAAAACATGATAAAATACAATATATTTATTTATATACTCTAATATGTATTGATGTTCATTTTTTTATAAATAATATTTTTCTTTTACAAAATAAATTTGGAAACTTAAATAGTTTTAGTGAACTTATTAACATAAGCGTATCTGAATATCACTCGTACATCAAATTTTACCTCTCAACACAAAGTAAAAAACTCGACCTAGTGACACCTTGTAACTCAGAAAACTCATGTTAAGGCACTCGGAAGTGAAGGTACCATTTCACCTCATAACTTCAAAGATATCAAAACTGAAATCTTAATCATATAAATATAGAACTACTTACTGCAATCAACTCCAGCATCTTCAGCATGTCCACAATTATGTTTACCCCATTCATTTTTAGTACATTGGTCAATTGAAGCTTCATTACCCGAACAGTTAACCTCATCAAGCCAGATTTCTCCTGTACCAGGTCCATATCTTGCATTTTGTTGAGCTGTACCACCACTAAAACAGAAAATGTCATTAATATTAACAATGCAATAGAACTATTGAGAAATGTCTTGAAATAATCCCAATAGATGGATGCTTCACATTGTTAAAGATAATTCAATTCTTATAAGTGCAAGGCTATTATAATGATAAATAATTGACAAAAATACTGATATAAAGATTGTTTATATAAAGCACCTAGAAGTTAAACATTTTATCAGTTCTTTACTTAAAGAAGATTTAGAAATTCTTTACTGAAAGAAAACTTTGCAGTTCTTTAACTGAAGAATCTTTATCAGTTCTTTACTTAAAGAAGATTTAGAAATTCTTTATTGAAAGAAAACTTTGCAGTTCTTTAACTGAAGAATCTTTAGCAGTTCTTAACTTAAAGAAGATTTAGAAATTCTTTACTGAAAGAAAACTTTGCAGTTCTTTAACTGAAGAATCTTTAGCAGTTCTTTACTTAAAGAAGATTTAGAAATTCTTTACTTAGTATAAAAATTAACAGCAGAAATTTTAATTTTCAAAACTATTTAAAAATGTTATGGAAATGTGAATATTTATCCTTCCTTATTAAATCTATTGATTGATTTATTGATTCTAACAGCTAATAAACATGTCTAGGGTTATTTTATGGCTATAGGTTAAGGAATCACATTCATAAGGAAAAATGTTTGTGTAACGTTGTGGCTTTCAATTAGGAATATGTGACGTTACTGCACCAGTTCGTAATGTTTTACGTAGTGCCTTTTCTTTCTCGGCACTACATTTCGTATCTTTTCGTACGTACGGTGTTTGTTTACATACACAGACCCAGATCTAGCAGTCAGTCTTAGCTAGCCCCAAAATCCTTCTCCACTTCTTTTGGTCAAGGGAAGATATCACTTTACGCACGCCGCGTACCCTTCGTTACGGCCAATTTGACTTGTTGACAAGTATACGCTTTAATGGCTTCCATTCATGAGTCCCCGTACGATTTCTTTGGCGTGTAGTAAATAAAGATGTGGACAGTATTTCTTGCTTTTCATGAATTTATTTACTTAATGAAAGTTATTTAGAGAGAGAGATAGTCGGCTTCCTTAAATATGTTTTTAATGATGCTCTTAACTTCGTTCCAACGGTCAGTACCAATTATCAGGCTTAGGTATGTTTTTACTTCGTGCAGTGTACAATATTACATCTCGGGTTTCACACATCAGCGACCTCAGTTCATCAACTGCCAACTGCCTCCTGGCTCTAATTGCCTCTGACTCTCTCCGGCCGCCGATTCTAACTGATTCTCCTTCTCCGATCGCAGACGCTAACTGATCTGATCCCTCACTAACTCGTTAATATAGTCTGTCTGAATAATCTTCCAGAAGCTTCCTTCTCTAGAACTTTCGAGCTCTTTCTGGACCGAATCGAATATTCGATTCCTTCCAACGCTTTTCGGTCACACAGAGTTCACGAAGCCTAAGATCAAAGATTTCTTGGAGTCACTCATCCTATTTTTTTGTTAAATCTAGACTTATCGTCTCCTTTCTCTCGTTAAAAAGATGATATCTTTCCTAACTACTTTTTCGGTGATTCCACAAAGACCACCCAGCAATATAAGATAATCGGTAGTACATTTTTCTAAATCTGGCACAAGGCCACAAATATAGGTGCTGGGCGGCGATTACATAACATTTGTCTAGTTCTTTCATAAGATTTTTATTTTTCATACAGTCCTATGAAAAATTGATAGATCTATTTGATGCATAAATGGGACCCTAACAGGTACTACCAATTCAGGTCAGAATAGAGCTAGGAATAATGGCAATGAAGGGATACTCCGGGATTTCCAGAATTGCAGCTTTATGAGCAAATGCAGTTTAGTGTCATATCCAGGAAATCTCTTTTTGGTGGGGGTCTTACCCTTCTGCGTGGGATCTAGTCAGAGTATTCTAAGCCCCACCGACAGGGTGAGATATAGTGGAGAGTTTTGAGAATATTTAACATTTTATGGGAGATGTTTGATTTCCAATGTAAGTTTATATGAAAAATGAAGTGATTCAAAAAGACTTTTAAAAAGACTTAAAAGCATTATCAACAACATTTTCATATTTGACATAAAAGATATATTTTAATTGTCAATAAATTTGATGAGTTAACAATTTCACAAATACAAATTAGCTGTATAACAGCATGTGGTATATTATGTGTGCTTCTTTTTATAATATTTACATTAAAAGTGATTGAAAGAAATAAGAAGTAGTCTATAATTAGAATTTAGTTATCTCCCTTTGAAAATCTTTGAAAAACTGATTGAATGCTTATTTGACACTATTTTTATGTTGCTTTGTAAATGCAACTTATGATTATAATTCTATTAATAATGGTGATTGTCTGTATTTCTGTCTGTAACAAAAACTACGTCATAGCTCTACGTCACAGATTACGTCACAATATTCTTATGCTATATACACCCAAAATTTGAGTAGGCAATTTTAAAAATTGTTTTTTTTTTACTCTCGTCCCTTTTTTTTATTACAGTAACAAGAAGTTAACTAAAAAGTTTACAAATAAATATATACCTACGATGTTGTGTAAAATTGATGTGAAAAATATTCAAAATAATTGTTTGATTATTACATGCACGCAACATTTTATTTGAGAGGGACGGGACTCAGTTTTCATTTCAAATTGTTTTTTTGTTTTTTTTGTTTTTTTATTCCTTTAATAAATACGAGGGTTTTGCCTACTTATGATACAAACCGTCTGACGTTGAATTTTTAACTCCCACCCTCTCAGGCAATGTCTTTCAAAAGTTAACTTTTACGACGCCCGGAAGGGGGGGGGTTCTGTTGCTAGTAATTATAATTTCATTGGGAATTGAAAGCAAACCTGCAGAACCATTCTGGTGAAACCTAGGTAGATAGTGGCTGACTCATGTACTCTACTTACTAGATTGAGCAATTTTTACATATATAACTTAGAAAACTTCTCCGGTGTTTTTTTTCTTTTCTTCTTCTGGCCTCTACATAAGGAACTGATGATTATTTTCAGAAAGTACGGGTGTGTTGATCTATTCTTCTTTAATTTTCTTCCCGAGATGTCAGTTTGAAAAAAAGTCTTTATTTTGAAAAATTGAATTATCTGGCTGTTTCCAAACCGGTAAAGTTTAGAAGTAATTTTTTTTAATTCAAAAATAAATAAATAGATAATAATAATAATAATAATAATAATAATAATAATAATAAGTATGTGTGTGTGTGTGTGTGTGTGTGTGTGTGTGTGTGTGGTATTTGTGGAAAAGGTGAATTACCGGTGAAAATTGTCACAATGGTTAGTTGATGCAAGTTTCACAATGATAAGACAGCGATATAACAAATATAAAGTGCTCAATACGTTAGTAGAGTAAATAAGCACGTGCAATTGGCTGCAATTAATCAATATCTTGATTAATCGAGTGGATTAATCCTGAGGATCCTTATGGTGAAACTCGAGTAGGTTATTACTGTGTACCATTATTATAATATATATATATCATTATTATTATATTATTATTATTATTATTATTATTATATAGTTGATTTTACTCGTGATATAAAAGATAATTTCACAAATTCAAATTACCTGTATCCCAACATGCGGCATATTACGTTTGCATCACTGTCATCCCATTGATCATCACATACTGTACCCCATTTTCCATTGTGTAAGATCTCAACACGCCCATTACTTCTCTTGTTGCCTCCCATCAGGCGAATGGACTGAGGAATTCCTGTTGCTAGGTAAAATAAATAGGTACATTCATTTAGAATATTCAATGGTATGGATTAATAATGCGCTCGTCAAAAACCTTTACCGTCCACCATTATCATAAATAATTTAGTTTAAAAGGTTTTTAACTCTCAGTCTCTTGGAGTTACTAGGTCCTGTGCGTTAGATAACTACTGTTGTAGTTGGTGCGCATGCCCACACAAGAAAAAATATTTACTAAACTTATGGACAAGTGAAACTCATCTACCACCCTAGAATACAAACTTACATAATATTACAGGATTTTATCATCTGGAAATATTACATTTTCTCTATCAAATTTTAGAATTAATTAATGTACACTGCATTGGTGAGACCTCATTTGGAGTTTGCTAATGTGGTTTGGAGCCCAAGACTCATCAAGGACACAAAACTCATTGAGGGAGTCCAGAGGAGAGCTACTAAGTTAGTGAATAATCTAAAATCCCTTTCATATGAAGAAAGACTTAGGAACATTGACCTACCAAGTATGGTTTTCCGACGTATGAGAGGGGATATGATCGAAGCCTACAAATACACGCATGGTTTCTATTCAGCGAACTCTGACCTACTAAACATTGCTCAAAATACCTATACAAGGGGACATAAATTAAAACTCCTTAAAAAATCTTGTAAAGCAAACGCAAGACAAAATTATTTTAGCTACAGAGTGGTGAATACATGGAATAAACTACCTTCATCAGTAGTGAATGCCCCATCTCTAAACTCCTTCAATGCAAAGTTGGATAATCTGTGGAATGATATTAAATATTCTGTGGATTTAAAATGAATATTTATAAGGAACAGTTGACAGGTCTCAGACCTAATATACTAGCTGAAAAGATATTATTATTATTATTATTATTATTATAATATTCATAAAAATAAAAAAGTAAAATTGTAGAATTTCTAGTGAAGACCCCTATAAGGATTGAACTCGAAAAATACGTGGAAAATAACGTAAAATGAAGAAAATATGTATATACGAAGGAAATGCGCATAGACATATAATATTTTTTTATATATGTTTTTTTATTTATATTGTTTTCCGCAGGAAAAAAAATCGTTTTTTTGTGAACAATCAAGGGGATAGAATTTTGTGAGCCTTAATTTAAAATTAATAGCGTTTAACCAACACATTAGAGGCATGAAATAAGCGTTCTGGAGAAGGCAATAGCCAGAAACCTTAGGTAAATGATCCCTAAAACCTCTGTATAAACCGTTATATTTAATAAATACAGCTCTTACATTTGTAATTGAGCACTTTATTTTCCTTTATTTTATCTCGGAAAAATTACCAATATATATATATATATATACATATATATATATATATATATATATATATATATATATAAGAAAGTTTTATAGAAAAACAACAAGATGTTAAACATTTTAGCTGACAGATATCTGTTTCGACATTATGAATATGTCTTTTTCAAAGCTACATTGTAAGCGAAAAAAAAATGAAATGAATATATTAGTAATTACAAGGCAACGAACGCTCTCGATCAGTACCGGAAAAAATTTTTTTAAATTTTAAAAATACATATTTGTTGTTAAAAATAAAATAAATTTTATTTTTAAAATGTTTAAGCATTTTTATCATAAAAACTCAAAAGAGTTTGTAGTAAAAATGTAAATGAATATAAAAAAAGTTCAGGAAAATGTTCCGGTTACAAATGAAAGTTTAAAAATGTAACAAGTCCAGCAACATGAATTTGCAATGATGTTAAACTCGCAGAGTTGGGATCCTCATTACATCTGAAAATATGAGCCTCCGGTGATATGATTTGCGTAATTCCAAAATTTGTTTTTCTATGGACAGTATGAAGGTAAAAATGGATATTGAATCCGACAATATGTAAGAAAGTTTTATAGAAAAACAACAAGATGTTAAACATTTTAGCTGACAGATATCTGTTTCGACATTATGAATATATATATATATATATATATATATATATATATATATATATATATATATGGGGATCACACACTCTCTCTCTCCCTCTCCCTTTCTCTCTCTCTCTCTCTCTCTCTCTCTCTCTCTCTCTATCTATCTATCAGTATGTTTCTATCTATCTATTTATCTGTCTATTTTTGTTCCTATCTATCTATATTTATATATCTATTTTAGTCTGTATGTATCTATGTTTATTATCTATCTATCCATCAATTCTAGTCTGTTCATATGTATGCATCTATCTATGCTCATCTATTTCAGTCTGTTCATATCTATCTATCTATCTATCTATCTATTTAAATATATTTGATATCTTATACATGTATCTATCCAGTAATACAAATTTAAACACTGATTTTGTTGTATCAATCAGTTTATATAGAAAGTAAAATAAAATGAATTATTTTTCTTTAAAAAATGGGGTCTTACCTTTGGTACTGCTTAATGTTTGTTGAGTTGTAAAATCTGGAAAATAAAACCATAAAATAAATTATTAGCTATCATCATCATGATCATTATTATTATCATCATCATCATCATCCTAGGTTTGTTCTCTCTCTCTCTCTCTCTCTCTCTCTCTCTCTATCTCTATATATATATATCTTCATCCATCCCTACCACGCATCACTACATGGCGACTAATATCCACACAGAGCTGATGAATGTACGTTTTTGCTTGTTGGCTAACATTTGTGTGTCCATGTAAAGGAGACCACAGGAAACCACGACTTCAGTTGTCTTTACTACCGTTTATTCGGTGTTAGTATATCATGAATATACTAATGCTAATATTGGTCCTTGGTGCGTGGAGACTCTACTAAATGTTTTTTTCCTTTCCCCAAGCAAAGTAATAGCAGATTTTGGGGTGTAACGGCTAGCAAGCTAGACCCCCAGATCCATGACTACTGAAAAGTGAGCTCGTTCTCTGCTGGATGTCCCATACATTGCGTCAAATTCTATCCCTGGTGAGTGGGTCAGGTAAATTTGTTCAACTTATTTTTTGATCAAAGAAAATATTAACAATCTTGGAAAATTATAGAAGGAAAAAACAGAGGGGGGGGGAATAAATATTTGTTTGTTCTGCTTAGGATCAGTCTTTCGATCTCCAGTCTGTTTTTGTTTGGTTTCGTTGCACAATTATGGGGTTTCAAGTAAATGTTCTTTGTTGAGGGGATGTGGCAAAAAAAAGCGAGTCAAACGCCTTATTAGCAGGCAACAACACTGTCGTCGTCTACTAGCAGCTGAAGTCGCAACACTCCTCCTGTCGCCACCCCACTTCTACTTATACTGCCCTTATCATCCGGGCACATCAGTCGAACCTCGCGCCCGTGCAAAATTCTCGTGCATTCGGATGGACGCGTGTAGGCCCAGACATCCGGGCACCTGAATTGCACCTCGCGTCCATCCAGTGCCTAAATCTCATTTCTTTGCATTCCGGAGGGCGCGGGTTCGACTCCGGCAGGCAAGACACTCTCACTCTGTTTCCAAATGAGTACGGTGGTACTCGTTCTCCGTCACAGTTAATAAACTAAAATTAAATTTTCTCGAGATTTTTAGTCCACAAATTAAGACAAATTTCATTTTCAAAGGAAGGTATTTTATATAATACCAAATATTATTATATGGTAAAGGTTTCTCTATTACATTCACTTTTGGAGTAATACTCTTGAAAAATGTATGAACCTCCTCCTAGGTATGGGTTAAATTGTACCACAACTATTATTCTACAAGGGTGGCTTTGGTATCAAATAACCCCAAAAGGTTGATATGCTATTAAAAAAACAAATTAAACAGACTGTTCTGAATCTACGGATAATCGCGTTACACGCAGTCCTATTGTTAATCGATATTTGCCAGTGTTCATCTTGTTTGTCTATATTCACAAAATTTCGACTGATGAACCCTCAGACCTTTTTACAGATGTCTTTGTCGAACCGAGCCATTTAAACAATTCACATTGATAGGTCGTTCTCATTGTCCTATCAATGCGTAATGGTTATCATCGTAAAAAAACGTATGTTTACACCACTTGGAATCTAACGAAATGCTTAGAGAAAAAATACAGATGGGAACTACATAAAATGCTGTGCTATAAGTACAGTGATTTTACAAGTATTCGAGTGCAGTGTGCGTACGAGCGCAGTCAGTGTGTACGTTCAGAACGCTATAAAACCGGACATATGGAAGCGCGAGGTGTAATGGTTAAAGTCATGGGAAATGGACTCTTTGCCCCGAGTTCAGATCCTGGACTTGGTTATTGCATTTCAATTAGTGCTAATACCCTTCGGAAAGGTAGGAATTTTACTCTCCCTTCAGCTATCGATGAAATAGTAGGGCAGACTGAGCTCTTTAACCATGGCTAGTTAACCAGTCTAGGAGAAGGAAAACTCTAAATTCAAACCTGTTAAACTGCGCTTAAGAAATTGACTTTGTGTCGCATCCTGCTCGTGCGGAGGGGTTGGTAAATATATATATGGTTACACGACTTGGACTCTAACGAAATGCATAGAGAAAAGATACAGATGGGAACTACACCAAATGCTGTGCTATAAGTACAGTGATTTTACAAGTATTCGAGTGCAGTGTCCGTACGAGAGCAGTCAATGTGTAAGGTCAGAACCCTATAAAACAGGTCATTGGCCTCCCATATTGTAAACCACGCAATAAGGGAGTGGAAGACGTGCTGGGCACTGCAGGTGAAGTAAAGATGTACTTATAAGTGAAATTTTCCTATTGACTGCTACACATGGACACACCAGTATTGGTCGAGCGGTATATTCCGAGCAACAAAAACTTACGTTTATCATATCTGTGGACACTGGATGCTGAGTATAGGACATACAAATAGTCATCATCTTCATCTTCGTCATCATCATGTCGTACAATTAGTACGGATATCCATGATAACCCCTCGCTAACTCTCCCTATCATTCAATTCCCGGGGAGGTCCTCTGCGCAGCATCCAGCATCCTCGCATAGTTGGTCAATGTAGGTCCTTGGTGGGCGGCCCACATTAGCATGTCCATGCGTTGGCTTCTACAGGAGAACGTCGTTTTTGCTTCTCCAACAGTGTCCAGCATGATTCGTCCGTCTCACTGATGGATTGGGAGATGGGAGCAGGTGGCCATACAGCTGCTTCCTTGTGGGTGCTGTTTCCACGACTTGTTCAAGACTGCACGCAGCATTCTTGTGCAGCTCCCATCTTGCTTATTCTCGAGGTGCCTCGTTAGGGTCCAAGTGGTGCAGCCATACAGCAGTACTGATATAATCACAGCTTGGAAGAATCGTCATTTTAACTTGTCTGTGAGTTCGGATTTCCATATGACTGATAATCTGTTTGTGGTCGACCATGCCTTTCCTATACGAATATTAACATCGCTTTCTGTGGATGAGATATTACTGCCTAAGTATTTGAATTATTCTACTGGTTTTAGAGGCTTACCGTTGAGCGTGGAAATGTCTCCTTTCTTTTTGAAACACGTGAACTCAGTTTAATCGACGTTCACATAGAGGCCGATATTCTTTGCTGCCTTCTCCAGGCTATGCAGTAGTGATTCGGCATGGCCGACAAAGAGGGATGATAAAAGAAAGAGAGAGAGAGAAAGAGAAAGAGAGGGAGAGAGTCAAAGGATACTGTGCTGTCGATATGCCTTGGTAGTGATGATGATAATTTTATTCTTATCATTTATAGTCTTCTTTAGGTGTGCAACTTGTGTATGCATACATATGTATCAATAGTTAAAACCTTTAGATATCTTAATGAGTTTTTATTATTGTTGTAGGTGACTCACCTATGACACGAACATGGACTTACCCAAAGGGTACATATGTAGCAGAGTAAAACTACTCAGTCGAGTAGTTCTAGAAACACCTGTCCTTCGGGACGGGTGTCCGGTGAACTGCTAAATTAATAGCGTCGATCCCAGATGCTTGCCTCATTGCACTTAGAGGCTGATCTCGGTTCGACGCAATTTTTCTCTCCACCCCATGAGTCTCGGCTTGTGGGTGGTGCCCACATAAAACGGCCTTGTGCCATATCGTGTGTAAGTGGGACACATGTAAATAGGAGTAGTTCTAGAAACAGTCTTCGTGTATGCTGAACAAGGAAACCCTTCCATTTTATGTGATATGTATTGCTGAATACAATCTGTTCTCTACATTTTTATACCCGTGTTGAGTTACTGTTTATTGACCCTTTAATAGGTCATAACAATTATCAAAAGACGTAAATTTTAAAAGAGTTATTTTTACCTGTCATGGTACTTGTCAATACAGAGATAGTTGAAGAAGCAGCAACATCTGAAATATAAAAACAAATTCCATATGTAAGAAATACATTTGTTATTAATTAGATGTTTGTAGAAGGAAAACCATATCTTAATGTATTGTATTATTCATGTAGAGATATCGATATTTAGATGTGTACTTAGCGTAACGGTTATTGTTGTAGGAAATGGAATCGACAACCTCATTTCAAAACCTCGGTAAGGGTGTTTCTGGTTCACATCTCGCTAACGTTCTCGAGAAATGCATGAAATCCATATCTTCTCCTATACCAGCAATGGTTAACTAGTTGGGCAAACCGGAGTTTTTAGCCATAATTAGACAACCAGTTCAGGAGAAGGAAAACTCTTAATTCAAACCAGTTTTACACTGTTTAGAAATTTATTCTAATAATTCTTTTTTAATAAATCCTCATTGAAATTTTTTTGTGAATCATATTTTGCAAATAAATATTGGCTATATCAATGAAAACGTTAACAACAGCGGTACCTTGACTTAAGAGTTTGTTTTTTTTTTCATTAGTAACTCCCTTACGTGGTATATAACATCAATTTTCTCAATCAAATAAATTGAAATAGGATTAATTCCTTTCAGACTCGTAAAAACACCCTATTCTTGTCACTTTTATTTGAAAAAGTAAAACAGCACTGTATTATATATAAACATAATAAAATAGAATGTAATGAATTATGTACTCTAATATATTTTGATGTTCATTTCTTTATGAATAATATTTTCCTTTGGCGAAATAAATTTGGATTACAACGTAGAGTCCTAAAATGGTAGAATATTACTTTTTAACCAGAAATGAATATTCTATTAATTCCTGTTTTTCCATTCTTCAATGAAATTTTTTTCATGAATCATATTTTGCAAAAAATATTGGCTATATTAATGAAAACCTTAATAACAGCTGTACCTTGACTTAAGAGTTTAATTTTTTTCCATTCGTAACTCCCTTACGTGCTATATAACATCAATTTTCCCAATCAAATAAACTGAAATACCATTAATCCCTTCCAGTCCCCTAAAAACACCCTATTCTTGTCACTTTTATTTGAATAAGTTAAATAGCACTGTATTATATATAAACATAATAAAATAGAATGTAATGAATTATGTACACTAATATGTATTGATATTAATTTCTTTAAATAGCACTGTATTATATATAAACATAATAAAATAGAATGTAATGAATTATGTACTCTAATATGTATTGATATTAATTTCTTTAAATAGCACTGTATTATATAAAATCATAATAACATACAATATATTGATTGATGGACTCTAATATATTTTGATACTAATTTCTTTATAAATAATATTTTTCTTTAACGAAATAAATTTGGAAACTTAAATGTTTTTAGTGAACTTATTAACATAAGCGTATCTGAAAATCACTCGTACATCAAATTTTACCTCTCAACACAAAGTAAAAAATTTCGACCTAGTGACACCTTGTAACTAAGAAAACTCATATAAGGGTACTCGGAAGTGAAGGTACCATTTCACCTCATAACTTCAAAGATATCAAAACTGAAGTCCTAATCATATAAATATAGAACTACTTACTGCAATCAACTCCAGCATCTTCAGCATGTCCACAATTATGTTTACCCCATTCATTTTTAGTACATTGGTCAATTGAAGCTTCATTACCCGAACAGTTAACCTCATCAAGCCAGATTTGTCCTGTACCAGGTCCATATCTTGCATTTTGTTGAGCTGTACCACCACTAAAACAGTAAAAGTCATTAATATTAACTATGAGAATGAATTATCATAAAAATAGCATAAGTATTTAAGTTGTAATGTATTAAATTAGAAAGACTAACGAAATTGAATAAGAACATATATACTTAGGATTGATCTTAATACGTTTGAGAATATAAAAATTATATTAGAAATCAATAACACCATGTAATTATTTATTAAGCTCATTTATTATATAAACCGTTGTTTCTTAGTTATATATAAGACACATAGCAGCATTCTAAACGCACTAATAGTATGGGCTGTTTTGAGGCAAATTTAACTTATATTTTCCTAGAAACATCGTTAACAAATAATATTTATTCTACGTATTAATGATTTTGACTATAGATTAGATACTCATTGATAAACTTCCTGAGAGTATTGTGACGTAAGCAGCGATGCAGGTTCGGTTACACACAGACGGTCAGCGAATCTCCATTATAATAAGATAAGTATTTGCCAACGTTTCGTTTTTTATACTAAACCATGATCAGGACACTGTTAATATGTGACGTTTTATCTTCTGAAGTATATTCAATTTTAAATATAGAAAGAAAGATTAGAAAAATCTTAGCATTCTATTGTCGTTAGCAGCGTTCTGTCACTAAACTATGTTAAGTAATCATGTTCGAAATTATTTCTAAAAAAAGTAACGTATTTTCTAAAAGAAATATATGCATATTTATTTGTTTATTTAAAATGTTGCTTAAATCATGACTCTTACTTTACTTTTCTTTTAGTTTATGTTGATTTTACTTGTGATATAAAGAATAATTTCACAAATTCAAATTACCTGTATCCCAGCATGCGGCATATTACGTTTGCATCACTGTCATCCCATTGGTCATCACATACTGTACCCCATTTTCCATTGTGTAAGATCTCAACACGCCCATTACTTCTCTTGTTGCCTCCCATCAGGCGAATGGACTGAGGAATTCCTGTTGCTTGATAAAATAAATAGGTACATGATTTAGAATATTCAATGGTATGGATTAATAATGCGCTCGTCAAAAACTTTTGCCATTCACCATTATCATAAATAATTTAGTTTAAAAAGTTTTTTAACTTTCGGTCTCCTGTGAGTTACTAGTACCTGTAAGTTAGGTAACTACTGTGTTAGTTGGTGCGCTGACACGTTGTGTATTGATTCACTCAGTGTATGTGTTTTGAAAACCAAAACAATGAACGTACAGTTTAGTCTAATTCGTGAACTTAGGCTTTAACCAGAATTACAACATCTCGCTCGCCAACAAGAAGAGACGAATAAAAAAGCTAAGCACAAAATCATTGTCTGTTAGTTTCAACAAAATATGCCTAGAAACATCAATAAATATGTATATTATAGAAAAGCACCGCAATGAACCGGGTAACCTGAGTCAAGTAAAATCCTAGTATTTAGTATTTTAATCATGCATGCAAATTAGCAAGAGTCTTAAAAGAGTTAAAACTACGCGTGCGCTTTGACTGAGTTGCAAATAGCGGCTCAAATAGAGCAAGTGAGACATTGTGGTCTCTTCAGATCGAGTAAGCTTGAGCCTCCTGGTCCCATTTCCTTATACACACACACACACACACACACACACACACACACATATATATATATATATATATATATATATATATATATACGTTAATGTATGAGTAGTGGCTTACCGGTGGGTACGAGTACGATCTTTGGAAGCGGACCGTATCCAGAGGTTAAGACCGAGAAAAAACAAATGCAAAGTGCTCAATACAATGTAGAGCAAAATTTATTTATAAAATGGATAACATATAATTATGTGTATGCTAATTTTCAAACAGTTCTATTTGACCCATAGATGGGACTTTAAATGGGTAATACCACTCCAAATCAGTGAACCTAGGAGTTATGACAATAAAGCGACATTCCAGACTTCCTATATCTCCGGAACTGGACCAATCAAATGCCGTTAATTTCCATACCCTGAAACCTTTTAAGAGGCATTCCTCTGCATTGGACACAATCATTCAATTTTAAGCCCCGTCGACAAGGCGGTGTAAATGTAGAAAGAGAGTGTAAAAGTGCAGTAAATGTGGTGAAATAAAGAGAGTCTAGAAGGGCAGTTAATGAGGAAACGAAGAGAGTCTAGAAGGGCAGTAAGTGTGCAAATGAAATGAGTGTAGAAGTGCAGTAAATGTGGTGAAATGAAGAGAGTCTAGAAGGGCAGTAAATGAGGAAAGAAAGAGAGTATAGAAGTGCAGTAAATGTGGTGAAATAAAGAGAGTCTAGAAGGGTAGTTCATGAGGAAATGAAGAGAGTCTAGAAGGGCAGTAAGTGTGCAAATGAAATGAGTGTAAAAGTGCAGTAAATGTGGTGAAATGAAGAGAGTCTAGAAGGGCAGTAAATGAGGAAAGGAAGAGAGTATAGAAGTGCAGTAAATGTGGTGAAATAAAGAGTCTAGAAGGGTAGTTCATGAGGAAATGAAGAGAGTCTAGAAGGGCAGTAAATGAGGAAAGGAAGAGAGTATAGAAGTGCAGTAAATGTGGTGAAATAAAGAGAGTAGAAGGGCAGTTCATGAGGAAATGGAGAGAGTCTAGCAGGGCAGTAAATGAGGAAAGGAAGAGAGTATAGAAGTGCAGTAAATGAGGAAAGGAAGAGAGTACAGAAGTGCAGTGAATGTGGAAATGAAGAGAGTCTAGAAGTGCAGTGAATGTGGAAATGAAGAGAGTCTAGAAGGGCAGTAAATGTGATGAAAGGAAGAGAGTATAGAAATGCAGTAAATGAGGAAAGGAAGAGAGTCTAGAAGTGCAGTAAATTAGGAAAGGAAGAGAGTCTAGAAGTGCAGTAAATGAGGAAAGGAAGAGAGTATAGAAGTGCAGTACATGAGGAAAGGAAGAGAGTATAGAAGTGCAGTAAATGTGGAAATGAAGAGTGTAGAAGTGCAGTAAATGTGGTGGAAAGGAAGTCTTTGAAGGGCAGTACACGAGGAAAGGAAGAGACTTTAGAAGTGCAGTAAGTGTGCAAATGAAATGAGTGTAGAAGTGCAGTAAATGTGAAAATTAAGAGAATGTAGACGTGCAGTAAATGCGTAGTAAATATATGAGTGACATGAGTGCCAGTGTTTTAGTAAACAGGACACACACTAAACGAGGCGCTATAACACAACACTTACAGTTTTTAGTCATATATATATATATATATATATATATATATATATATATATATATATATGTATATTTGGGAGATTATGTGCTAAATTAAAGTCATACCTAATTTGTTAATTAATTAATTATAATTAAATGAATTAGGCGTGCATATCGGTTTAAATGTAAAGCGTAAACAAAATCGAGAAAAAATCGATCTCTGTATGTGCATTTCAGCCCATTAGGCCTCATCAGCAGAGCTATAGACAGGGCAGTGCTTTGTGCGCGATTCGAACCCCACCTGTCAGGCTGACAGGCGGACATTCTAACCACTACACTAGCTGGTTTCCCCAGAATCTCGTTTATTTTAAACTGATATGTATATCGCACTTTTTGGGTGACTTATGGCATGACAGTATGAAGTGGTCAAACAATGTGTTTGTGTCGGCCTTCGCCATTTCAAACAGATTGTTTGACCACTTTATATATATATATATATATATATATTATATATGTGTGTGTGTGTGTGTGTGTGTGTGTGTGTCTGTCTGTCTGTCTGTCTGTCTGTGTCTGTGTATGAGGGGGTGAGAGGTGGTGTTAGAATACTATGAAATGCACTTTTTGTACGTTTTTGAAAATAGACTGAGGTAGAAAATATGAACATCTCTTCACGCTAGACTTTTTAAAACAATAAAGTAATTTTCGTTTACCTGTGGGGACGGTAAATCGTGATGTCGATGAAAACAAATCTGCATAAAAAAAATAAAATGCGAGTTATTTTGGAACATGCACCAATTATAGTTTCTCTTATCATAAAGAGATTCTTTAATTATTTATCTAACGCTAGCGGCATTTGCCTCTATATGAACTCAGATAAAACAGAGTTCATGTACTTTAAATAAAGTGGAGACATCTCCACACTGGATCGTAAACTTCTTAAATTAGTAGACCAGTTGATGAACATAGGTAGCAATATTTCTTCTACAGATAGCGGTGTCAAAATACTCATAGAAAAGGCATGGACATTCATTGACATTTTTCCAGTTATGAGGCCAAGAAACAAGACAAGCTTCTGAATTGAAGAAATAAGAAACAAGACAAGCTTCTACTGTTACATAATTATTGGATCCCTAATACTTATATAAGGTAGTGTAGAAACATAATGGCGATTAGTGCAGCTGATGGCCTTGAGAGTGAGTGACGGTGCTTGACCTCACTCTCACCTTGCCTTCCGGGGATAAATCGTGAGAACCGGAAGGCATAGAAGACCCTGTCTTCCGGTTTAAGGATAGTAAGTAACTCAGGCAGTTAGCAAGTAGGAGCCGAGCTCGTAGGATGTGCGCAGATGTCTGGTTTGGGGATTTACAAATAAAGTAACATCAAAGTAAATCGAAGTCTTGTGTTTATTACCTAAAAACTAACAATGACACAGGGATTCTGATAAGGAGAAATCCCTAACAGAAACCAGCACCGAAGTCCCCAAGAAAGTCCAGACCTTAGAAGAGACCAGACCAAGATAGACGATCAGAATGGCAAAGCCGGCCAGAAGAAAATACGACCAGAAGTAAGGAGTAAGAAAGGGTATACAACACTACATTACTTCTCCGAAAAATACATCTTGTATTTTTTAGATAAAAAATTGGCCTTAAATTTAATCCTACAAAGTGTCTTATAATATCACAAAGAAATAAAGGTTTAAATAATATATGGTATGGTTAATTTGCATACTGGCTGTTTTTACGAAATCAGGTTAATAGATAATTACTTGGTTTTATAGATCTTTAATATTATTGTTTTGTTCCCCAATGTATTAAAATCAATTCTATAAATGGCTCTATCTAGAAAACAATTAAAATATATTTCTCTGAATGTTTGAGATCAGGCTTGATGATTAGTATTATCTGCGTTATTCGGACTATTGTCCCCATCTTCATTGTTATTTGTACAACGTTTCGGCCGATTCAGGTATTTCTTGTCGGACTCGGAGACCTTCTCGGACTCGGGGACCTTCTTTTCGAACTCGGGAACTTTCTTGTCGTAATCAGGAGCCATCACGGAACTTCGAACCTAACCCTTTATTCAGTCCTTGAGAGTATCTTGTTCTCATTTCGCTAGCCATAGCTGGGGTAGGAGTTGTGTTAATTATTTTTCCATGATGGCTCCCGATTACGACAAGAAAGTTTCCGAGTCCGAAAAGAAGGTTCCCGAGTCTGAGAAGGTTCCCGAGACCGACAAGAAATACCCGAAGAAGGCCGGAGAGCATATCGGCCGAAACGCTGTACAAATAACAATGAAGATGGGGACAATAGTCCGAATGACGCAGATAATACTAATTAAAATATAATTAGATTATTATTATTAAATGTTATTGATCTCTAATATTATTGTTTTATTCTCCAAAGTATTAAAATCAAGCCTATGAATGGTTTTATATAGAAACCAATCAAAAAGAATTAAAACCAATTAAGATAAGTGTAATCTTTTTATATACGCTCTTATCTAATTTCGTTTGTCTTTCTAATTTAATATATTTCATTACATTAATTTTTCTTTTGAAAATATTCACTTACCTCTTGTGCTAGTTATTGTTGGCCGAGTTACTGTTGGTCGAGTTATTGTTTGTTGAGTTGTTGATTGCTGAGATGTTATATCTGAAAAAAACAAAACAAAGCAAAATATTTCATGAAACCAGTAGAACATTTTAACACACTGTCTATTGGGTCCGTAGAATACGCCCACTGCACCTCTGCAGAGAGGTAAGACTCCCACCCTCAATGGATCTACCTGTTGGCAGTGAGTGGTGGTCAGTAATGTCTGAGGACAGGATTGTGGTGGCTGAGCGGTCTGCAACTCGGGTACAAAGTGGTTCTATGATAAGCAACACTCCACTTCGACCTTTACTTGGGCTTGACGGGTAGCAGGAAAGGCCCCACCCGATCATGTCAATCCCTAACAACAACATGATTCCTCAAATTGCTCTTATGGCAAAGATTCGCCCCTTTTTATCATATTGGTGAGAGAATGCACTGACTGAGGGTCAACCACCAGTATTTATCAAAACACATATTGATGAAAATTTATTGAAGTTAATGAAAAACATTTTTGCCAATTTAATAATAAACATGAAGTTAATGAAATATATTTCTAGCAATTTATCAATACACAAGAGTAAAGTAAGTAAGTAAAGTCGTCGGGGTGGCCTAAAGTCGGTATCAGCCATGCAGCGAGGGAGTCTATCCCCTTTTCACTAGCGACAGACCAAGGAGATTGTTTTTGCGGCTGAGGTGGAGCGCTACACCAACCATCAGCTTCTTACTTTACCGCACTGATCCTATGCTACTCATACGCTGAGTTGGCGAGGGCCGGTATCGAACTAGGAACCTTGTGGTTTCTAGCTGAATGCTCTACAACTAAGCTAACCCGGTCCTCTTTTTTTTTCAATACACAAGAAGTTGATGCACATTATTTCTAACGTGAAGTTAATGAAAATTATTTCATAAACAAATCATATGAATAAAAAAAAGATGTGGCATTAAATAACCCACAAGGGTTGATTTGCCATTGAACAAAAAAAAAAGCAACCAACCAGCCGCGAATACTTTATGGACATAGAAATTATTTCTCTTTAAATTGGCATATTTCAGAAAGTAGACCCATTGGCAGAACTTTAGGAAATTGTGCAATACTTCGCTCTTCTGCAAAAGGCAGGATGTTACATAAAGTTAGTCTTTTTTAAGGTCAGACCCTCAGCTACAGGGAACTTAACCTGTCCTTACTTATTGGGAGATTTACTGGTTAGGAATGAAACGGTCTCCTGAATCTAAACTTATTTATTTTAACCTCACCTGACATGAGCACCAGGTTTTAATTTAGCGGGAGTCCTCATGGCATAGTAGCTAACGTGCTGGTCTGCGGCATATTAGTCTCTCTCTCTCTCTCTCTCTCTCTCTCTCTCTCTCTCTCTCTCTCTCAGAAAACGATTTTTATAGGTTTTTAATCGATGTCTATTTTCTGTCGTTTTTATTGGCGATTGTTGTAGATGTCTAGCAATCGATTCTATTGTAATCTCCCATATTCTGTGGCCCTGTGCCATACAAGAATTTATGCCAGTTGTGCACATATATACACACACCAGGCGTGTCATAAAATTTCGAATTCCAGTCGCGTTATTGTGTTCACTTTCGGATTAAAATGAAAGGCATGAACTCCCTCATTCTCCCAGCTGTTTGTTTACAAGGATGGCTTTGGCATTAAATAACACATGAAAGCTCACATGCCATTCAGCAAAGAAGCCAAAACAAACCAGGTGTTACATTATATTACTCTTTTGTTACAGACAAAATGTGACAAAATGTGACAAAAGGTCAATATTTTAAGCAGAGGCTCACCTGCACACCAATACATTTGATTATTGTCAACCCCCTGTATTTCTGAAGGGATGGCCCCTTTTATATCACGAGCGGGACTTTCCATGGAATATTACAGAAAGCCCGCGAAATACGTGAAGTCACGTGGGACCGAGTTAACCCTCAGTTCCAGCTTGGACGTCAGGCAGAAAGCATGTCTGCCTTAGCTAGACTCAAATGCACACGCACGTTGTGTTAGTTAGAAGAAGAAGAAGAAGTTCAAGCAATAAAATTTTAAAGAAATAATATGGTGTTTTTGCTTGATGAATGTCTTGGCAAAAAGACTGACCAAGAAGAAGGAACGCATCAAAGACGAACAGCCAACAAGAATCTAGAAATAGAATTCAACATGGAGAGAAAGAATAGAAACGACTAGAGATCACCAAAATGGCCAAAGAAGCATATGCATCTCTGTCTACCTATGTCTCTCTCTCTCTCTCTCTCTCTCTCTCTCTCTCTCTCTCTCTCTCTCTCTCTCTCTCTCTCCTCTCTAGTAAAAGAACATTTGTGTATATACCCAACATGGGTATATGTGTGTGAGTATGTAACACATTTTGGCAATGCAAAAAGTCCTTAAGCTCCATCAGCATTCCCTACTTTGGGAGAGACCTCAAGAATCAGAATATAAACCTTACTCTGGAATCATCTCCTAAGTAAGTGGCAAGTCTCTGATATTAGTAGTGCAGTTCATATACATCATTAGCCATATCTCATCTACTGAAATCAATGTCAACATATGTATCGGTAAAGCATCGACAGGTTATCAGCATTATGAAAATCTGATCTCTCTGATAACATAAAACGGGAATTCTTCCAAGCTCTAGCTGTTTCAGTACTATTGTATGGCTGCACAATTTAGACTATGAAAATCTGGGGTAAAAGTAGAAGAGAACTTCACAAGGATGCTGCGTTCTGTTTTTTTAATCCTGTAAGCAGTGCTCTACAAAACAGCAGCTGTATAGCCACCTTCCTCCCATCTCACAAACCATTCAAGAAAGGCAAGCAAGACAAGCTGGGCCTGTTAGTGCAGTAAGTACGAACTCATGAACGACGTTTTTATAGGGACTACTACTCATGGACATACCGGTATTGTCTGACCAGCAAAAACTTACATTCATCAACTCTTTGCGAACACTGGATGCCGCCTGGAAGATTTACCAAGAGTAATGGTCAATAGGGATGGGTTTCGAGTGAAAGTCAAAAGAATCCGTTCTTGTCGGCACGCCTTGACGTCGACGACGACGACGACGATGATGATTACTTTACGATGGTAGCACAAAGAATACTTCCTATCCCCTCTGTTGATGTTCATTTGTGATTGTGTTAGTGATAGAGAAATGTTTATACAGGTTGAGAAACCCTAAACCTGTGTTTAATCTGTATCTATGTGAGCGTAAGCACGTGACCCATTTAATTTCAGTAAGTTTGATTTTATATATATATATATATATATATATATATATATATATATATATATATATATATATATTAAACCCGCTAACTTGTATTGTATTTTTTCTAATTTTGTCTAGTATTAACAAAAAAAAATAGAAAAGGGGAACAATACTAATAATAACAATAAAATTAAGAATAACAAAATAACAATAATGATAATATTAGTAATAATAATGATAAAATTAACAATAATAAAATAATAACAATAATGAAAATATTAATAAAAATAATAAGATTAGCAATAACAAAATAAAATAATACAAAGGAAAAAAATTAATGTCAATAATTTGACTTTGTGTCGAATCTTGATCATGTCGGGCGTGGGGTAGTTAAATACCTACTTTCAAAAACAAACGTTTCTTTTTTATATCTTAGTTCGTTGGTTGGTTGGGTTTCACGGCATGTCAACCCCTTGGGTTATTTTATGCCGAATACTTCTATTGGTAAAAAAATGTTTAATGCTAACAAAGTTTTGAAATAATTTCATTTTTAATGGATAATACAATTTTGTTTATAAACTCATGTTTTCTATTTAACCCATAGATGGGACCCTAACAGGTACTACCACTCCGGGTCAGAGTGGACCAGGGAGTAATGGTGATGAAGGGGTGCTCCACATTCCCCAAACCTCCAAAACTGGAACCTCACCATCAGATAGAGTTTATCGTCATTCCCAGGACATGTAGACCCGCAGCCACCGCCTTCTAGCACCCATATGATAAAAAGGGGTTGGGGCTTGCCATAAGGGCTATAGGGTTGGGGTTATATCTTAGTGTTACCCTCCAAGTCAAATGACATACGTAGAGGTGAACTTAACTTCGGCGAAAATAGTCGGAATTGGTGCTTTCTACATGACATGACCATATCTTAAAGATATTTTAACAAATATGGATGAAATATGTTTAAAAGATTAAAAGTAAACGGCATATTGTAGCGTAATTCTTATTAGAGCAATACACTTCAAATTCTCTGGGAAAATAAACGAATTTCCACTTCAGTTTGTTAGTTGGTTATTTTGTGTGGTCTGTGTTTGTGCTAAACGTTATTTATTAACTATTCCCATTCTTAATACAACAGAGATAACTATTAAATGATAATTAGAATCCTTCACTCTTTTCTGAATAGAAACATTAATATAATTATGCATCGTTGTTACAGCAAGAACCCAACGGATTTACGGGTCGACTCATAATATAATAAAATAAATAATAAATAAAGTTAGACGTATGAAAATGGGACACAAGAATGAAATTAAAGAAAACTTGCATTAAAAAAAGAAATTTACATAAAAAAGAGAATTACAGAAAGCTATCAAATCTATAATTACCGGGTTAAATCAATGAACTCACCCCCAGCACCATCCCAAAAGAAAATGTGGCAAAAATCAGATAAAAAATAAAAAGGTGAAAATATAAACAAGTCATCACCAAATAGAAATGGCCTTAAAAGTTGAGATTGGAACAATACAGAAATTCTCTTTAGTCAATAATGCTGAGAATATTATAACTTGAAAATGTTTGGACAATTGAAGGAAACAAACTATCTTATGGAAGACCAAGTCTTTAATGAATATCATGTTTGCTGTTGCATGTTCTATGAATTTCATTAACAACATAGTAATGCCAGAAAAACCTTCATTTTCTTCACCAGAAATTAATAACAAATGCAAAATACAGTAGTAATAACCTTATATCAAAAGTATTGCTATGCATCTAGTGGAACATGAAAAATATTTTCCAATATAAATTAGTGAATAATTCATTACACCAGGACAATGAGTATAGATTTACCTTTACTCAAAAATATTAAGAAGCTTTTTGGAAACATAATTTACCTCAACATTGGCTGTACCATTGCTAATAAAGGCATCACATAATCTTCCAGCCTTCCATAAAGATGAAAGATTAGACATAACTGACTGTTGATGATTTGGAACAACCAGGATACGCTTCTGTTTTTGAGCAACATTAATATCAAGGACAGAATTATGAACAACAGATGAAGATTGGACAGGTGTGGGCTTCACTGATGTAGTCACTGACTTCTGTACAGGAGATTCAGCAGGAATGGCTGGTTGCAAGGGAGGCTTTGAGAAAACAGTTGATTCAAGTGGTCCACTTTAACCCGGTGTACCTGTTAGGGTTCCAACAATGAATCAAATACATTTGTAATAAACAGGAATCTTGCTATCTTATAACCGTGTGCAGACACTTAATAAACTACACAAAAAATGTAAAGCCCTAGCACTTATATGATTTTCCCAACCCTATTGCCCTTATGGCAAGCCCCAACCCCTTTTTATCATATGGGTGCTAGAAGGCGGTGGCTGCGGGTCTACATGTCCTGGGAATGTGGAGCACCCCATTCATCACCATTGCTCCCTGGTCCACTCTGACCCGGAGTGGTAGTACCTGTTAGGGTCCCATCTATGGGTTAAATAGAAAAATGTATTTATAAAAAAATTATATTATCCATTAAGAATTGATTTATTTCAAAACTTTATCGGCATTAAATGACCCACTGAGGTTGATATGCCGTAAAACAAAACAAACAAACAAACAAACAAAAAATGTAAATATTAATGTACAATTTAGACAACTCCCTAATCTCTAGGCATAAAATAACCCTACGAGGATTGACATGTCGTTAATTCTTTTTTAAATATTTACTTACCTCTTGTGCTGGTTATGGTTTGCTGAGTAGTAGGTTGTTGAGTTGTTGGTTGTTGAGTAGTTGGTTGTTGAGTAGTTGATTGTTGAGTTGTCCCAGCTGAAAATCAAAGCAAAATATTTCATGAAACCAATACAAGCAATTTCTCTTCCAGTTTTGATTAAATTAAGTTATAATATATTAATAATTTGAAAGCAAATACAATGCGTATGAAAAATAAAAACAAAAAGATGTTATTTTTGTCTTATCGATTTCGAAGCATAAACTTCATCATCAGAGATTCGTATCAGAAATGGACGTGCTTACGTTTTTCTTTGTGTGGTTGTAATTTCGCTTCTTATTTCTTTTTCCTCTCCTCCTTTCTTCGTTCCTCATTCATAACATGAGGAAAGAAGAAAGGAGGAAAAGAGAAAGAAAAAAAAAGGAGAGGAAAAAGAAATAAGAAGAGAAATTATAACCACACAAAGAAAAACGTAAGCACATCCATTTCTGATATGAATCTCTGATGATGAAGTTCATGCTTTGAAATTGATAAGACAAAAATAACATCTTTTGGTTTTTATTTTTCATACGCATTGTATTTGCCTTCAAATTATTAATATATTATAGCATACTTAACAATGCTTCAAGCAAATTACCAATTAAATTAAATTATTATTATCATTTACACTAAAAATTAGTTTTAATAGAAAGGATATTAGTATTATCTGCGTTATGCGGGCTATTGTCCTCATCTTCATTGTTATCTGTACCCCGTTTCGGCCGATGTACCCTCCGGCCTTCTTCGGGTATTTCTTGTCGGACTCAGGAACCTTCTCGGACTCGGGAACCTTCTTTTCGGACTCAGGAACCTTCTTGTCGTAATCAAAGAAGGTTGGATGGGACATCGGCCGAAACGTTGTACAGATAACAATGAAGATGAGGACAATAGTTATAATAACGCCGAGAATACTAATCATCAAGCCTCATCTCAAACATTCAGAGAGAAAGGATATTGTCTAATTTGCTTCTGTAAATTCAAAAATGTCAAAGACTACAAACGTCTTAGAATACGTTGACTGTATCCACCCAGCAAAGGGGTAAGAGCCCCACATCCCAAAAATGGGTAATAAACTATATCTAATGGTGAGGCGTAGCTTCTGGAAATCTGGAGAGTGTGGAATATCGCTTCATTTCATTACTTCCAGGTCCACTTTGAACCGAAGTGGTAGTAATTGTTAGGGTCACATCGATAGGTCAAATTTAAAAATTATTTGTATTCGATAAAAGCTTTTAAGAAACAACTACACAAAAATGTAAATGTGAACATCTAGGCAAAAAATAACCCACGAGGGATTGACATGCTGTTAAAATCAATCACACTCATACACATTCACACACGTGTGTGTGTGTGTGTGTGTGTGTGTGTGTGTGTGTGTGTGTGTGTGCTGCGGTCGGCTGAAATGCTCATTAGCTGCCCAAGATATTCTCATGAAATGAAAGCAAATGTGGTGTATTATTCAACAAAATCCCTCTTGTGGATTACACACTTTTCCATGGATTTTTCAGCGCTTGGATTCTATTTGGGAAAAAAGATACCTAAGCCCTTTAACACTGGTGGGAGAAATGTCTAGACTGCAAGGGGTACGATATTGAATAATAAACCTTATTTGGTCATATTCCATGAGAGTACCTTGATCAGCATATGAACATTCCTGATGACACTCATATTGCTCTGTATTTAATCTAAAATAGATTATTATACATTGAGCTCTCTTTAGGGATATATGAACAAATCTACTAAAACATGCAATAATTATACAGTGAGATTTTGAAGATCCCATGTAGAATTATCCCTTACTACCAGTTTTGGATACCTTACATTTATATATATATATATATATATATATATATATATATATATATATATATATATATATATATATATATAAGTAAAAGTTTTGTTTTTATGCCTGGGCGAGGCTATTTTATTTTTACAGAAAGAAAGAAAAAAGATTTTAAAGGATTTTCAAACATTCGCGCTGAACACCCGCTCGGAACTTTAACAACACGGAAATTCACGAACTTAGCCGATCTTTCAAATTTCAATTTCAGTATTCATCAACGTATTAATATCAAATGTTGATTTTTACCAAACATGAATGGGATGAAAACTTCTTACTACTCTGATGATGGATTTTGTCCGAAAATATTAAGTATGTTGTAAAAAAAAAAAAAATAAATAAATAAATATGTTTTTCCAACATACAACGCATTTTTTCGCTGTCTTCAAAAAACAACTTATTCATATATATATATATATATATATATATATATATATATATATATATATATATATATATATATATTCACAGTCCCGAAGAAGGTTTCCACTGTAAAACCGAAATACTCGAGTATCGACAAGAAATTTTCCATCCATCATAACATCCCGTGTTTGTTTCTAAATTTTCTCCACTTACTGTCGGGTTAATTTCCTCATCTTACTTCCACATACACACACACACACACACACACACACACACACATATATATATATATATATATATATATATATATATATGTGTGTGTGTGTGTGTGTGTGTGTGTGTGTGTGTGTGTGCGTGTGTGTGTCATACAATTAATTTACAGAGTTACATGGTTTCAAGTATTCCTATCTCATACCAGTAATTTTCAAAGTTATTGAAATTGAAATTATAATGATGTAGATATCGAAAAACTTACTGCAATCAACTCCAGCATCTTCACCATGTCCACAATTGTGTCTACCCCATTCATTCTTCGCACACTGGACAATTGAGGTTTCATTACCCCAACATTGGACTTCATCAAGCCAGATTTGTCCTGCACCAGGTCCATATCTTGCATTTTGTTGAGCTGTACCACCACTGAAACAGCAAAATATTACATATAAGTGTAATAAAATACATAATCGATGTCTCAGAATTAAATAGAAAGTGTGTGAAAAAATTGAAAATATCAACAAGGATGTGCTTATTTATGAATGAACAAATCCATCTATTTTCGATCGTTTTAGTTTTTATAAATACTGGATATATCAACCATTATCAGGGTAATATTTTTTTCTAATCTCATTCGAAAATAACATTCTTGAAGTAATTCATGACATCCCTTCTTAATGAATATATTTTTATATAGAAATTGTATTAATGACAAAAATTCAAATTACCTGTATCCCAGCATGCGGCATATAACATCTGCATCCCTGTCATCCCATTGGTCATCACATACTGTACCCCATGTTCCTTGGTATGCAATTTCAACACGTCCATTACTTTTCTTGTTACCTCCAATGAGACGGATGGACTGAGGAATTGCAGTTGCTAAGTAAAAACAATACGACAATAAGTTTCAAATAAAATCTTTTTGTCTTTATTTTTTTTAAATGAGACTTAATTAATTAATGTTTGATAGAAATGCTTTCAGGGAACATCTTGGAACAAAATTGGATATTCATGTTATTAATATTAACTAGTACAAAATAAAAAAAACCCTCCGGGCGATGTAAAAATAGATTTTTGAAACATATTGCCTGAGGAGTGGGAGTTAAAAATTCAATGTCATCGAGTTTGTACCCTAAGTAAGTAAAATCATCAAATTCATTAGAGGATTAAAAAATAAAACAATTTGAAATGTAAACTTTAAATATGTATTAAAATAAAACAAACTATATATAGATATATAATACCAGTCATTTATTTATTAAAACTTGTTTTTAAAAATAATGAGGACTGTCTAATGCTGCATGTTCAAATTTTGAGTGTATTTATTCTATGTTCTGAGGTTTGGGTAATGTGACGTAAGCAGTGACGTAGTTTTTGTTACAGACAATAACCGGAAGCGAATCTCCATTATTAATAGATTAAGAAATGTTTTAAACAACGAGGGAAACGCAGAGTGTTTCAGAAAAAATGTCATCATTTGAGATATACAGGATATTCAGAAATATTGAAAAGAATAGGCGTGTAAATATTAAACATAGACTTTTGAGTTGTATCACATTCTGTTAAAATCTTAATATCTTTTGAATTAGAATTGGTCAAGTTATTAGATTATGAAATGTTATATTTTTTCTAAAAAAATACCCTGTACATATAAGGTGTGAATCATTTTTTTATATAAATATAATACAATTCTTACCTTGGCTGTTTGTGGTGGACGTAGCTGTACTTGTAGTAGCTAGAATAATAAATAAACATAACAAAAAATTAATTTATATGAAGTTATAAATATTATTTTGAAGCTGAAAATAAAGCCTTTTGTGGTGTATTAGCAACCAACTATCCCTGGTTAGTAATGATAAAGGCGTCCCATTGTGGTGTATGGTTAACAAGCTATTCTCTCAAATCATTTACTACTGAATAGCGAGTTCGATACTCACTGGATACTTTCAACCTATATATATATATATATATATATATATATATATATATATATATATGGGAGAATAAGTGCTTAATTGGAGTCGTACCTAATTTTGAAAATTAATTAATTAATAATGAATTAGGCGGGAATACATATTAAATGTATGGCTAAACAAATCGAGAAAAATCAATCTCTGTATGTACATTTCGGCCTATTAGGCCTCATCAGCAAAGCTATAGATCGGAAGACCGCCCTGTGCGTGATTTGAAACCGGACTGCCAAGCTGACAGGCCGATCCCATAACCTCTACACTAAACGGACTTCTTAACCTACTCTAAACAAATCGTAAAATCTAAGAAGTCCGTTTAGTGTAGAGGTTATGGGATCGGCCTGTCAGCTTGGCAGTCCGGTTTCAAATCACGCACAGGGCGGTCTTCCGATCTATAGCTCTGCTGATGAGGCCTAATAGGCCGAAATGTACATACAGAGATTGATTTTTCTCGATTTGTTTAGCCATACATTTAATAGGTATTCCCGCCTAATTCATTATTAATTAATTAATTTTCAAAATTAGGTACGACTCCAATTAAGCACTTATTCTCCCAAAAATTATCGGCAAAAAGCCATTCTAAACAAACCGTGTTTACAACTTATCATATATATATATATATATATGTTGTGTGTGGTGTGTGTGTGTGTGTGTGTGTGTGTGTGTGTGTGTGGTTTGGGTGCTAAATTTGACAAAGGTTGTCCCTTTTGTTTTCGAGAACATCTTCATGCATGAGTGCATATTAACAACATTGGAGAACATAAAGATTAAAGTTGTAGTTGAGAAAAGGTTAGCTGACATGGAGGACTGGAAAGCATTTGAATATTGGAAAAGAATTACCTATGATAAAGTTAATTCTTTGGGGTTATTGGAAAATATCTAATGGATTATTTGTGCCGAGTATCAAAATGTTGACATTGAGACTGCTGATATATATATATATATATATATATATATATATATATCAAGAAATGAAAAAACACAGGTTTAAATGGGTTAAGTGGTGAGTTTATTGGCCGACGCTGCAGTGTTTCGATCTATTAAATAGATCATCTTCAGGGCATAAGATAAGAAATTATATATCACAGAATGATGAGAAAAAGTGAGTGGTAATCCTTGTTATTCAGTCTGTTTAAAAATTTCTGAAGTTTGAAAATAGGAGACGGTTTTGAAATATGACATCAAATATTCTATTTTAAGGTGTGAGTATGTAGCGCTGTTAGTGTGTGTATTGAAGGAAACATTGTGCATTTTTTAGGTATGTGGTTGTGTGTGTGTGTGTGTATAAAATTTTTTCTGTAGCGATAAACTTCCTCTCTTCACACATATATATATATATATATATATATATATATATATATATATATACAAAGAAATACAAAAACTTACATGTAGTGGAAGTTCCTGGTTGTTGACGCATACCTAGAAGTATAAAAGGAGTAGATTTGTTTGGTTATTGTTCAATGGCATATCAATACTTGTGGGTTATTTAATACCAAATCTTTTTTCTTTTTGTATACATGATCTATTAGCGAATAATTTGTATGTAAATATTCTTTTGTTTTTCAACGAATTGTTAGAGCGTGAAACAAAGGTTAGCAGAAAAATTTATATATTTATACAAAAGATTTTCATTAACTTAATGTTTAATTATAAACTAAAGGCTGACTCTCAGTCGTCGCCTTCTAGTACATATAAGATAGCAAAAATGGTTGGGTGTTTGTTTGCCATAAGACTCTAACCATTACACCACGCGCCTCTATTTCTAATTAATAATAATAATAATAATAATAATAATAATAATAATAATAATAAGAAGAAGAAGAAGAAGAAGAAGAAGAAGAAGAAGAAGAAGAAATTCGAAATTCAAATTCGAAATTCAATTTTCACCATTCAACTAAATGGTATATGCACAAACTTGAATCTATACTGGAGAATGAGACACACAAAATTCTCTGGGACTTTGATGTACAGACGGATCACCTAATCCCGGGCAGGAGACCAGATCTTGTTTCGATTGACAAGAAGAGAAAGATTTGTCATTTCGTGGACTTTGCTGTCCCGGCCGATCACAGAGTGAAAATGAAAGAAAACGAAAAGATCGACAAATACTTTGACCTTGTCAGAGAACTGAGAAAACTGTGGAACATGAGAGTGAAGTTCGTGCCGATTGTGATTGGCGCCCTTGGAACAATCCCCAAGGGGTTGGAATGGAGTCTGGATGAATTAAAAATCGGAGGAACAATCGATACCATCCAGACTACAGAATTGTTGAGATCGGCTGGAATACTCAGAAGAGTCCCGAGAAGACTTTCTGTCACTCAGCCTCCAGTGAACCACCGGCTTCTGCAGGTGTGAAAAACTCGAATGGAGTGAAAAAAATAATAATAATAATAATAATAATAATAATAATAATAATAATAATAATAAGTTTGTGGACATTTAACTAGTACTAAAAATCAGAATGTACAACTGATGAATAAAACAAGTAATTACAAAGAAGTGTTAGTCATATCTTTTATTGAATTTCTTCACAAAATGATAAAGTTATTGTGGACGAACAGATTCCCTACCCCCACGAACAAAGCGCGTCCGGGTATGTCAGGCCTGTGCGAGGGGGAGGAGTGTGGCGAGTGATAACAGAAATTGAACTAGCCACCTCCTCGTCGTGAGGAGTGACGCGTAGTTCAAATACTGTTGAAGATAGAATTTCCGCACGGTCAGTGCTGAATGGGAGTATCCCGGATGTAACCAGTCACTAATTATTTTATGCCTACCCTCCCAGACCAGGGGAGAAAAATCGTAGTCGGATTTTACTGTCGAGAAGAGAGGGAGAAAACTGTATTCGGATCTTGCTATCGAGAGGAGAGGAGGCGTGTGTTGTACTACTGGAAGATTGCTTCATACAGAAGACTTTGGCAGCTGGAAGCTGAGTTTACTTACATTCTTGTTACAGTTATTTTTAATTGATTAAAAAATTTCTCCATGAATATTTTTATGTTTTTTTTCAACAATTTTTTTGTGAAAATGTTGTATTTTTTGCAGTATAAATAGTTTCTTTTTCTTTTCTTTTTTTCTTTTTTTTTTTTTTTTCAATATATTGAGAATTTCGGTAGCTAATCAAAAACATTCGGAATTGGAATCTTTTAAGTAGCATAAAGCCATAGATATAATGAGGTATTTTGGTTAAAGTAGGCTGCGCAAGGAAAGGTATGCAAGCGTTTATTTTTGGATGGATCGGTCAGCGAGTGTACCTAGCTAGCTAGAACCGTGTAGCAGAATGACTAGTTTTGTCACCACTCCCCTAATAAAACTTCTGGCTATATGCCGAGATGTATTGTACACCACTGTAACCCATTTTCAAGTGAATAAAAACTATTTGGAGTGGGTGCAGAGATGTAGCCCCATCAAATAGAGATTTTCGGTAGCAGAACAAGCAGACCAAAAATATCAATTTGATAGGAATCATTTGTAGATTAGAGTATACTTACTACATTCAACACCAGCGTCTTCAACATGTCTACAGTTGCTGTTACCCCATGCATTTCGAGAACATTGAGCAATAGAGCTTTCATTGCCTTTACATTCAGTATTGTCAATCCATATAGGACCTGTACCTTGTCCATATCGTCCACCAGAAAAGGCAATACCACCACTACAAATAAAATAAGAAGAAAATCATTAATTCAAATGGATAAACAAAAAATTAAAGCTATGCACTAAAAGTCTTTCCTATTTAAATTGCAATAAAAAGGCCTTAACTTTTAGAAACAAATTCAAAATATCCACAAATATTAAAGATACACATATATATTCACATATATAATTTTGTTATTACTATAAAAATCCAAGTTTCAATTATCAGAGCGATATTTTTCTTTACTTTGGAAATGCTTTTAATTTAGAGAGTAAAACAATTGGTCTGTCTTCCTGTAAAATAATCTGTTTATGGTACGTATAAATGTCTAAGGGAAATAACTCCAGTAGTCTTTAAAAGTCCAAGGGAGATAACTTCAGCTGCTTTTTAGTGTATGTGTGTGTGTTACATTTTAACATATGATATCCGTCTTTACCACCAAAATTATAATTTAGACATCCTGATTAATAGTTAATTCCCTTTCAAGAGCTGTCCAGTGTCACTTAATCCCAATTGCGGACTTATTTGTTTTAACTCATAGCTTTTGTTTAGGTATATGCAGGGACACTTTGGATCAAAGTAACGGCAAGGTTAGGCCTAGATACAAGGTAAACTTCGACGTTTAATAAACATACCTCGTATAATGAATGACCTCTTGTTACGATGTATTTATTCATTTGCAATTAATTATAAATTGTATGATTAATAGATATAATGATACTACAAAATGATAGTAAAACCAGGCGTGTCAAAAATTATGTAGCGGATATGTATGCCGAAAAGGGGTTAGGTTCTATTAAGGAAAAACTATGTCCGTCGCCCCTGGTTACTCATTAATGAATAGAAGCATTAATATCATTAAGGCTCGCAGTTAAAATGGGAAGCGCTCAGGTTCACAGGCCATACGATTGCTTAAAAAAGTAAGCTGACTTTTAATGTATAAAATAACTAACCCAATTTATGTTGGTTGTTTTTTTTTTTGGGGGGGGGTCTTTGTTTTGTTTTGTTTTAGGGGATGGGGTCCGAGAGAACCTTTCCCTTTGATAAGTATACAGCAAACAAAATTGTTCTTTCATGGCTTTTAACAAATGAGCGAACATTTGGCGAACAATGAGAAATATAATGTTGCTTTTAAAATCAGGTCTTACTTTGAGAGTCTGAGGAGGCACGATAAGCGTAATGGCTATCGGTACAGGAAATGGAATCAGTAACCTAAGTTAAAATCCTAACCAAGGTTACTTGCATTTCACTTTCGCATTCATGTCCTTGGAAAAGGCATGAATCCATTTATTTTTCCTTCCCCAACTATGAAACATTAAACTTGACACATAATAAAGACGGACTTTAAGTGGGAATAATTGAATGCAAAAAAAAAAGACATTATTATTGTTTTATTTTTCTTCCATTTATTTATTTGGAAATGCAATACTTACTTCAATCCTAACATGCGGCAGATCACACGAGCATCATTATTATCCCACAGGTCATCACATACCGTACCCCATTGACCTCTATAAAAGATTTCAACACGACCATAGGTTCTTCCATTACCTCCAACCAAACGGACAGTCATAGGAGCTGTAATAAAATAATTATAAAACAGAGAGTATGAATATACAGAAAAAGAAACAGATTTTATGACAATAAGTTTCAAGGCTGTAATTTTAACAAAGTTATAAGATACCTTGTTTATTTGTGTATAATACGCACCCCTAACTTGGGAGTATAAAATTTTGGAACAAAAAGGTTGGGTTTTTTTTCAAATTTCTTCGAACCAACTTTTTAGAATTTGTAGCAGCTAAATTTACCCTAACTTTCTTATTTGTTCAACGTTTTATCCGTTCGTACTGACTAAAAATAAGAATTTCTTTAGCTTACATCATGTCTTAAAACACAAAATTTACACAGTATTGAGAGCAAATACATGGTCATTTTCATACTAAAAAGCAACAAGCTTTCAGTGAAAACAAACTTATATTAAGCAAAAAAATATTAACAAATACATATTTCAGTGAATATTTCTCTGTAATGGCGTAAAACACATTATTTTTACTATAGATATTACTTAATTTCGGTCATTGTATCCCAAATATGGTAAGGCGTGTGACCGGAAAATATGTTAATTATCTAGTTCTCGTGTGTAATACACACCCAGAGCCAGCTTTCGGCTTTAAGAGGTCCATTCATTACGTATGTTCTCTCGCCTTTAAATTTTCATCTTGTTTTCCACTATTTTTTCTAATGTGTACAATATTGAGAAATTTTACACTTCTGATAAGTCTGTGTTTAATGAATTGTAAAACTGAACAAAAATTGAGCAAAGTAGACAAAATTTTGCAAAACTAAAAAAGCTACATCAAAAATTTATATGTATTTAAAAAAAAAAGATGTATCAAAATCTAAATGGGGACTTTTGAAATTGACCATTAAATTTAAAAGACCCACTCCAATTAGAAGAGCATAAATCCACTAAATTGTTTCAAATTAAGTTATAGGAGTCCCATTAAATCTGAAAATAAACAAATCTACTTTGTTCTTATAACTTTTTATTTTTTTAATTTTTGTCAGTCCTGATCTGCAGCCAGTTCAGGTCCTATAGGACTGACAACTAAAGTTTTAATCTGTTTGTTTGTTTGTATTTGGATATGATCACCAGAAAAAGAGTGAGAATTTACGCAAGCGAGACGATATCTGTATGAGATAAATAAAGGAAATGCATGATTTTCTTCTTTTTTTTATCTTGTTTTGCAGTATTGTGTCTAATTTATACAATAATGAACAATTTTTCAAAACTAAAATAGCTACACAAAAATGTATATGTATATAAAAAAGGTGCATCAAAATCTAAATGGGGCATTTTGAAAGAGACCTATTGAATCTGAAAGACCCACTCCAACTCGATACTGAAAATAAACAAACCCCCTCTGCTCTTATATCTTTATTTTTTATTTTTTATCCTTATCAGGATCACAAGACTTAGGGGTTTTATGACCACTTGGTTGCAGCCCACACTAGTCCATATGTAGATCCGGCACTATACGCACCCCTAAATTTTGTACTGAAAAATCTGGAAAAATTGTGCGTCTTATACACAAATAATTATGGTAAGGATTTCCATTTCTATTTTTATAAGAAGCAAGAAGGTTAATGTAATTTCTGAATCTGCTAGTAAATTATCTTTTAAAGTTAAATTAGTTTTTAAAAAATGAGACCTTTACCAAAAAAATCTGTCAAATATTGTGTAATAAGTAATTGAAAGTTACTTCCCCTGTTTTATTATTACCTCCCTTTATGGAACTCTTTGAAGTTTCTGAGAGTATATAAGCTCTCAGTAAGCTGTAACATTATTCTAAGTAGAATAAAGCTTTCCTAATCCTAACCGTGTGTGTTCGTTTATTATTACATATTGTTTGACTATTTCTATAGAAAGAAATCAAACGAGATTAAAAGCATGAAAATTGATTTTCTATTAAGTCAACAAAAAGAATAGAATTTCTCTGAATGTTTGAGATGAGGCTTGAAGATTAGTATTATTAGCGTTATTCGGACTATTGTCCCCATCTTCATTGTTATTTGTACAACGTTTCGGCCGATATACCCTCCGGCCTTCTTCAGGTATTTCTTGTCGGACTCGGGAACCTTCTCGGACTCAAAGTTCCGTGATGGCTCCCGAATACGACAAGAAAGTTCCCGAGTTCGAAAGGAAGGTTCCCGAGTCTGGGAAGGTTCCCGAGTCCGACAAGAAATACCTGACGAAGGTCGGAGGGTATATCGGCCGAAACGTTGTACAAATCACAATGAAGATGGGGACAATAGTCCGAATAACGCTAATAATACTAAAAAGAATAGATTGATTCAAAAAGAAATCTACTTACATGCTGTAGGAGTTTCTTCTGTACCTAGGATAAAAAATAAATTAATGTAAAAAAATAATGTAAATTGACAACCAAGAAGGACAAATATTGTATTGAATATATTATACTTGAGTGTTCACCAGTCATACCAGTATATTTTAAAGTTAAGAATAACAGTATTGAACAACAAATAAAACAGACATTGAACAAACTGAACACACATAGGAAGAGATTATTTTCCTTTATCAAAGTTCCCTTGGTTATAGTGAAAAGTCATAATTTTAATAAATTTAAAGTAAAGGGATTATATTTACTAAATTTGACTAAATTACCTGAATTTATATTTACTACTTCAAGTGTTACATATTAAATGGATCCCTATTAATTTTTAAGGTAGTATAGAAATCCTTATGGCGATCAGTACAGCTGATGGCCTTGAGAGTGAGTGACAATGCTTGACCTCACTCTCACCTTGCGTTCTGGGATGATCGTGAGAATCGGAAGTGATAGAAAGCCCCTTCCGGTTTAAGGAGTAAGCAACTCAGAGTTGCAGTAGTCAGTTGCAGTTAGTCAGTTGCAGAGTTAGAAGCTAGCAAGATGTGACTCTCCGCGCGCATTTGTCTGGTCTTGGGGATCCAGAATAAACTAACATCCAAAGTAAATCGAAGTCTTGTTGTTATTACTAAAAGCTAACAATGACACAAGGTTTCTGATAAGAAATGGTCCCCAGCAGAACCAGACACGGAATCCCCATACAAGAAGACCAGACGAGACCTGTAGAAGATATACCAGACCATTAGATGATAGAAGTACCAAGCCGGCCAGAAGAGAAGTACGTAACACAAGGGCCGGGTTAGCTGGGTCGGTAGAGCGTTCGGCTAGAAACCACAAGGTTCCTATTTCGATACTGGTCCTCGCCAAATCAGCGTATGAGTAGCACAGGGATATGTGTGGTAAAGTAAGGAGCTGATGGTATGTGTGGCGCTCCACCTCAGACGCTAAAAATAATCTCCTTGTTCTAGCACTAGTGAAAAGGGGAGAGACTCCCTCGCTGCATGGCTGATACCGACTTTATGCCGCCCCGACGACTTTGCATTTACTAAATTTACCTATATTTTATTAATTTACAATATCAAATAACCCAGGTTAAAAGCGTGCAATGGTAACCTGAAGCCAAACATTTTTAGACTTGGTTTACCTAATGCAGGTATCATTGGAACGGGAACGGGAATGAAAACAGTTTTCGTAAACGGACTATTCATTTTTATAGATAATTATCTATAAAAAAAATTGACAACTGTTTAAGCTCAAATAGGTTATTTAAATTGCATAAGTAGGAAACTTATATAAAATAAACTAGCAAATATATGCACCCTCCGGGTGCAAGTATTTAAGTTTTAATGTAATAAAATATCGTATTAAATTAGAAAGGCTAATGAAACTAAATAAGAATGCAGATAAAAAGAGGGAGTATAATCGAAAAATAGAACAACTGAAACTTACTCTTCCATCACTCTCGTCTTTCATTGTTATTTTTTTCTAATTTAAATATTTAGTTTAAAGAGGAAGTAAAGGATAAAATGACAGTTATTTTTTCTTGTTAATGGATTTCATTTTAGATTTATGGAAGAGATGTTTGCTTATATTCATTAAAATAAAACCAAACAGTTAGAAATCAATAAAATTAAGCACATATTTATTGAAATCAAATTTTGTAATATCAATATGCAAATTAGCCTTCCCGTTCACACAGTAAACCACTATTTAGTTGTATATATAAATATAATTGCATATTGTTAGTATGTAGATATGGTTAACAGTATTAATAATGTAAAACAATGTTATTAATAATTGAGCTTAAAATAAAAATAAAATCATTGAGAATGTGATATCAATAACAAAGGGAATTGTGACTTGAATAGTAATATAGTTTCGGTTACAGACAGAAAAACACACAATCTCCATTATAATAAGATATGTATAAAAAAGCAATATTACTGATTCCTTTTTCACATTGTAGACTGATATCTTCTATATGGGCGCAATTGTTTGTCCCCCATGAGGCATGATTGCATTCTGCAAGAGAAGATTCAGTACCAACACATTTGACATCATCTAGCCATATTTTCCCGCTTCCAGGATATGAGTGGACTTTGCGACCAGACCTGAAATGGAATTAAGAACAGTTCATATAATATTGGTATTATGGGGTTAGTTCAAGTAGAAGAAAAGACTAAAGATTGCTTTGTATATCATCATCATCATCATCATCATCAAAGCTTGCCGAAAACACAGACCCTCACCTCACCTCTCCCCGTCTCTCTCTCTCTCTCTCTCTCTCTCTCTCTCTCTCTCTCTCTCTCTCTCTCTCTCTCTCTCTCTCTGGTATTGCACTTGGCAAGTCATTGAGAAGGTACGCAGTATCTGCACAGAGCTAATGAATTTAAATTTTTTCTGGGCGGCTAACACTGGTGTGTCCATCTGTAGGTGTCCATAGGCGAACGTTGCTTATGTGTTCATCTTTACCAGCAGTACCCAGCGTATCTTCCTCGCCTTTCTTGGATAGTTTGAAATATCGGAGATGAATGGCTGTAAAACTCCAGTTTTGTAGGGCGCTGTTTACAAGATGTGTTCAAAACAGTACGCAGCATCCTTATGTATTTCCATCAAGCCTTTTCTTTTAGGGTTTCCAAGTAATGCAATCATATAGTAATAATGATACGGTTACAGCATGAAAGACTTCCCATTTTATTTTACAAGAGTGATAAGATTTCCATATGGTTAATAACCTTTCAAAAGCTGCACATACCTTATTAATGTGTCTGATGACATCGCTTTCAGTAGATGAGATATCGCAACCGAGATATATGAGCTGGTCTACTAATTTCAGAGTCTTGCCATTTAATCAATTAAAACTCATGGACTCTGTCTTATCTGAGTTCACGTAGAGACTAATACCTCTTGGTGTCTGCTCCAGGCTATGCGACAAAGATTAGGCTTGAGCAAGTGCATTTGTAAGGAGCGCTAGACAATCTGCATAGTTTGCATGAGTAACATTTTCAACACGACATCATCGTTGGGATGGTGGCCTGATACGTTGTGCAATACTTCGTTCCGTGTGTGATTTGAAAGCAGCACAGATGAACGTGCAACATAGTCTATTTCGGAAAATTATGCTTAACGATTTGGAACTCGACCATAACGAGTTGGAAGCGACTAAACGGTTTTGTTGCGCATAAGGTGAAGGTGCAGTTGATCACAGCACAGTAAACAGATGCTTCAAGAAATATCACTCAACTTGCAAAAACCTCGATGATCATGCAAGGTCAGGTAGGCCTAAAACCGTGGATTCCGATGCCGAACTCCAAGACATAGAGGTAGTTCCGGCGAGTTGCACTTGGAGAGTATCAGGCGTCACTTTAATGAGCTTGGCAAAAGCATCAGGATCTACCAAATTTTGCCTCATGCAACCAAAAAATACAAGACTTCTGACTAAACCTCGTATATTTTGGAAATTATTAGATAATCTTAATATCATAGCAAACATTTTTCTTTAATTAAATGTTTCTAAATTATTGCGATTACTTAAGTCAAGTTTTGAAAATGGTGCTAAGAGAGGTGTAGTGACGTTAGTCCTGCTGTCTATAGAATTAAGATACCTTCAGACCACGTTGACAGTGTTAAGAAAGTACACATTGTTGAGTTCATCATGTCACCGTATTTTTCTTAGGGCCATATCTTTGTAACAGTACGAAAAGTATCTACCCATTTATTATTATTATTATTATTATTATTATTATTATTATTATTATTATTATTATGTTCTGATGTTTTTAAGGGTCGGGGAGAGAAAGAGAAAACTTTCTGAATTGAGTAAATTATAAATAGTCCAAAAAAATAACATTGATAAATTGTAACTGAGAAAATCCGAATTGAAATCGAAGTCAAATATTTACACATTAATAAGTTTAACAGGTAAAGGATATCAAACTAATTATAAATTATAACTATATATTTTATTCCTTGATTTAGAAGTATATTCTAATATCTAATTTCTAAGGTTATTTTTTTCGATTAAAAAATGATTTTCATACTTACTCAAAATTGAGCGATCTACAAACAACGAGTGTGTTTTCTGTACTCCAACCATCATCACAAATAGTTCCCCATGTTCCATTGTATAATACTTCCACTCTTCCATTTGTTTTACTTGTTCCACCAATAAGTCGAAAATCTAAATCAAAAGAAAATTAGAATTAATTAATTAATTAATATATATATATATATATATATATATATATATATATATATATGTGTGTGGTGTGTGTGTGTGTGTGTGTGTGTGTGTGAGAGAGAGAGAGAGAGAGAGAGAGAGAGAGAAATAGACAGAGAGATTATTATTTTCACTCCTTTTGAGTTTTTCACATCAGCGTTAGCTGATGGTATTTCACTGGAGCTTGAGTGACAACAAGTCTCCTCATGTCTCCAGGACTCTTCTAGGTATTCTAGCCGATTGCAGCAGTGTAGTAGTCTGGATGGTCTCAATTTTTCCTCTGATTTCTAGATCTTCCAGTCTTTTTTCCAAATTTATTGGTACCGTTCCAAGTGCACAAACTACAGTTGGTATCACTTTCACTCTCATATTCCACGGATTTTCAATTCTCTGGCAAGATCCAGGTATTTATCCATATTTTCATTTTCCTTCAGCTTTACCCTGTGATCTGCGTAAAGTCCACCAGTTGACACGTTCTCTTTTTTTTTTTTCTTTTTTTTTTTTTTGTTAATCAATACTAAGTCTGGTCTCCTGGCTGGGATATGGGGATCCGTCTTTATCTCGAAGTCCCAGAGAATTTTAGGCGTTTCATTCGCAAGAACAGATTCTGGTTTATGCATATACCATTTTTTTTGTATGGTCAAAGTTTAATTTTTTACATAATTTCCAGTGGATCACTTTCCCAGCCCAGTCGTGCCTAGCTTTGTATTCTGTTGTGCTAGTTTGCTACATTCACTTAATACATGGTTTACAGTCTCATCTCTGTCACCACACAGTCTACATTTACTGTTTTGTTGCGTCTTATCAATTTTTGCTTTGATATAATTTGTTCTTGTGGCATTATTCTGTGCAGTAATTATTTTTGATTCAGTTTCTCTCTTGAGGTTTCCTCTTCTTAACCATGCCCAAATCTTTTTATGTGCAACCTCTCCGATTTGTCGTTTGAAGTGTCCATATAATTGTTTTTCTTCTCATCTTTGTTTTCTAGTTTATTATTATTATTATTAGTAGTAGTAGTAGTAGTAGTAGTAGTAGTAGTTTTTGACATCAGTGTTAGCTGTTGGAATTTCTCTGGAGTCTGAGTGTCAGCAAGTCTTCTCAAGTCTCCAGCTGATCTTAATAATGTTGTCTGGATGGTCTCAATTCTTCCTCTGATTTTCAAGTTCTCCACATTTCCAAGTCGTTGGGGACTGTTCCAAATGAAACAAGCCCAACTGGTGTCACCCTCAACTTCATCAACTTCAAAACGAAATTACCTCTCAACAAACAATAGAAACAAGATTTTTAAAATGTTTGTTTGTCCCAAAATTCAAGATTAAGAATCGGCACATGTTCCTCTAAAAATCGTAGAAAATAATGTCCGACCACTTTACTCCACTGAGCTAAGATTACATTAAAATGTTTATTTCAGTATTAATTAAAAATAGATTGTTTTGTTTTTTAATAACATTTCTGTACCTACAAAATAGAATTTTGATAAATAATTTGTCACCATTTTAATCGAATCTGCTAATATTTGTCGAAATATATACTTTTTATTTATTTGTTCATTTTTGTTTTCAAAAAAATTTTTTCATTTTTTCATTTTATTTATTTGTTCATTTTTGTTTTCAAAAAAATTTTATTTATTTTATTTTATTTTATTTTATTTTGTTTTATTTATTATTTATTTTAATTTTATTTATATTTTTATTTTATTTATTTGTTCATTTTTGTTTTCAAAAAAATGTTGACATCTACACACGGTCGCAACACATTGCAACATCTTACCGGATGTCAGCCTTGTTCTCAACAAACTTTTAAAAAAGAAAAAAAAAAGAGAGAAATAAGAAATTACAGTTATTCGCCCATTCATAAAGGAGGAGAAGAAGAAAGAGAGGAAAAAAAGGAGAGGAAAAGGAAATAAGAAGAGAAATTATAACCACACAAATAAAAAAAAACATAAGCACGTCATTTCTGAAAATACACTCTGATGATAAAGCTTTGCTTTGCTTTGAAATCGATTAGACATATAAAACATGTTTTCGTCTTTATTTTTTACGCATTGTATTGCCTTCGAATTTTATTATTTTATAATATACTTTTTAATTTTATTTCTATTAGGTAAATATTTTGGGAGGAAAACCGTCTAACTTAGCAAGAGCATATAAACAAATTGATCCTTTTTTTCAGTTTTCAGTTTTAGTATTCATCTTTTCTCGTTAAAGAGCCCTTTTTTTCTGGATACGTGAGAAGGTCTCTTTAAAAGCCATTTTCTCTTGTGGTTAGCAAACTATAATAAAGGACATTACGAGGGAGATCGAGTCTCTTTGGCTGTCCCATACATTCAGCCTTGTGCCATAATTTATCAAAGTATCAATGTCTGAGTACTTCAGCTGGGTCTCAATTCTTAACGCGAGATCAATGGAACATGGTAAATTATAGCACAGGCAAACAATAAAATTGCCCCGTCAATGTTTTCTAAATGTTTTCAACTAATTTTGTGGCGCTGATTTCGAAAATCCAGTACGTTTTATCAATCTGGTATCATTTTCGTTTTCGAAAGTACAGTGTGCAAAAAAATAACTCTTAAAAAACAACTACACAGAAAATGTAAATATGAACGTACAATGAACGTGATTCCCTAACTTCTTGGCATAAAATAATCATAGATAGATTGAAATGCGTTAAAATCAATTAATCAATCAATCAAAGTAGTTCATACATTTCCCAAGGTATAGCCAAAGGTATTAACGCTATATGGACTGTAGCTTCGTCAAGGATTTGAACTTAGGTTAATGAGTCCGTTTCATGTGACTCTAACCATTAGACCACATTAGACAACTAATATTCTAGACCAAGGTTTTATGTTTAAAGGTTACATTGAAATTTATTGTTGCAAATATTTTGTCGTGGCACTTGTAGGTGGAGACTAACTATTAAGAAGATTCCAACTTTGGTGTCTTTTGGGGTATGTAGATTGGGGTTGTTGTTTCGTTACCATAACTATCAAATATATGCACCGTCCGGGTACAAGTATTTAAGTTTTAATGTAATAAAATACTATATTAAATTAGAAAGGCTAACGAAACTAAATAAGAATGCCGATGAAAAGATTTGAAACAGAGGTGGGTGTAATTGAAAAAATAGAACAACTGAAACTTACTCTTCCGTCACTCCCATTGTTCATTATGAAATTTCCCTAATTTAACTATTTAATTTCGTATTTATACACATCTATACACATAATCTTCCGTTGTATTATTCATTTATATCTTCGATGAAATATACTTTTTTGAACTGCACAAGTCAATAATAAAGTTGCTTTATGATTGTTTCTAAGTGTTTTCAATTAATGTTGTGGCGATGATTTCGAAGATCTAATCCATTATTATCATCTCTGCGTCAGAAATTTTGTATATCTGATAAAATCAGAGCTGTGATAAAATGATGTTCTGGAGATGCCCATGCATATACACGAAATATCTCCGCTTTGTTTGCTTGTGGGAGAGTAGAGAAAAATCTGAACATTGTCATAGAAAGTAAAAGGAAGCTAATAAGAGGTCATATGAATGTTAAAGAAAGGAATATCATAAACTAGGCGAAAATTGATAGAAATAGAATTATATTCTCACCACTTCATATTAAATTGGGTTTAATGGGGCTCTAGATAATAAAGAACACTTTATGTATATATATATATATATATATATATATATAGAGAGAGAGAGAGAGAGAGAGAGAGAATGAAAGTATGTTGATAGATAAATAGATAGATAATGAAGTGAGATAGATAGATAGATAATGATAGATAGATAGATAGATAGATAGATAAAGGAATATATAAATAGATAAATATATAAATAGATAGACAATGAACATATTTAGTAAACAGACAGATAAAGAATATATATATATGTGTGTGTGTATGTGTGTGTGTGTATGTGTGGCATGTCTTAAGTTATCATTCCAATCAAATAGATCTCAATGATCGAAAAAGTTATGGACCAATATTTGTCAGATTTAAATTTGTCCATTTCCACTTTAAGTAAAAAATCAATCATTTTCTGCCATTTTACGGGTTAGTTATTAATATATTTGGAACTTACGAAAATGTAATGACTGGAGTTAATATGTAAATTAAACTAAAAGACCTAAGAGATTTAATAAAAACTATTTTAATTGAAACATTGGTAAAGGGAAACTGTGACAATGCTGAAAAAAGGTGTCACAAATGCAGAAAAAATAAAATAACAAAGTTATTGAATGAGGGAATGTCCACATTGGATATATCAAAAGAGCTTTGCAGAGATAATTGAATGATAAAGAAGGCTTTTGAAAATAAAAGTAAATTGAGAATTCGAAACAAAGGAAAAGCCTTTAAGAACTTGTCTCGAGATGAACGTAAACTGAAGTTAGTTATAGAGAAACAAAGTCGATGAAGTTAAACTAAATAATGCTATCTATACTTTAAATATACGCTCCTACATTTGGGGCGCTGGTGGTTGTCGTCAGTGATGTAATCCGCAGGTTCATTGGGATGTTTCGGGTCTTCCAACATCAGACTTCCCTCGCCCTGCTGACCGTATCAGAGGTGATCAAACTCTGGTACAACTTTGTTGAATAAAAATCAATTTCTTTGTGGTTCAAAAAGCGCTTCGTCGCTGTCTCGCATCGGTCGACTGCTTCTGCTCACTACCCAGCGCTCCACTCACTTGGTTTTTATGAGCACAGTCCCCCAACATCCGGGCACATCAGTCGAACCTCGCGTCCGTGCAACGCATAATTCGCGTGCGTTCGGATGGACACGTGTAGGCGCCAACATCCGGGCACCTGAATTGCACCTCGTGTCCATCCAGTGCCTAAATTGCATTTGTTTTTGCATGTGGGAGGACGCGGGTTCGATCCCGATAGGCAAGACAAAGTCTTGCTCTTTTTCGTTCTCCGTCACAACAACCACCAACAATAGACGCTAAAAGACGTTTGACAAATTTGGGGGGGGGTGTAGAACTCTATCCCATTTAAATACAAGGCACCGCGCATCTGATTGGTTGTTAGTAACAGCAATATAGCAATTTTATGCAAAATACTTTCTTTATGTGGTACCACTCCCAATCACGTAGTTTCAAAGTGAAGTGTGAATTTATGCACGACAATGCTCTTTCACATGTATCTAAGCTTACCTGTGAATTCTTTGAGCATAAAATATTTACAGGAGAGAAAATAATGGGATAACAATGGTCAATTGTGAAGGTGGAATTATATAAAAGTGGCAAACAATATCTTATTATAATGGAGATTGTGTGTTTTTCTGTCTGTAACCGAAACTATATTACTACTCAACTCACAATTCCCTTTGTTATTTACGTCACATTTTCCATGATTTTATTTCTATTTAAACCTCAATTATTAATAAAATGGTTTTACATCATTAAGACTGTTGACCATATCTACATACTAACAACAAAATAGCGGTTTACAGTATGAATGGGAAGGCTAATTTGCATATTGATCTTAAAAAATTGAATTTAATAAATATATGATTAGTATTATTGATTTCTAATTGTTTGGTTTTATCTTATTGAATATGGGCAAAAATCTCGGGGATAAATCTTAAACGAAATCTATTAACAAGAAGAAATAACTATAATTTTATTCTTTACTTCCTATTTTAACTAAATAGTTAAATTAGAAAAAGTTAGCATTAAAAGACGGGAGTAATGGAAAATGATGGAAGAGTTAGTTTCAAAGTTGTTCTATTTTTCAATCATACCCCCTCTGTTCCAAATCTTTTTATCTGCAGTCTTATTCAGTTTCGTTAGCCTTTCTAATTTAATATCATATTGTATTATATTAAAACTTAAATACTTGCACCCGGAGGGTGCATATATTTGCTAGTAACAGTAAAGCAAATCTATGGAAAGTAATTAAAACTACCATGTCGGATAGTGAACCTGTTGAAGTAAAAGAAAAATAACAAAATCAATGGATAATACATAACAGACTTTTATTGAGAAGAAGGGTCTCTATAACCAAATGTAAAGGACCCAAAGACTATATGTTTGTTATTTGTTCTATCATAAGAGTTGATTAATTTTTTGTGTTTATTATCTTTTTATTGAAACAAAATATGATTATTTGTTTTTCGCCAAATAACTTTAGACGGTAGTTTTTAGAGAACATAAAATAACTTTAATAGAAAATATTGATACATACTAAAATTTAGGACTTTGTTTTGACATTTAAATTTATTATTTAAAATGTAACTTTTTCTTTTCAAATCAAATTTGAATAATTGAAGTTTATGTAATTTGCTTAATATCTACAGACAAGGTGTGTATGGAGACAGATAGACAACTTTTGAAAGCTCTGAACATTGCTTTTACTATATCCATAGAGTATTTTCAGGACTTAGCGAAAAAAATTAAAAGCTGGTATTTTGATGGACCACAAAATTACAAAATTTTGAACCCTGAAAAGCTAGAAAACTTTAGAGGGGTCTATATTTTGTATTATTGTATAATTTGTGTTTGTAGGAGTTATAATCGAATTCCTTGAAAATGTAAAGAACGGTAGTTATATTGAAATAGTTAACCATTTAATTCGCAGTTGCCATGCTCTTGATTTTAACATGAATATTTAAGTACACTTTTTTCAGCCATTTGAAAAGCTTTCCTGAAAATCTGGGTGATGTGAGTGATGAATAAGGTGGATTTTTCTGCCTGAATCTTAAAACGATGGAGGAGCGTTATTAAGGGCAGTTGGATGAAGTAGTAATGGCAGATTTGTGTTGATGTTCGTAAAGGGGTTGTCACAAAATTTCCCACTGACGAAGATCGAATAAACGAATCTTTTATCATAGAAAATGAATTCAACTCTAATTATCAAGTTCATTGCTATTTTGATCTTGAAAAATTAATTGTTAATTTTTACTGACATTTTATTTTGTATTCATGTAAACAGGTTCAACCTGACTTTCATTCTGCGGAATAAATAGCTTCTTTTTTTAATATATTGTGACTGATTGCAGCAAAACATCCAGACATGCTGGGAGAAAATGAATATTTTCATTTTAAATCAGCTCCTCGAAATTGTTAAAGAAATTTTAAACGTCACATGGGACAAGACTTATTTTTTCAGTAGGTCAGTTTGATTAATTGGCATAGGACTTTGGGTCTGTGATGGGTGGAGAGAGCGTGGAAGCCGATGGAAACTTGAGAATCTATATATATAAAAGAAAGATTCTTAATTTATGTCTGTATATCTGTATGTTTGTACAACGACCAAGAGCACATCTTTTCATAAAGGAAAAGTGGTTGAGACCAGGAAAAACAAAAGTTCAATAAAATCCACACTCTATCTCTGTCTGAGAGGTGGTTAAAAAATCTTTTAACCCCTCATTTTCGGTAAAAAAGCCAAATAAAAATATAATAAGGGTAGAAATGAATGATATTAAAAAATCTTTTTTTTATAATTAAAAAATAAAACAAATTAATAAATATAATCAAAAGCTAATAAAAAAAAACAAAAGAATACAAACAAAAGAATACAAACAATAATAATAAAAAATAAACAACTTATAAAAAAGAATAAAAGATAATAAAACAAATATAGAAAAATGATCTTTTATTAATCTACATGTAAATATAGATTAAAGATTTATTTTTAACTTTTTAAACACAAGTAGCTCTACTAGTTCTATAATATAAAGAGAGATATGTACATGTGGGTTCGTTCAAATTCATAAATATTCATCTTAATATCTGTTTGCTTTATTTAAGCTTAAATATATTTAAAGAAAACGAAAAAAGTTAAATAAGCTTTTATATATCAATATTAATAGAACCTTAAAATCATTAAAGTTGCCTTAAAGCATTAAAGTTAATTAAGTTAACTTAAAATCATTAAAGTTGCCTTAAAACATCTACTCTATCAATAGTAATTCTGCTTTACAGGAAATGAGATAATAAAGAACTTGTTAACTATCACCTTATCTTGTTAGTATCGATCACAATTCTTAAAATTGATTAAAATTAGCCAAATAAACTAGCAGGTCCCAGAAGTGGCTACAAAAAGATAAGACATTTCTAAATACTAAATAGAAAATACAACATGATATAACCAATCGCTCTGGTTATAAATAAATAAATAAATATATATATATATATATGTGTGTGTGTGTGTGTGTGTGTGTGTGAATTAACGAATAGGATGGACTCCGTCAGGCTATTTGTGCTCAAGACATGCTACATAAATAGGTGTCTACGTCCAAACCGGATTACGGGAAAAGTCTAGCATGAAATATATAAGAATATAGGATATGACATTTCTCAGAATTACTTACAGGCTGATAAACACTCTATATAGATATTATCAGCCAGATTTATTGGCAGTTTCCAGGAGGGTTTACATGACAATAAACTATTTATATATAGTAAGTAGAAAATAAAACTTAATATAACAAATTTCACTGGTTTTTGTTCACTATGGAGAAAATAAAATCCGCAAGCAAGATGGAAAATGACATTTAAAAAGATGCTGTGAAAGAATTTCATAAAGGATTATTGCAAACTAGGAAAGAAAAAGGAAAGAAAAAGACGCCTTAAAACATCTACTCTAGGAACAGTAATTCTACTTTACAATAATGCAGATAAAAAAAGAACTTGTTAACTATCAGCCTATCTTGATACTATCGATTACAATTCTTAAAATTACTTATAACTTGACTGATAAACATTGCAGATAAAATCAGATCTTCAGGCCAAAAGAAAATCGTATAGGCGATCAACTGTCTATAACCAGACGTCGTTGACTCCGTGTCCACGCTATCTTAACTTTATATATATATATATATATATATATATATATATATATATATATATATATATATATAGGTGGATGGTATCAAGTGCTTTGGTGATACGGTTCAACCTAAGTATACACACACACACACACGTATATATATATACATATATATATACATATATATATACATATATACATATATATATATACATATATATACACATATATATATACATATATATACATACATATATATACATATATACATATATATACATATATATATATACATATTGTTTTATATATATATATGTTATATACACATATTATATTTATATACACATATTATATATATATACATATATATTTAAATATTGTTTTATATATACACACATATCATATATATATCAGGCTATGTGTACCCAAGACACACTACATCGATCGTGTGACTCCGGCTAAACCAGATTACAGGAAAAGTAAAAGTAATGACATTTCTCATAATTACTTACATACTGATAAATACTGTAGATAAAAAATCAGCCAGATGAACTGGCAGATTCCAGGATTGGTTACTAAACAACAAATCGTTTATATTTACTAACTAGAAAATACAACAAAATATAACAAATCGCCCTGCTTTTGTTCACTACGAAAAGTATTTAACTTAGTAGAACAATCAACAGTTTCCATATTCGCCACTTACATAATCCTGCAGCTATACGTTCTTCCTTTACTTCATTTAGGTTCTTTCGGGAAACTAAGAATAAATTAAGGCCACATTCTTTTTTTAAAGAACTCAATGGTAAAAAAAAATGATCAAGTTTTATTGCTCACTAATTACAGAACTATAGCGTTGTTGAATCAAAAGCTGTTTTGGTTTTTTTTTTAATTTGTTTGTTTGTTTTTTTTAACAATAACGAATGCAAACCTCCCACACTTAAAGAAAAAGATGGAGGTCACTTAATAAAATTAAGTGTGAACCATTTTTTTTCATCCTATATCTGACTTGTGTGTGTTAACTGGCGGATGTTAATCTGTTTTAATCGAACATAATGGAAAGAAGGAAAAAAGTGTGAGAGAGTTAAATCAATGATATTTTACTTTTTACATATTGAACTCTTTAGCAATAGCTCTTAAGTAAACATATCAAACGTTGTTATGATAAAATTATCATACTATAATATACCACAGGTCCCAAATAAAAGTAAAATAGTAATTGTGGAACAAATGAAAATTAAGTAAAAACTAATGTAAACACATGAGAAAATAGTACAGCAAAAAATCACCTACTCGAAAACACGCACTGCCAATGGGGCTTAGAATACAATGACTGTATCCCATGAAGAAGGGTAGAATATCCCCCACAAAAGGGGATGGCCTAGGTACGATATTACTGGATCTGAGGGCGAGGCTCCAGTTTCTGGAGCTCTAGGGAGTGTGGAGTACTTCTTCATTGTCATTACTCTGAGGTCATCTCTGACCGGGTTGGTAGTAACTTTTAGTGTCCTATCAATAGGTTAAATAGATCTGTTTAAAAATTATTCGTATTCGATAGGACTATGAGCCAAAAATACCTCTTAAAGCAACTAAACAAAAAATGCAAATATGAATGTGCAATGGACAGGATTCTATAGCCTATAGGCATAAAATAACCCTAGACTGATTGATATGCCGTTAAAATCAATCAATAAAACACACAAAATAAATATTGAAAAGAATTATAATACAATGAGATGGAATTTCACATAGATCTGTTTAAAAATGATTCGTAATCGATAGGACCATGTGCCAAAACAACTAAACAAAAAATGCAAATATGAATGTACAATGGGCGGGATTCTATAACTTTTAGGCATAAAATAACCCTAGACTGGTTGATATGCTGTTAACATCAATCAGCCAATCAAACACACAAGATGAATATTGGAAAAAGCATAATACAATGTGATGGAATTCCACCTGAATCATGTAAAACCTCCCTTGAATGTATCTTTTGTAAAATAAACAACGAATGAATGAGAGTGGACATGAACGGAGTTTTTCAGATTTCCTAAATATCAGAAACATCCGAAAACTTCCAAGATGTCCATGAAAAATCTTTGGTAAATTTAAAGATGAATAGAAATAAAAATAATTAGTTGCATCCCGAGAATGATCCCAGAAAATAAAGAACGAAATGGTTCTGGGATTCAAAGACTTAAAAGATATTAAAGCAAACAACGAGTGAACATAAATATCAGAAAGATCGGGAAAGTTCCAAGGAATATCTAGAAAAAAATCTTTGATAAATTTAAAGATGAATAAAAATATAAAAAATAATTAGCAGCATCTCGAGAACGACCCCAGAAAATGTAAATTGAAAAAGGTCTGGAATTAAATGACTTAAGACAGATTAAAGAAACATTGGGAAAATAAAATAAAACAATATATAGCAATTCGATTGGAAGCATTTTGTAAAGATAACTTTCAACTTGTTCTTAAAAATAAAGTGTATAATGAATGTATAATGACTGCTTTGACAGAACAGGTGTGAGACATACGAATTAATCAATTCACTTGAAAATTAATTCTGAATTGTTCCAAGATCAATGGTTGGTTGGTTGGTTGGTTGGTTGGTTGGTTGGTAGTTGGGTTTTTACTGCATGTCAACCCTTATTGGGCTATTTCATGCCGAAGACAATTTTTATTAATTCTTGTTGGGTATTCCATTTTGTTCTAATTCAGTTTTCTTAAACACATTTTAATACTGATTTTTTTCTATTTAACCCATAGATGGAACCCTAACAGATACTACCACTCTAAATCCGGATAGACCTGGGAGTAATGGTGATAAAGGGATATTCCACATTCTCCAGGATAAGATAAAGGTATTTTATACATAGTTTATACATAGTTTATCACTGATAATAATGCATCAAGACTATGTTTAAAAAAACCGGGGTTTGTATGTATTTATTTGTATTCAACCAACGCCCCTGCCATTGACTAAGCGCGACACAAGATCAATTTTTCAATGGAGTAGTGCTGGTTTGAATTCAGTTTTCTTTCGATAGTCTGGTTGCTACACCAACGCTAAAGAGCTCAGCATATACAACCATTTACCCATAGCTGGGTATTGGCGTGAAGAGAATCGCAAACAGCCTCGTCCATAATTTGAAATCGGCTCATCATATCTGTTCTACTTGGTTAACCGTTAAAAAACATTTTTTTTGCTTAAAGATACTTTATCCAACAGTGTTATTGTGATCCCTGTATCTGTTGAAGTTGCCATGGAAATGAATAAGAGGTGTTTGTTTTGGAACGACCTTCTTACAAGTGTGGTATACAGACTTTGGTATAGCAAGATTTCATGAACAATATCGTTACTATGTGGGGGGAAAATAAATGTTTTATAACTGAAAATTTGCTCTATCCAAGAGTGTTATTTTACTCCCTGTATCTGATATACTTTCCACAGAAATAAATACGAGGCATTAGTTTTAGAGTACCTTTATATTCATGTATATATCTATTAACCCAAATTCTCCGGAATGGGCAGAATGTGACACAAGGTCAATTTTTTAAGCGGGGTACATCTGGTTTAAAATCTGAGTTCTCCTTCCCTAGTCTGGTTGGCTAACCAAGGCTAAAGAACACAGTCTGCCCTGCTATTTACTCATAGATCGGGGAAGAACATATGGATTCATACCTTCCCGGGGGTATTATCGCGAAGTGAAACGCAAACTGCACATTCCAAGGTTTGAAGTTGGGTTCCCTGATTCTGTTTCCCTGGATGATAATCGTTACGCTAACTGAGCGTCCAAAATATATAAAATGTATATATGTGCATGTATATCTTGGGAAGTTTTAGAAGTTAAATTGTAAAAATTGAGAAAGATTAAAACTTATAAAAATATATATCAGATAAGAGAGAAATGTTCATAAAAAATAATTCCCTTCTATCGATGGGGCATAGAACATACCGACTGTATCCTTTGCAAAGAGGTAAGACACTTTCACCTACCTCACTAAAAGAGGATTGTCCTGGGTATTATGCTAAATAGAAAGGTAGTACCTGTTAGGGTACCATCTATGGTTCAAATAGATCTGTTTAGAAATTATTCGTATTCGGTACTTAGCAACTCGAGCTAATGCAAAAAAATAAATAATTACATAAGATGTGTAAATATGAAAGTTCAATGAACATAGTTTCCTAGAAATATACGGGAAGGCTCCGCAGTGCTGTGGCTAACATGCTGGGCTTACATCGTAGTAAACGTGTTCGAACTCCGGTGGCTCTATTAGGTTCACTTTCAGACTAATAACCTTTAGGAAAATTATGGACCGCTCAATCCTCCAGCTATGTATTAAATTATACCACTGCTGTTCTTCTAGAAGGGTAGTTTTGGTATTAAATATCCCACGAGAGTTGATATGGCATTAAACAAAGAAACCAAATCAAACCCAAGTAAAAAGACATGTAATAACCCAAGACGGTTTGACATGCCGTCAAAATTAGTCAATTAGGATGCAGAATTAGTGTGGTGTGTGTGTGTGTGTGATAAGAGAAAGAGAGAAAGGGATAGAGAGAGAAAGAGAGAGAGAATGAGAGAGAGAATGAGAGAGAGAAAGAGAGAGAGAGAGTGAGAGAAAAAGAGAGAGAAAAAGAGAGAGATAGAGAAAGAGATAGAGAGAATGAGAGAGAGAGAGAGAAAGAGATACATAGAGAGAAAGAGAGAGGGAGAGAAAGAAAGAGAGAGATACAGAGAAAGAGAAAAGAAAAGAGAGAATAGATAGATAGATAGATAGATAGATAGATAGATAGAGAGAGAGAGAGAGAGAGAGAGAGAGAGAGAAATCTAAGATTATAAACACAAATAGATATTTGGATGATATATGTTACATCATCATCATATCGCACTGACAGCACGGATTCCCATTATTCTCTCTCGCCATACGTCATCGCTCCTGGCAAGTCCTCTTCATAACATCCAGATATCCGCACAGAGTCGATCAATGTAATTATTTACTGATTAATCCAGTCCGGTGGGTTCATGTGTAGGTGTCTACATAGGAACATCACTTCTGAGTTCGTCCTCACTACTCCAGCAGCATCCAGCGTGTTTTGTTCATCTTACTTGGATGGTTTGTGTGATAGGAGGTAAGTGGCCGTACAGATGATTTTTGTAGGGTGTTGCTTCCAACAATCTTGGCAGTGCTATTCAATACTGCATTAAGCATTATATATATTGCTAATCAAAATATATATGTATGGAAGAAAAACGAAATTGTAGCAATTTTCCAAACAGTCCCAATTTTGTATCGATTTAAAAATCATGATCCAAAATATATTAATTTAATTTATTTATTCTAGCTGAAATTTTAAAACATTCTGAAAGTTTAAAATAAACTTGAAATTATGAGGAACCAATTTTTTTTTAAATAAAAAATTTTAAAAATAAAAAAAATTTTAAATAAAAAATTTAAAAAGTAAAAATTTAAAAAGTAAAAATGTTCTTACTTGTTTGTCCGAAAGCTTTTTTGGATGTTCCAAAAAATCCAAGCAGTGCTACCAAAAACAATTTAAACATCATTTTTGTTTTTGTTTTCTTTTGTTTTTTGTTTTGTTTAGATTTGTTTTTGGCTTTTTATTGTTTTTCCGGGACTTTCTTTCTTTAGTTTTTTTATTATAAATCTTTGTGTGTGAGAGTGTTTTTATGTCTGTATGTTTGTCCCGCTCGAAAAACAACCACTGATTTTTGCAGGTGAGAACAAGGTTTATATATACTATGGTATATATTACACCCCCAACCACCCACCCAAGACACTTACACTTAATACCACTGTGAGAGGAGGAGGGTTCCATTCATTTAAAAATAGTTGTGAATTTCTTTTTATTCTTCATAGCCCTTCCCGATATCAATCTTTGTTAAAATGTTTAGCAATTATTATTATGCAAATCTTTTCTTCGTATCAATATATTTTTTCCTTCCGGTGAATAAGAGATTATTTAAAAATTATTTTAAGAATTTGATACTGAATAGATACAAAACTTGACAGTTGATGTAAGTTTTTTTTTAAATTTACATACACATATTTTTTTTAATTTAATAGAATAATAACCCCATTACATAATAGAAACTTAACTATAGTTATATTATCTTTTTATAAGCAAATAATTTTGACATCATCCCTAAACTTCCATCTTTTATGAATATCATTTTATTTTATTTATATGCATAAGATAATTAGGCAAAAACGTGACTTATTAAAATGATTGATTAATTTATTGACTTTAAAGAGGTGGAATCATCATTTAATTCAATAACTTTTTACCAACGCGGAATAAATGACCTCGTAGATCGATGGCAGAGATGCATAGCTGCCCAAGACTCGTATTTTGACTAATTTTAAAATTTTTACTGTTAATGTTTCAACAATAAATGTATGTATTTGAAATCGGCCATTATTTTTGTAACAACCTCATATATATCCTTTTATTTATTTATTTATAATACACAGTATATGTAAAAAATATATACACAAATCTTTATATGTACATTTGAGTTCTCAATTTTGGTTGAATGCTATCAAAGTAACAGTTGATATCATCCACTTATATATATATATATATATATATATATATATATATAAATATATATATATATATATATATTTCTTGTGGAGTCCACGTATGCTTTTTTGTTGGTATATCTAATGAGTCTAAATTTCAGTGTATATATATATATATATATATATATATATATATATATATATATATATATATATATATATATATATGGAGTTATTTTATGGCGAGAGGTTGGGGAATCGGGTTCATATTTGATTATTTGTGTAGTTGTTTCTCAAGAGATTTTTTTTTAAATTTACACACAGTCCCATCAAATAAGAATAACAAATCTATTTCACCCATAGATGAGACCTTAACCTGTACTTTCTCTCCGGTTCAAAGTGGACCTGGGAATACTACTCTGATTTTAATTTGATTTATTTTAAATGAGTAATAGAACGTTGGTTGTTTGTTTTTTTTTTAAGATAAAACTATTGATCTCACTATTTTTTTTTATTTCATATATTCTAGTATAATTCAGAATAATTTTTTTTCAAAATGAATATTATCTCTATTCTTCAGTGAGTTCTTAAAAATCATGTTTATTAATTCCAGAAATTCCCATGTCCTTGATAAATACGGGAAATTTTGGTTCTTTATAAGCTTCTTTTATCAATGCTTGATTGATCGATTGATTTTAACGGCATTTCAATCTCAAATCTTATTTAGAATGTTCCTTCTCCTGCACTAGTTACCTGCTACTATGGCTAGAGAGTTAAGTCAGTCCTAATATTTTACGCAGAGCTGTAGGGAAAAGCGGATTCCAATATTTCCCAAATTAACGGAGGCGCACGTGAAAATGAACTCGGCTACCTGTGTTCAAATCCTCAACAAGGTTGTTTACATTTCACATAGCACCAATACCCTTGACTAAGGTATAAATCCAACTATTCTCACCGGCTATGGATAAATAGTAGGGAATACTAGGCTCTTTAACTTTGGCAACCGGTATAGGAGAAGGAAAAATCTGAATTCAAATAAGTTGTAGACCTTAGAAAGGGATTGGATCCGTCAGGTTATTCCTGTCACGCTACATCAGTAGCGCCTCACGACCAAATCAAGTTACGGGACCAGTGAGAGATATATATTTCATATGTTTATTTCGTTTTAGTGTCCCCAATTTTATTATATAAATGTTATATGCATTCATGAACAATAAAGATATCCACTTATTCATTCTAGCACTTTGAGAAATAACCGTTCACAAAAGGGTTTTATCTTAAGTGTCTAGAAGGGAAAGTTAAGATTTTTTATTCTTTGAATTTCGATTTCAGTTCGGCCAGTCGATGAAAAAACATCTTTATTCAGTTCTCTTGAAATTGTTCTCGAAACATTACTATAAGTCTGCTACTCATACAGTCAGTATAATCGATGTAAGTAAGTTGCTTGTTTTTGTATTAAGCATATAAACCCTTTTCGGGTTATTTAATGCCAAATCAAGTCAATTTTATAACAGGACGCTTACAGTACCTAATGTTTTTTTTTAAATGGTCACCCATCTAAGTATTGAAACTTCTCATCGCTGCTTAAATTCAGTGATCTTGCGGGAATCGGTGCTTTTTACGGGACTTTGCTGTAAGTAAGTGGAAATAGATTTGTTTAATTAATCATTACACTATTCTATGTTGTTAAATGAATCTTTTTTAATACAGAGGTACCTTGACTTACGATTTAACTTGTTCCGCTCCTAACTCAATTTCCTCGTATATCAAATACATTTTCCCTATTGAAATAAGCTGAAATGCCTTTAATCCGTTCTAGACCCCCCAAAAAAATGCCTTGGGAAAGGTATGAATCCAATTCTCCCTCCAGCTATGGGTAAATAGCAGGGCAAACTGGACTCTTTAACCATGGCTAGGTAACCAGTCTAGGAGAAGGAAAACTCTGAATTCAAACCTGTTAAACACCGCTTAAGAAATTGACCATGTGTCGCATCCTGCTCGTGCGGAAGGGTTGGTAAATATATATATTTGTTTTGTAATGTTTTCTAATAAGAAAAATTACACAGTACTGTATAAAATTTAATAGAAAGTAATAAAGTATTTAATGTTTTTTTTTAAATGTTTTTATATATAATATTTTTCTTTGGCGTAATAAATTTGCCAGCTGAAATGTTTTTTAGTGAATTTGTTAACATAAGCTTATCTGAATCTCGTCGTACCTCAAATTATAGCTCGCAACACAAACAAAAAAATTGACCAAGTGACATAACTCGGAAAACTCAACACTCGTAAATGTTACTGTACTGTCTTATCTCTATACCAAAATACTGCACATTATCTGTCTTATCTTCTATACCAAAATACTGCACATTATCTGTCTTATCTTCTATACCAAAATACTGCACATTATCTGTCTTATCTTCTATACCAAAATACTGCACATTATCTGTCTTATCTTCTATACCAAATACTGCACATTATCTGTCTTATTCTATACCAAAACACATTATCTGTCTTATCTTCTATACAAAATACTGCACATTATCTGTCTTATCTTCAACCAAAATACTGATCTGTCTTATCTTCTATACAAAATACTGCACATTATCTGTCTTATCTTCTATTTAAAAAAATACTGCAACCTGCACATTATCTGTCTTATCTTCTATACCAAAATACTGCACATTATCTCTATACCAAAATACTGATTATCTGTCTTATCTTCTATACCAAAATACTGCACATTATCTGTCTTATCTTCTATACCAAAATACTGCACATTATCTGTCTTATCTTCTATACCAAAATACTGCACATTATCTGTCTTATCTTCTATACCAAATACTGCACATTATCTGTCTTATCTTCTATACCAAAATACTGCACATTATCTGTCTTATCTTCTATACCAAAATACTGCACATTATCTGTCTTTATACTGCACATTATCTGTCTTATCTTCTATACCAAATACTGCACATTATCTGTCTTATCTCTATAAAAAATACTGCACATTATCTGTCTTAATACTGCACATTATCTGTCTTATCTTCTATACCAAAATCTCAGTTAGTCTGAAGTAAATATTTCATGAGTTTATTTCATTTTAGTTAAACTTAAGAAGTAGGAACATATACAAAATAATCAATTATAAAAATAATCGACAAATGTAATTATTCACAAAATCTTTCTTTTGTTAGATTCTAAGAAATATCTACGTGTTTTCAATCGGTGAAAATATAAGTAACAAAACTTAAATAGCATTGTTATGAAAGATACGAAGATCATTCAATAAATGGAGGGAATTTATTTATCTATCTACGTGGCTCATTCAATAAATAAAGAGAATCTTTGTCACACATATTACGTGACATTGAGATCTAAATATTAATCGGGACTCTAACTAACCATAAAATTCTCAAAATAGGCTGACTTTAGGGTAATAGTAGAATGTTTTTCAAGTTATCTCGACAGTAATTACAAATTTGACAAATTTTCACTGAATAGCCCGTATACAATGAGACAGACCAAAAAGGGCTGTTCATGTAAAAAGAAAAGGGGAAAAAGTCATTTGTGTTTTCAGGAAAGAGAATCTCGGATTTAGAATAAAATTTCCAAAGATCAACGTATAACTTGATTTTAATAAGTAAAAAGTAAGGTAAAGTTGTCGGGGTGACCTAAAGTCGATATCAGCAAGACAGCGAGGGAGTATATCCATTTTTCATTATCGCTAGACCAAGAAAATTGTTTTTGAATCTGAGGCTCTGTGATACTCATGCGCTGAATTTACAAAAGCCGGTATCGAACCCAGAACCTTGTGGTTCCTTGACAGACACTCTACCGAAGGATGAATGAATAAATAGATAAAACAATTTTTCGTTAAATATATTCAATAAATAAGAGGTTTTATAAAGAAAAAAGAAAAAAGTATATTTTTTTCAGAATTCTTCTTTTTTTTTTTTTTTTTCATAAATGTAGATTCTACTTAATTTGAAATTGGTTCATAGCAATAAATTAATTTAATTTGTATTGAGCCTATTCAAAATGGTCGCAAATCGAACAATTTGCATCAGGCTTGAACAGAGGTGCGTCTTTGATGGCTGAGAAGTGCAAACCATGTGAACTTTACTGAGGAATGTATGGTATGTACTGAGAAGCATTTTTTAGTCGAACAAATGTTAAGAAATGGGTTAAATTCTTTAAAGACGGTTGAAATAGTATTCAAGATCTTCTCCATGTAAAATACAAAATATTGTCATCATTTTCAACAATAATCAACAATGGTGCTTTAAAATGTATGTTTCGTTGAATTCTAAGAACCACCTACTTGTTTTCACTCTGTAGGCGAAAAAATGAATAAAATAAGAAAACATATTGTTTAGAAATTCTAAAGATATTTCAATTTTTCTTTTTTTTCGAAAGAGACAGAAAATAGAAACTTTTTCTTGGTATTGAAGTGACTGTTTCCGAAAAAGTTTTTTGTTAGTTTTCTCAAAACAACAGAAATAAAGTCAACGGTTAAATTTGACGAAATTCCAGTGGTGAAACCAATTCTTCCAGTGCATATTACATTGTCTGATAATGTTAATAATAAACCTTTAAGTTAATTTTCAATTATATATACATTTAATATATATAGGGTGTTTCAGAAAAATTGATATCATTGGACCATATTATCTTTAGGCACCCCTTTTTGATCTCGATTAAGAAAGGACATTTTTTCATTTACACCGTCAATATCCGGTTGTTATAACAGGTGATTTTTAGATTTTTGTTTTAAATTATAAAACTAACCCCTAACCCTAACCACTAACAAACAACATGATATTGTTTGTAATCTTATAACTTGATAAATTCTCGTTCGAATGATTTTTAATTTTAACAGCATGTAGAGAAGCAACTCAAAATTTTATGTTTGATTTTTTTTTTTTTTGCTTTTTATTTTTTCTTCATACTTTCTTTTGACTGAAACGAACAGAAAATGTGTTTAAACTTTAAATATAGAATACTCAGTTGTTTCTAAAAGTTAAAATTTGAGATCAATTTATTAAATTACGAAATTATATCAATTCTATAAACACCCTGTATATCTCAAATGATATTTTTAATAGAATTTATAATACACTGTATATAACATTTATAGGAGTCTTTCTTTCCACCATTATTCTTTTCAATTTTTCTTTTGTGTGTGTGTGTGTGTGTGTGTGTGTGTGTGTGTGTGTGTGTGAGAGAGAGAGAGAGAGAGAGAGAGAGAGAGTTAGATTAGAAGACCAGTGTAATAAGTAATTGAGAGTTACTTCCCCTGTTTTATTATTACGACTCCTTTGTGTAAATCTTTAACTTTCTGAAAGTATATAAACTACCAAGAAACTACAATTCTAAGTAGAATAAAGCTTTCTAAAGCCCAGCTGTGTGTGTTCATTTATTATTACAACCAGTTCATACACCTCGGTGGCAACATCTCATTTACTGAAAGCAATATTAACATACGCATAGGAAAGACATAGACGGATATATATATATATATATATATATATATATATATATATATATATTATATATATATATATATCATTTAATATACCAAGCGTGTTGGTAGATCCTTGCGGAGAGAAAAACCCGGCAGAGAGTTTGATTGTAAAAATATACTACCAAACATCAACCAGGAAGAAAAAAATTTTTGAAAAAAAGAAAAGACCAAGATATTCGTACCAACAAAAAATAATCTATTGGTATAGTATTTGGCCAAAAGAAAAAACAATTTATATGTATATATATATATATGTATATAAGATATATATATATTCATATAACCGCTAGGAGAAGCTAATTTGTAAAAAGTGCTCGATACCTAAGTAGAGCCAAGTAATAAAGATAATCTACTGAGTCAGACGAACCTACTATTAGTTTCGCAATAAAGCTCTTCAGGGCTAAAATCTGAGTCAGATTTTAGCCCTGAAGAGCTTTATTGCGAAACTAATAGTAGGTTCGTCTGACTCGGTAGATTATCTTTATATATATATATATATATATATATATATATATATATATATATAATTTATGGTAGCGATGACACTTGCTTTGGGAATCGTATAGGCGATAATATGTCAGTTACCAAGCGTTGTTGACTACATATCCACGCTACGCTAACTTAGATAAACATGCTCTATCCACGATATTGAGTACTATTTACTTATTTAATCCACAATGATAGGTACCCAACCCTTTCGCTACGGACAGTATGTGACACAAGTTCGAGACTATGGGACATCCAGCGAGGATCGAACTCACTATTCAATAGTAATGAATTTTCTAAACTACCTTGTTAGCCATTACACCATTATAGGACACCCACATAAACAACTCACAAGGGTTGATATGTCATTAAATACCAACCAACGATATTTTCGTAATCTAAGAACCTGACCAATTCTCATTCAAATGATCTCAAATTTTAACAGAAGGGGTAGAAACAAATCGAAATTCTTTTTATCTTTTTTTATTTTCAGATTTACAAATGTGATTTAATTTATTAGAAAAGAAAAGGCGTTTTAGAAGAATCTATTATTAAACAATTATTATATAGAAGTATTATAGCTAAAGGGAGGAGGGCAGTAGAATGGGTGTCGCTATAATTCAGCACATTATTCAAGAGCAGCACATGGTGAATATTTTTTTCGGTTTTTGATTGATAGATTTTACCGGCATGTCAACCCATCAAGGATTATTTTATGCCTAGAGGTTAGGGAATCGCGTTTATTGTACGCGCATATTTACATTTTTGTGTAGTTGTTTCTTGTTTAATTTTTTTTTGTTTTTTTTGTTTTTGTTTTTTGTTGTTTTTTTTTTTGTTTTTGTTTTTTTGTTTTTTGTTTTTTGTTTTTGCATTTTGAATAAAGTCCAGTTGGATATGAATAATTTCAAACAGATCTATTTGATTGATAAATACTCTAACTCTGGGACAGAGTGTACCCGGAAGCACTAGAACTTCACTATCTGATAGTTTAGTGTCATAGCAAGGGATACAGTCAGCATATTGTAAGCCCCACCGATTTCGTTTTCTTTTCCTTTTTTTCTTTTATTTTTGTTACTTAATTGAATATCCTCTGAAGACCTTTCTGGACTCATTACTTCTTTTTAACTATGTGCCCAGTCTCTAAATGATGTATTTGTGGCTACTAACACTTTCAGAAGCAAAACAAACCGTGACGTCACAGACATCTCGTAGACACTGGACACAAATATTTATGTTCTATAAATGATGCAGTTTTTTGGTGTAGTCGATTATTGTAATTCACTTCATACGATTACTGAAAGAATATAAAGTTAGATTTTTTTTATCTAATCTAAAATCTGTAGAAGCAGTCACCGTTGCATAGTGGCTAACGTGCTGGACGGCGACATTGTAGTAACCTAGTTTGAAATTTCAATCGCATTATTACGTTCATCAATACACTTGGAAAATGTAGGTATTTACTGTTGTACCGGCCGTTCCTACATGGAGAACATGCACCGGTTCTCACTATTAAATAGTGAGACACCGAGTGGAAAGGAGCACTGTTCCGTTAACGACAAGCTAGTCGTACATGTACCATTAATTGTAAATACACTTGTCTTATATTACCCATCTCGACTTGACTTCTTTTTACTGTTGGACTAACATCACAACATTTACCCAGTCTATTTGAGACGGGTATGATGTAACACGAAGTCGCAGGTATGAGGCATCTAGCAAGGATTGAACTCACTATACAGTAGTAATGTAACACTTGCACCAGTTTCGATGAGTTTGTGTTAAGTTTTATTTATGAGATATTCGTTCGTGTAATATAATTTGACAAGCAAGCGTACAAAGAAAATAACACCATAAGATAGGCTTGCTTTCACGTGTATTCATTTGACTCCTCACAAAGACAGAGTCTGACAAAAGGTCAGTTTGATGTGAGGTGCCATGCCTCCCAACAGATTTAGAAATTGCTTGGATTCCGTCGCCACTCTCTTTCAACTGTGCCTTAGGCATGTGGCAATAAAACCAGCCTTCGCCTCTATCAGACAGAGGGTAGATGCTGCTTGGGATTGGGGAGACCCACTTGAATCAAGCTGATAATTTTAGCTCACCCACCCGGTGCGAACACGAGAAAAGTATAGTCTAACTTCTAGGTATAAAATTAACCTAGACGGGTTGACATGCCGTTAAAATCAATCAATTAATCAATCAACAAACACAACTTTTTATGTTCCATACACAATAGAATTTTGAATCCTGAAGTTGTGCAATCATAGCATCATAATATCTGTATATCTTTTTAACATTCAACAATTGCGTTTATTTGTGTGTATGTAAAATATATTTTCAAAGAAAATATTTTCTAACATGAAACAATGTACATGTGTATCGCAGACTTCTTAAATACCCAGACTGTCAGCTTCAGCCTACGCTAATGAAATTGCGTAGGGCGAAACTCCATGTCATCGGAAATACTCGCATGTCATTTTGAATTGAATGAAATGATTTTTAAAAAGGAGGAGAAATCAACTTTGGGTGTTTCATTGTGTTTAGAAAAGAAAAAAGTAAAAATCGACGGAGTGGCCTATTGTCGGTATCAGCCAGACAGCGAAGGCGTCTATTCTTTTTTCTCTAGCACTAGACTAAGGAGATTGTTTTTGCGTTTGAGGTAGGGCGCCACACCTACCATCAGCTCACCACACTAAAGTACAGATACATTCTGTGTTACTCATGCGGTGATTTGGCGAGGACCGGTATCGAAGCCGGAACCTTGCGATTCCTGGGCGGATGCTCTACAGACTGAGCTAAACTGAACCTTGAAATAAAAATAGTAAAATAACAGAAAATACGTTACGAATACAGATTTATTAAGTCTTCGAATATTACACTTAAAATAAAAAATAAACTGTACGTAAATCAATAGAGTAACTTTTTTCAATGTTTTACTCTAAATTGTCCGAACCTATCAACTGTTTTTTTTTTTTGTTTTTTTAATAAGCACATAAATACAGAGTGCGACAGAAATAACGACGTTCTAAACTGCTACCTGTGAGGCACAAATGAACGTTGGCAAGTGGTAATAGTAGCTCCATCTAGCCAATGCCATAACAATTTTTTTTCAGATACAATCAATTATGATCATGGTTTGGACCGATGCACACCTTGCGTTTACTATTAAGACTGTTGATAAAACTTTCAACTCAAAGTACTATCGATTTTCAATCCGGAAGAGAATCATTCCAACATAACAAGAAATGAACACGAAAAGTTCTCTGTGTAGCAATTACAGATTCACAATCTTTAAAAAAAAAAGTTTCAACATCAAACGCACGATGTGCACCGCTTCAAGCAATGATTATAACTGATCGCATCTGAAAAAATAAGATAAGACATTACCTAGATGGAGCTACTATTACCACTTGCCTAAGTTCACTTGAACCACACAGGTGACAGCTTAAAATTTGGTTGGTATTTCTGCCGGAATCTATATATTAATAACATGTTTCTTGGAGTAACACAATCTCAAGATAGCAACAAAAAACGGATTCATCTTTTTTTTTATTAAGATAAAATTAAATTGATTTCCTTGAAATACGCGCTTCTTTGCAAATGAAAATGGAGGAAGTCTCAATAGCGGTGGCTAACGTGCTGGACTGCGACATCGTAGTAAGCGAGTTCGAATTCCAATTGAACTATTACGTTCACTTTCGGGATAATACCCTTGGGAAAGGTATGAAATCCACCAGCTACAGGTTAAATAGTATCACTATTGTTTTTCTACTAAGACTGCTTTGGCATTAATTCACGAAGATGCCATTAAACAAAATAACAAAACAAAAAACCATCGGGGCTTCAGCGTACATTCTCTCTTATTTACCCATAGCTAGGTGGTTAAAGAGTTAGATCCATGCCCTTCCAAGGAACAATAGCGCAAAGCGAATGGGTTAAATAATATGGATTAAATAGTACCACTACTGTTCTTCTACAAGGATGGTATTGGCATTAAATAACCTATGAAGGTTGATATGCTATTAAACAAAGAAATCAAACAAAATAAATACATAAGGGTCAATTCCCAGCGGGAGGCTTTCATTGTTCAATAGTTTCTCAGAAATCATTAGTTCAAATATGTCAGCAATTGCATGGTTAGTGTCATTAATTTGAATTTTTGAGAGAAATTAACTGCATTTGTTAAGACAGTCTTAGACAAGGTTAGCGGGGAGAAGCATAAGGACCAGTACAATACAAAGAAACGAATACCAGTAACTATCCATGTAGGTATTTACCAAACCGGTTTACCATGGGTAGGATGCAATACAGGATCGCAAGTATGGGGCATCCAGCGAGGATCGAACTCGCTATTCAGTTGTAACGAATATGCGAAATCACGTTTGCAAACCATTAAAATACGATGGGACGCTCCAGTAGCTATTCATGTGTATGACTTTTGCGTTCTTTGATTTCATTCACAAAATTCGTTTTTTTAATTGTTCTTTTAACTGTATCCAGAATATTAAAAATAAAATTCAACACTTTCTACATGCAAAATTTTGGGTAAAATTCCATGTTTACATTGATTTAATATGAGGAAGGGGGATTGGAGTAAATCCGACAGAATGTAGTAGAGATATGTGGAACACAGGAACAAAACTCAGACAAGCGTCTTTCTCTTCAATAAAACACTTGTATGATACCTTAATGATCAATTAAACGACTGATGATGCTGAGCTTAATGCTTCACGAAATATATCCTACATACGTTTGTCTGAGTTTTGTTCCTGTGTTCCACTTATCTCTACTACATTGACCTAATATGCGAACGTTCCCTTATATCGGTTCTGATTGACTTAATTTACTGTTTTCTCAATATTTTCATTGGTTTTGAGGAATATGTCAACCAAATTGAATTGCCAGATTAAAATGATCTTTTATTACCTATAAATGTGGCATTCAGAGATTAAAATACTCACAAATGACGTTCTTTTGGGTTAGAAACGTAATTTTTTTTTTCAAAGTGTGTGTTTTTAGATTAAACAAAAAAGAATTGGCAATCCCTCATCAACCCCTGGCTAATATTGACCCAAGTTGATAAATTTTAATATAAAAATGCAACATTTCTCACTCATTGGGAAAGAAAATGACATTAAACTGAAAATATCTCAAAATACCGTTTAGCACATTTTTACGGTGTGTGTGTGGGGGGGGGGAGTAAAAATGTATCTTATTTTTTTGTTGCTCCAAATCCCCCCTGAGACGTTGAATTTGGCTAAGCTTGATGTACACTATTAAGATATTATATTGCTGAGGGGGGTATTATGTTGAAAGACCCGAAACCCCCCTATGAAGCTAGCCAATAACATAACTGACGACGCCACCTTGCGCTAAGTCTAGCGTATTTTAAACATATACCTAAAGAAGACAGAACAGACTTGGAGAACTGGCTACTCAAACATATTCAAGTGTTTGACAGTTTCTTCGGTTTATGCTAATTTTACCGTAGGCTGAAGTTGACAGTTCGGGTAATTAAGATGTCTGTGATGTGTAGTGACCATTTTCAAAGATCAAACGTCAGGTGACAAGAAGAGTTTTTTTTACAATTAAAAGAGAGAAAAAAAATGACTTAAGGAATAGAGATAATAACAGACAGACATTATGAATTCTTGTTTTTTAACAAAGAGAATAAAGAAATTAAATGAGCTATAAGGAAGAAGGAAATATGGACAGCGTTAAGTTTTCAAACAGAGATAATGGCAAATAAACAGACAATATGAACTCTTTAAAAAATGATTTAAAAAGAAAATAAATTAAATGAGCTAAGGAAAGTTTTTTATGTGGACCTTACTTGCCGCCAGTCAAATGTTACAGAAGACTAGAATGTGTTTATTGTTGAATAAAATACGCGCAATGTACGCATTTCCCTAATCTCTAGGTACAAAGATAACTCGAGACGGATTGTCATGTCGTTAACTCTTTGCCTATTTGCCTCACAGCGGCTCTCCAACCACTGTGATCCTACCGTAAACCACTGGCAGCGGCTCTCGCACGTGTCACTTGGTTACACTGAAAAACAATTACGTGACCCCCCCCCTCTTCCAGGACTTTATTTGAATAGAATGAGTTCTGAGGTTGATAGATAGGGAACTTTGAAATACTTTGAATACCAAAAATTTGGTACAGCCGTGCGGTAAATTTGGTAGGCATAGAGTTAAAATCAATCAACCAAATTAAATCAATTACCTCCTCTATTGTACTATTGTAATTAATTATGTGTAATGTCATTCCTTCCCACCTGATAAATGACGAGTTAAATTTGTTGCCTATAAATTATTTAACAAATGGAAATCTGTGAGTTAAAAAAAATAGCACGTGTTAAGATTGTTCGATGAAAGCAAATCGAGGGAGAAAGGTCGGGAGTGGCAACCGGTTTACAAATTGATCTGTTTAATAGACTAAATTTAGAGACCAAAAAATTCTGTGGAGTCAAGTGAAATATCTAAAAATATATCCGGATGATAGGTGGTTTTTTTGTCTAACTAATATGTCTGCAATATCAATGATGTTTACATCATTGATATTGCAGACATATTAGGTAGACAAAAAAGTTCATTCTGTTTTATCATTACATAACTTTAGGAGTCTCTTGTTTTAGCTAATTCAATTATCAATTTTTAATTACAATCTGAATTCTCGTGTGACATCTGTCATATCAGTGTGGATTTTTAAAATTCTCAGTCTTATTTTTCGCTTTTCTATGTGACGTCAATCATCAGCGGAAAATGAAAAGGCTGACTCGGCAGCCAAGTCAGTTTTAGACCTGCCCCCTCCCCCACCCGAAAGAATACAAATTCCATAGTCTTGAGACCAAAAATCAATAAACAATATACTGCAGATGACAAAACAATCTCCTTGGTCTAGTGCTAGTGAAAAGGGGATAGATTCCCTCGCTGTTTGGCCGATATCGACTTTAGGCCATCCCGACGACTTTACTTTACTTATACAAGATTGCAATAACGTTAGAGTAACAGCATACACAATAAACTCTTACAGATAAAAAAAAAACATGATTGGACAATGTAAACCAACGTTCGGAAAGTTCAGAAAGGAACAAGTCACTACATCCTGATTGCCCATTAGGGTAGGTCGATTTTTCACATTTTTAAAATATCAAATTGTCCATCTATGCGAAAGTTGTGTATTTGTATACTGAATACTGATACCAAAAATTAGGTATTTTACTTGCATCATTATTTGATGAAAGATCGTCTACTGAAATGCACTAAAAATCCTCATTTTCTAAAGGCTAAATTTTGAAAAAACGAGGATTTTTAGTGCGTTTTAATAGACGATATTTGATGCTATTTCCTCAAACAAGGGTGCAAGTAAAATATCTAATTTTTGGTATAAGTATTTAGTATATTAACACACAACTTTTGCATAGATGGACAATTTTATACCTTAAAAAAGTGAAAAATCGATCTACCCTATTGCCCATTGATCACACAAGAATTACACACTCCTTTATACTCAAAC
>CM042163.1:26697427-26709927 GCA_023376005.1 Doryteuthis pealeii | reverse complement strand
AAATATTAATAAATCTATATGTAATTAAGTTAAGTATGACCTACGTATGCACGTATGTTTAATACTTCTTCTATTCACACCTTCGGTCTTTTGTCTTTTTATTTACACTGTAATTAGTTTCAAAAGTATATAACCCCACCGATATTTTGCGCTCAAAAAATAAGGGGAAGGGATTCAAAGTTAAGTGACCTGAAAAAAATCAGAAAGGTTTTTAAATGAAATAACTGATGCATTATAAAATTGATTACATGATAAATCAACACTGAAATTTTCATTAAAATCAGATCATTTCCTGATCTTTAGTAAAAAGATTTCCAATCGGTGGGATTAGATTTATTTTGTAAGATACGCTTATAACTACAAAATGGTTACTCAGAGAGAGAGAGTGAAGGAGAGAAAAAAAGAAAGAAAGAGAGATGGGGGACATACAACCCTATAATTTTTTTTAAGTTAATTTTCTTCTTAACCCAAGGTACGATAATTTATTCTATCTCGTGGAAGATGGTAATGGAAAAAAAAATAATCTTCATACAATCACTGCTATTTACACAGTAGCATTGCAACCAACAAAGTCTTCATCAGATGATGACTCTGGGTTCAGGCATGGTTTCGGGGTCGAAGCATCATTACCACTAACCCAGAGCGCCCCAGCAGTATCTCACGATACCACCAGACTTTGTCGGTTTGATGTCCCATTGTAGGATTGCCATATCCATGCTGATGCGGTTAGAGATTTATCATGGATCTTTTTGATGTATTTCCTCTTGTCTGGTGGAGAAAGTCCAAGTTTAGACAAAATGCGAAGGTTGAGTTGGTAATAAATCGCCGGCATCCGACTTCGATAGGAAATACATCTGTTATCCATCCGTTTCTGACGCATTGTTCTGATGTGCCCAGTCAATATTTTCTTAAAATGGAACTGTTAATTCAACGATAAAAACATTCTTTTGATTAACAGATTATTTGAAGTGAGCACATACGTGCACTCACTCCAAATAAACTTTAAAATTTATTTGGAAATGAGATACAGCGCATGTGCACACAACTCGGCATATAGCCGGAAGTTTGGTTTTGGGGGAGAGGTGATAAAACTGGTCATATCCCTACACGGATCTATCTAGCTAGGCTCACTCACCGACCGATTCATTCAAAAATGAAAATAAAATTCTTGCATTCTCTCCTTGCGCAGCTCCTTTCCACCAAAATACCTCATTCGCTCTATGCGTGTATCCTACTTAAAAATTTCCCAATATTGATGATTGGCGATGGAGGGGGTGGGAAAAAATTGAAAATAAAAAAAACAAGAAACTGAAAAACATGTAAACAAAACAAAAATTGTGGGTCATTTTGGTTTCCTCCTTTCCCTCAGCTATTGTTGTGTAGGCCCGCCGACTGTCTTCCGCACTTTGTTGTTTGAAAGCAAGCCGGTCAGTGCCTCTAATATGGGAGTGGGTGTCCTTAGTGGGTGGTCGGTAAAAAATTGGGATTCTGTAGATTTCTTTTGATTAACAGACCAAATGACAATATCAGGACGCTGGGCAGTTAATGTTATTTCAGTTATATAATGTATGCAATGAAGTAAAATTCAAAACTACCGTTTTACCGCGGAATTTCATTTCACCATTACATATATTCATTCTAGCTATTGCAATTTACTAAGACATGTTATTGGATTCTCATGGATTTCAGCGACATAGCAAACGTTTGATCATGATCACAATAGAATATAAAAGAATAGAGATCAGAAGAGAAGACAACACTCCTATATTAATTTATTTCGTATTACTTTTTCCCAAGATCTGCGATCCGTGTAACTTATTTGCCGAATTTGTAAATCAGTTCGAATGGACACGTGAAAGAAACGTCATGTGTTGACCAACTTCAAATTAAGTCATGAAAGGCTTCCCTTCAGAAGGATTCCCGCACTTTCGACTAGAACTGTAGAATTCGCTGACTGCACTTCTACAGAGAGGTAAGATCCCCAATAGGATCACCTGTTGGCCGTTGGTGGTGATCCGTCATACTTAAAGGCAAAATCCTGGTGGCTGTGCAGTCTATGACACGCAGTACTCCACTTTGGTCCTTACTTGAGTTTGACGGGCGGGCGGAGAGGCCCGTTCCCCGTTCAATCGGCCGGTCGTGTAAAACCCTATTGCTATTATGGCAACCCTTTTTATCATATGATATGGCTGAGAGTATTTGGGCCCTGGGTATGACGCTAAAATGTGATGTGTTTCCAATTTTGGAGCTCTCGGGAGGGTAGAGTCCCCGTTCATTGCTATTACTCCCAGTTCAACTCTGACCCAGAGTGGTAGTACCTATTAGGGTCACATCTATGGCACAAATATTTTTACAAAATTAGTTTAAAAATGTGTTTAAAAAAGATAAGTTTTTACAAAATGAATATCAAACAAGAATCAATAAAACAAAGACGTCTTCGGCATTAGATTACCCAACGAGGGTTAACATGCCATAAAATCCATTCCCCCAACCAACCAGTTAGAGGTATTCTATTTTTAAAACAGGTTGGGCTCCCAACTAGCGCCTTGCTGTTTGAACTCTACAATTTAATAAAATCGAAATAATAGCTTGTTATTAAAAGACCTTCTGAGCATAACTGACCAAACAGGTAGACACAAACATCAGAACCAAATTGATAATGATATTGATTTTAATGACATGTCAATCCGTTAAGGGCCGTTTATGTCCATAGGTGGGGAAATCGCATATATTGTACGTTCATAATCAAACCTAGACGGTGTGGCTTTAATCCTAATTATGCCATATGTGTCCTTGCGCCGTACCAAGATTAGCAACCCCGATTGAAAATCAGGTGATCAAAGTTAATTCATCAAATGATAATCATACCTGTAGTGTTCACCTTCCACAGTCTCTCTGTCAGTCAAAACTACCTTGTATCACCTAAGAATAAATGTACTTGGATTGAACTTGATTTCATAAGCCTGTGTTAACTTGTTAAATGTTTCTGAAAATTGTCCTGAAATTTGACACGGAATTTGATCTTAACTTCCATTTGCGTAATACACTTAACCAAAACACAGCCATAAAAATGAATAGAATGTCTAATATACAGTATTTACCAACCCTCTTTACCGGATACAATGAATAGAATTTCTAATATATAGCATTTACCAACCCTCATACGAGAAAGATACGATACAATGAATAGAATTTCTAATATATAGCATTTACCAACCCCTCCATACGAGAAAGATACGATACAATGAATAGAATTTCTAATATATAGCATTTACCAACCCTCCATACGAGAAAGATACGATACAATGAATATATTCGAGAAAGATACGATACAATGAATAGAATTTCTAATATAGATACCGATACCGATACCAGATACGATACAATATACGATAGCCCCCGACGATACAGAGATTTACAATACCGGGAGCCGATACCAGCAATTATACCCGATATACACGAACCCCTCCATACGAGAAAGATACGATACAATGAATAGATATAGCATTTACCAATATACGATACCATTATACGATATATACAGATACCCTCCCAGACGAGAAGATACGATACAATGAATAGAATTTCTAATATATAGCATTTACCAACCCCTCCATACGAGAAAGATACGATACAATGAATAGAATTTCAGATACGAGAAAGATACGATACATGAATAGCATTTACCCCCTCCATACGAGAAAGATACGATACAATGAATAGAATTTCTAATATATAGCATTTACCAACCCTCCATACGAGAAAGATACGATACAATGAATAGAATTTCTAATATATAGCATTTACCAACCCCTCCATACGAGAAAGATACGATACAATGAATAGAGCATTTACCAACCCCTCCATACGAGAAAGATACGATACAATGAATAGAATTTCTAATATATAGCATTTACCAACCCCTCCATACGAGAAAGATACGATACAATGAATAGAATTTCTAATATATAGCATTTACCAACCCCTCCATACGAGAAAGATACGATACAATGAATAGAATTTCTAATATATAGCATTTACCAACCCTCCATACGAGAAAGATACGATACAATGAATAGAGTATTTACCAACCCCTCCATACGAGAAAGATACGATACAATGAATAGAATTTCTACCAAATACGAGAAAGATACGATACAATGAATAGAATAATATACAGTATTTACCAACCCCTCCACACGAGAAAGATACGATACAAAGCCAATGTTAAGAGGAGTTTAATATGTTTGAATTCGAAGTTTTCCTTCTCCTAGACCGGTTACGATATAAAAGTTAATGAGCCCAGTATATCCTACTAATTACCCATAACTGGAGAGAGAATAGTTGAATGTATACCTTTCCCAAATATATTAGCACCATGTGAAATGCAACTAGCCTCGTCCAGGATTTGAACTCATGTCGCGTGTCTATTTCCTACAACGATAACCATTACACAACGGGTGCCTCCAATCTAATATACAGAATTTTTAATATTTTCTTGTTTCACGGCGTATCCCTCCCAAAACCCACTGTTATTTGGTCAATTTGCCCCTATTATACTTTTGCCTTACAAAAAGGCTTTCATTAATCTCTACTGTCATAAAAAAGTCGTCGGGGCGGCTTAAAGTCGGTATCAGCCAGTCAGCAAGGGAGACTATCCCCTTTTCAATAGCGCTAGACCAAGGAGATTGTTTTGGCGTCTGAGGTGGAGCACCAAACCTACCATTAGCTCCTTACTTTACCGCACAGATATCTGTGCTACTCATACGCTGAGTTGGCGAGGGCCGGTATCGAACTAGGAACCGTGTGATTTCTAGCCGAACGCTCTACCGACTGAGCTAATCCGGCCCATACCAAGCCCAATTACAATATTCGCCTTTAACAAGTGTCTGCACAAACTTCCCTTAATATTTTTCTTCAGTGTATGACTGTAGAGATTGATAAAAGTCTTTTTGTAATGCGAAACTATAATAGGGGTAGATTAACCAACAGTGGGTTTTCGGATGGATATTGGCTCGAGACAAGACAAAATAAAAAGTAGTATGACATTTAAGCATATATACTAGATTCATATCTTTGTGAATTCTTGTGGTGAGAGAACAACAAAAAAAGTAACACTTTCAATCAAATTTTTAATGATATAGTTAACTCAAAATAAAGTATTTTTCAAACTCATCTATCGCTAAATGTTCTTATTTTTTAAGGTATAACAATTTACTGAGCACCGCTCCTACAAAACAAAACAAAAGTGAAACGGTCGGGAAAGTTCAAGAGTGCCCTTTTTTTATATCGACTAGTGTTATTGTTTATTATGGGAGACCTCTCGCTTTTTTGTACGAGAAACAAAAGACAATTTACATAAAAAATCTTTCTGAAGATCTAATAAAAGAATCGGTAGCTCTACATTTACTGTTATTATCTATAGAAGACAAACAAACAAACTCTTCTTTATTAATATATAAGTATTGTCATCATTTCTCCATGTTGATGTTGATGTTTAAGCCGTTATATTGTCTACATAGTCTCGGTTAAAAGTGCGGTAAAAGTAACCTGAAACAGAACTTTTTTAGACCTTGCTTTTCCGATGCAGGTATCATTGGGGAATGAGAAAAGTTTTGGTAAACATACCAGGCTTTGACCCGTTTATCAATTTTTTTTAACTTTCATCGCTCTTTTAGCCTGGATAAATAATATCAAATGCAAAATCAAGTTACGTGAGCACTGAAAGTGAGAGAATCTATGTGTGTGTGTGCATCTGTGTGCGTACACGTGCACGCATAATTAGTATCGTTAATTTTATTTAAAAAAATTAGTATATAATATATAATATATTAAAAAATATATTAAAATCGAACAATATCAAATGCAAAATCAAGTTACGTGAGCACTGAAAGTGAGAGAATCTGTGTGTGTGTGAGCATCTGTGTGCGTACACGTGCACGCATAATTAGTATCGTTAATTTTGGTTATGTAGCACGTTATCGCAAAAAACAAAAACAGTAATGATAATGTTAATTTGAATAGATTATTTAGCTTTCAAATATTCAAATGACCATTAACGGAATTTCTTTGTTATTATCAATAGGTGTTTTATTTTTATATATGATGTCCATTTGAGATTTCTTTCGTTTTTTTTTTTTTTTTTTTTTTTTTTTTTGTCGACTCTTAGATCTATGCTTCACTAACTCTCACGTATTTGCATGATTTATAAATAAAGCCACTCGAAATCCTATCAATATTTATCAGGGTTTTATTAAGCAAACTGCCTTCTTCTTTGGAATGGTCTCACCGTTTACAGGTTTTGATCATCTTTTTTCGTTGGGAAACTTGGAAGATTATAATTTTGAGTTTTAATCTTGTCCTACATTTACAAATTATACACAACGTTTAGTTTTTTTTACTTGTTTTGTTTGTTTTTTGTTATTTTTTGTTGTTTTTCTTTCTTTTCTTTTTTTTTTTTTTTTTGTCTCTGTAATTTTTAAGTAGACCGATTTGATTGAAAGCGTAGCAGACGGATATCAGCGAAAAGGTCCTTATAGACCTCCGAAACAGATCCTTACTTTTGTGTCATTGACGACTGTTAGTGGATAAAGGGAAATTTTCGACAAAATATAAAAGTCTTCCAAATGTCATCCTTTTATATAATCTTTGGAGGGCCATGTCGCTGCAAAACGTAACCAATCATAGAAAAACTCATATTTTCAGTTAGACTTAACGTATTACTAAAATAATTATTCTCATTAATCAAATATTACCAATTAGATTTGTGGGTAATTTAAAGTTGGATTGATTGATTGATCTTAACGGAATGTCAACCTGTTTAGGGTTATTCTATATCAAGAAGTTAGGGAATCGTGTGCATTTTACGTTCCTAATTACACTATTATGTAGTTGTTTCTAAAGAGTTTTTATTTCATTTTGCACACGGTCATATCAGGTATGGATAATTTTTAAACAGATCTATTTGACCAGAGAGATGAGACCCTAACAGGTACCACCATTCTGAATCAGTGGGTACCTAAGAGCAATGGTAATGAATGGGTACTCCACATTACAATAGATATCTAGAACTGGGGCTTCAATATTAGCTTCAGTTTAGCGTCATACACGGGGCACCTTTTTTGAATCCAAAGGTCTTATCGCTATACAAAAGGATACAGTTAGCGTATTCTAATTCCCATCGAAAGGGCATGAGTTTTTAAAGTTGAGCTGCAATAATTCACATATAGAAAGAAGTGGCTTGTCTAGTTACGAATTTATACATTTGTTCTAATGTTCTGCACATTTCATAAAACCAAGTTTCATTAACATTTTTACGCCTTTAATTATTTGATAATCTGTATAAGAGAAATTTAGTGCTTTACAAAATAAAACACTAAAATTCTCTTGTACAGACTTATCAATTAATTACAAGCGAAAAAATGTTAATGATCCATTATGTGTACTAGCAAATATATGCCCCCTCCGGGTGCAAGTATTTAAGTTTTAAGGTAATGTATTATTATATTAAATTACAAAAGCTAATGAAACTAAATAAGAATGCAGATAAAAAGATTTTAAACAGAGGGGGGTATAATCGAAAAATAGAACAACTGAAACTTACTCTTCCATCACTCCCGTCTTTCATTGGTATTTTTTCTAATTTAAGTATTTAGTTAAAAGAGGAAGTAAATAATAAAATGACAGTTATTTTTTCTTGTTAATGGATTTCATTTAAGATTCATTGAAGAGATTTTTGCTTATATTCATTAAAATAAAACCAAACAGTTAGAATCAATAATACTAAGCACATATTTATTAAAATCACATTTTTGATATCAATATGCAAATTAGCCTTCCCATTCACACTGTAATCCGCTATTTTGTTGTATATATAAATACAATTGCATGTTATTAGTATGTAGATATGGTCAACAGTGGCTTCGGCCTCTGGACCATTGATATAATTAACGGCGTCGATCCCAGGGGGCCATCCCCCCCAGGCAACACCTACCCCCTCGATTTAAAGGGGCAGGGCTGGGTTTATTGCCCAGTGCCTGAGGCGCCCCCTTGAGGGGGAATGCTGACGGGATCGACGCAATTTTTTCACCTGCCACCCCATGAGTCTCGGCTTTTGGGTGGTCCCACATAAATAGGGCCTTTGTGCCTGACCCATACAAGTGGGGTACGTGAAAAATATCATGTAGATATGGTCAACAGTTTTAATGATGTAAAACAATTTTATTAATAATTGAGGTTTAAATAAAAATAAAATCATTGAGAATGTGATGTCAATAACTAAGGGAATTGTGACTTGAGTAGTAATATAGTTTCGGTTACAGACAGACAAACACACAATCTCCATTATAATAAGATTTACCAACACCTCCATACGAACAGAATGTGACACAAGGTCGTTTTAAGTGTTGTTTACTAGCTCTATGTAAAATGCAACCCTCGTCCAGGATTTGAACTCATCTTGCCGCGTCTATTTCCTACGAAGATAACCATTACACTACGTACACCATTGTTTCAGCGTATAGCCAATTTTAAAGTCGTATAATGCATTGCCATGTTAAACACAGCAGTAAAGTTCACAGTGGACCTTGTGCCAGACATTGGCAATTATTGAATATTGTTAGAGTAACATATGCATATTCTTAGTCTTAAATGTTTGGGAAAACACAGGTTTTTAAAATCTTGTTTCTACCATGTTTTTTATTTAATAGTTTCATGGGAAAATTAATGCATGTGAAAATTCATCATTGAAATAGTGGTGCAATCTTTTCCCTATGCTTTTTCCTATGCTTTCTAGAAATGTTATGAGTTTTGGGACTGAAAGGTTTAGTCATATATTTATGGTTATATGGTTATATATAGTTATATATTTATATGACTATTTTAGTAAAATTGTATTTTATAACGATACTTTGATATACAATACAAGTAACACTCATGAAAAATGCCGCTTTTGGGGGTAAAAACCACCAAAATATTTTCTGTATATCTGGAAATATTAAAACGCCTAGATAAAAAATACTTCTTATATATATATATATATATATATATATATATATATATATATATATATATATATAAGTAATGTGTAATTTGCTTGATGAATTGTTAAGTATGTTATAATATATTAATTATTTGAAGGCAATTACAATGCGTATAAAAAATAAAACACAAAAAGATGTTATTTTTGTCTTATGGATTTCAAATATGATATTCACCTCTGAATATGAAGTTTCTACTTTGAAATCGATAAGACAAAAATAACATCTTTTTTCTTTTTATTTTTATACGCATTATAATTGCCTTCAAATCATTAATATATTATAATATATATATATATATATATATATATATATATATATATATATATATAGCATCCAATTGCCGCTTTAATTTTTCCGTTGCAGTGGCATCAGTAAATAATCCAAAAGTGCTCAATATATTAAAAACATAGAGCAATAATAATAATAATAATAATAATAATAATAATAATAATAGATGAAAAACTAAGGGTCTACCATGGTTTCAATCAAAATGATTTCATCAGGATCCTACGCTGCTCTTAACTAAGTCGACCTAATTTCTTAGTTAAACTCGGATATATTTCCGATAATAACGGTTGAACGCTACGTTATTTTTCTCTCAATGTTTGCGTGCGGCCTGTTCCCCATGTGTATTCATTCCATAGTTATTATTTCTGTATTGTCATTAATTTAATTCTAATTATATTTAATAGCGAAGTAAATCAGTTGAAATTTAATTCTAATTATATTTAGGGGTTGAATTTTACAAATTTATAGTTTTTCGTTGTTCTTTTTAGTATTTATCCTATCTAAAATTAATAACTATTTAAGAAAAAAAATTCTAATACATTTAGTTAAATTTAATATTGTAGTTCTAATAATATTCAATTAATTACATCGACTTAGTTAAGCGTAGCATATGGTCCTAATAAAATCATTTTGATTGAAACCATGGTAGACCCTTAATTCTTCCTCTACTATTATATATATATATATATATATATATATATATATATATATATATATATAAAACAAGGATCTACATGGTATCTTTTTAACGTGACTTAATTCCCCCCCCCCCAGTTTCAGTTATTTGGAAAGCATCCATAATCAAAATTACCTATGTTTTGGTTAAAAGCGCCGAAATGTCTTTTGCATATCTGGAAATATCTGGAAAACGATGAGGTAGACCATACTACTCATAGAGACCTATATGCTATCTCTTTAAAGTAATTTTATTTATTTGTCTTGGCTATTTGGAAAACATCCATAATGAAAATTTCTTTAAATTGCTAATATTTTGTTGCCAAAGTTGATTTCAAATACAGATACCAGGTGCATGGCATGTATAATTCCATCCAAGTCAAACTGTGTCGATTAATAATTAATAATTTTTCAAAGTCTGGTTTTAGATGAACGTGTACGGCAATTCAAAAAGAAATTGTGTGCTTTTACGTGTATGACAAAAGCTTAATAAATACATGTTAAATTCTTTCCCAAATATGGCCATTTAAAGGTTATACGTGGATTTTTGGCCCATAAATATGTGACCATCGTACGGCTTATCCTATTTTTCACATATTAGCAACATTCAATCCAAGTGTCCAGCGTGGCGTAATGGTTAACGTTCTAGACTGTGACATCGTAGTAAATGAGTTCGAACTCCAGTCGTGCTATTACGTTAACTTACGGACTAATACTCTTGGGAAGGGTATAAAGCCCCTAATCAATGGGTTAAATTGTACCACTACTGTTCTTCTACAAGGTCGCGTTTTGCCATTAAATAACACACGAAGTTTGATATGCTATTAAACAAAGAAGCTAAACCAATACAAATGTCCATGAAGCGACAAATTTCACCCCCATCAACTGTGAACTTGCGATTATGTCGGTTTTTCTTTGAAAACTTTGTTTATTTGTTACTTTTACCTTCAAGATATCTATATATAATGGAGATAGATTGCATTTCTGTCTGAAGCCGAAACTACGTCACGGCTTACATCACATATTCCACAATAATCTAAAGGATTTATTAATGAGAACCTCATTTATAATCAATATAGTTTATTTATAAAATATAAAAGAGATAATTAGTTTATATACACTATGAACTCGTCGTTGTACATCCGATGGTCTTGTATGCATAAGAATAGTAATGAAATTCTCCTTTAAAATGTCCAGCAATTTTGAATCTCAAATGTAAACAAATCAATACACTAGGTATTTTGCTTCTTCCCTCTACCCAGGTGACATGGGTAGCTGCTTCTGGTGGCTAAACAGTTCATGACTTCTAGTATCATTAAAAAACCGAGAAAAATTTTTAAAAATGAAAGGAAGATATTATGTACCGGATATAGTCGAGTAATGAACGACTGTGTAATCAATTACCTCTAATATCTAACTACAAAAATGTGTTTTATTATATATTGCGTGTAAGGAACGACCCCTGACTTTTGGCTATGCTAGCCAAGAAAAACATGTCTTCAACATTCAATGACATTAAGAGAAAACATTCAAACACTTATCTATACTATCAAAACTACTGTAATACAATCACAATCAGTACAATACCGTAAATAAACAATGTAGTCTAGATTTTGATGTAGCTTACCGTGTTTACTTTGATATTCCAAACATACTAAATATTAAGAATTCTGGGGTATGGGGTTATCGTCCCTTGTCTGCGAGCCTCTGTTTCAAACCAACCAATCATGAGCCAGCATACTTTGGCACCAAATCCAAAGTGCAGACTCATTCCATCTCTTCTGAATCAACACTCGCCGGAGACGGACCGCACAAAAGGTCGCTCCTACTATACTACAACAGAACCGGAGTCGGACGCAAACAGAAGTCCATCTATATCCGAATTATAAACAGAAGGCCGTAGCAAGGGGCTCCGTTAATACCCCATATCCCAGGATAAACAGCTAAGTGACATTTATATAAATATTATATACATATATATATTATATACTTGACCGCAAACGAGACTAAAGTTTGCAAGTTTATATCTAATACAGTCTTTTATTCATATCTTGTCGTTCGTTTTACTTCTTTAACGAAAAATTTGCCACATTTGCGGTTAACTCCAGTCAAACCTCGGAGTACTGACGCTGGTGTTAATATTCTTTATATAAAACCCCACCACTGATGCACAATATGGACAGTTACCAATGTTAAGTAAAAACTTTATTATCTTAACTTTGTTTAGGTATAGGCATGCAGTGACAGTTTGGATGGAAGTTATGGCAAGGTTAGACCTAGAAAACAATTTAAGCTACGACGTTTCAAAAACATATCTCATGTAATGAAAGACCCCTTATTTTTAGGTGAAAAATTGGTATTAAAAAGGCGTTCATTTCCCGGGCGTATATTGTATTTATATGACAAAAGTATATTTAATTACAATTAACACACACACAGAGAGAGAGAGAGAGAGAGAGAGAGAGAGAATTCTAAAAGAGAATATACAATTTATAA
>CM042163.1:26664927-26692427 GCA_023376005.1 Doryteuthis pealeii | reverse complement strand
CCATCCTTTCTATGATGAGAAACAGGATTGTCTTGGATTATTTTGTGCCTAGAGGTTGGGGAATCGTGTTCATTGTACGTTCACATTTATATTTATTGTGTAGTTTTTTTTCTGAGGAGGTGTTTTCCCACTGCCCTATTGAATACGAATAATTTTTAAACATATCTAACTCCGATAAAACAGAGTTCATGGGCTTCAAAAAGAAAGGAGACATCTCCACACTAGATGGTAAGCCCCTTAAGCCTGTAGAACAATTCACATACCTAGGTAATATCTCATCCACAGATGACGATATTAATGCACGAATAGGAAAGGCATGGCTGGCCACAAACAAACTGTCAGGCATATGGAAATCTGATCTTACTGACAAGCTGAAGCGACATTTCTTCCAGGCTGTAGTCAGTACTGCTGTATGGCTGCACCACCTGGACCCTGACGAGGCGCCTTGAGAGTAAGCTAGATGGGACCTGCACAAGAATGTTGCGTGCAGTATTGCAGTATTGAACAAGTCGTGGAAACAGCACCCCACTAGGGAACAGCTGTATGGTCACCTGCCCCCTATCTCACAGAGCATCCGAGTGAGACGGACTAGGCATGCAGGACACTGGTGGAGAAGCAAGGACGAACTCATAAGCGACGTTCTCCTGTGGAAGCCAACACATGGACATGCTAGTGTGGACGCCCAGCAAGGACCTACATTGACCAGCTATGTAAAGATGCTGGCTGCAGCGAGGAAGAACTCCCAGGTGCAATGAATGATAGGGAAGGCTGGCGAGAGATTGTCATGGATATCCGTGCAGCCTGCGCGACATGATGATGATGATTTATCCCATAGATCTGTGTCAGAGTGGATCTGGGAGTGATTGTAATGAAAGGGTATTAAACACACCCCAGAAGTGGAGTCAATGAACATGTTCATTAAAGGCTGGGTAGTTGAATAAATGTAACATCAACCTGATCAAACCCGTTATTACAGCATCTTTTTATTGTCTATCAATAAATGCCTTCATTAAAACCCTAGTAGTTGAATAAATGTAAACTTAACATTATCAAACTTCGTTATTACGGCATTTCTTCATTTTCTCTCATCAAATGCGTTCATCAATGTCCGAGTAGTTCAATAAATGTGACCTCAAACTCAATTTTTTCTCTCTTTGCAAATGTTTGTGATTTAGAAACGCGAGTTCTCGTTTAGACCGATATCTGCTTAAATATCTCGCATGTTCTCACGTATTTACGTTTTATATGTAAATTGGAACCATGGGGTCAAGGAAACCAAACCTTGTTTTAGTCTCGTCGGCAGGACATAGAATACGCTGACTGTATCCTCTGCAAAAAGGGATGTCCTGGATATTACACTAAATTTCATTTGCTGGTGAGACTCCAGTTCTGGTGAACAGGGAGTATGTGTTACGTAATGAATGAGTTAGCCTCTTCATTTTGTAATGTAGTTTAAAAGATTTAAATTTAACGTTTAATTGAGGACAAACATGGAAAGATACAGTGAGTTCACATAAGTTTGACGGACAGGATTTCACCTCTGGATGACTCTGTGGCGGAATTCTCTCAATGTTTGAGGAAGTCACGTGACGGTCCTATTTATGGGAAAGTTAGATTTTGACAAGACAACATTCGGGCTGGACGCAAAATGGCGTCCACTAAATTCTTCTCCACGCGCGTGTTAATCGGATAATAAAGATGCATACACCAAAACAATCTAAGTCTCCGTGTTCTTTGATTTTAAGCAGAAAGAACTTTGGACGGAAGCGGAGTTGTTCAAAATCCGAAACGACAGACCCGATGAATAAAAACTCCGAAGAGATCCCAGCACGACCAGCGACGAAGCCAAGAAGGTTATAAGACTTTGAAGAAACAGAAAATAATAATAATAATAATAATAATAATAATGGATCACCTTATCCCGGCAAGAAGACCAGACCTAGTGTTGATAAACAAAAAAGAAAGAACTTGTCAACTAGTAGATTTTGCAGTTCCAGCAGATCACAGGGTGAAGTTAAAGGAAAATGAAAAAATTGACAAATATCTGGACCTTGCCAGAGAACTGAAAAAGTTATGGAATATGAAAGTCAAAGTGATACCAATTGTAGTTGGTGCACTTGGAACGATCCCAAAAGGATTGGAAAAGGGTCTGGAATGTTTGGAAATCAGAGGAAGGATTGAAACCATTCAGAACACTGCACTGCTACAATCTGCCAGAATACTCAGAAGAGTCCTGGAAACCTGAGGAGACTTGCTGTCACTCAGACTCCAGTGAAAGACCATCAGCTAATGCTTATGTGAAAACTCAAAAGGAGTAAATAATAATAATAATAATAATAATAATAATAATAATAATAATAATAATAATAATAAGAAGAAGAAGAAGAAGAAGAAGAAGAAGAAGAAGAAGAAATTATAACAAAGCAAAAAGTGATAAGGCGCAACTGAATAACAAGTGTGGAATGTGTGGAGGCAAAGATGAAACGGTTAATCATATAATAAGTAAATACAGCAAATTAGCACAAAGAGAGTACAACACTAGGCATGAGTGGATGGGAAAAAGATCCACTGGGAATTTTGCAAGAAATTTAATTTTCACCATACTACTAATATGCACAAACTTGAATCTTTCTTAGAGAATGAGACGCATAAAATATTTTAGGACTTAGAAAATTGTGCAGAAAAAACTCTTAAAAACAACTACATGAAAAATGTAGATATAAACGTGCATTGTACGCTATTCTCCTACCTTTGGGGAAGTCTCCGTGTTGTAATTACGCTATTACGTTTTCTTAAATGAATACTCTTATTCCCAGCAATGAGAAATCTTTGGAAAATGAATCTTAGAAGAACAGGAATTACAAAAAAAACTCTTAGAAGAACAGGAATTACCAGAAAGTTATGAGATTTTAAGAAAAACAAATTATTTTACTCGTAATTGATTTGTCTTGTTTAAGAGAAAAACATAAAGAAACATTCTTTTTTTCTTTCTTCATTTTTTTTTTTTTTGTTTTTTTTTTTGTTAATATCTTTTTGGAGAGGTGGGTTTTTTTTCTTTTCTTTCTTTTTGTTAAAGAAATTATCCTTCTACAAAAGTTACCTAAGATAACCACGAAGGTTGATAATCCATTAAACAAAAAAAAATACTCTAGGCATGAAATAACTCTAGACGGGTTAACATACTGTTGAAACAAATAAGAAATGAATAATATTATAAAATGAAATAGACTCTCTCGTCGATTTCGACGCATGAAGGTTCATTCAATGAATCACTACACAATTAGTATTATCTGCGTTATTCGGACTATTGTCCCCATTTCATTGTTATTTGTACAACGTTTCGGCCGATATGCCCTCCAGCCTTCTTTCGAACTCCTGAGTTCGAAAAGAAGGTTCCCGAATCCGAGAAGGTTCCTGAGTCCGACAAGAAATACCTGAAGAAGGCCGGAGGGCAAATCGTCCGAAACGTTGTACAAATAACAATGAAGGTGGGGACAATAGTCCGAATAACGCAGATAATATTAATCAGCAAGCCTCATCTCAAACATTCAGAGAAATAACACCTACACAATGTTTTGTTTATAGTGGTGAAGGTTTGTGTTGGACCATCTGTACTTTTTGGCACAGCTGATAGAAATGAATTGGTGCATAAGGAATGCCACAAACCCAATCAACGACTGACATCAGGTTTTTCAATTTAATTTTCCTTCTCCTAGACTGGTTACCTTTTCAAGGTTACAGAGCCCAGTGCCCTGGTATTTTACCCATAGCTGACGGGAAAATATATGGATTCATGCCTTTCCCAAGGGTATTAGCGCTATGTGAAATGCAAACAGCCTCGTCTAGGATTTGAACTCGGGTCGACGAGTCCATTTCCTACGACTCTAACTATTATGCCACGCTCTTCCATGTATAATATAATAATAATAATAATAATAATAATAATAATAATAATAATAATAATAATAATAATAATAATAATAATAATAATAATAATAATCCAAGAATGTACCTTCTCAGCATGTTACTGAATACCTCAAATACGAATTGCAGGCTTCATAGTACTCAATTCTTCTCCGGGTGCCCTGTTGTAGTGTAATGGTTAGCAAGCTAGTCTCGTAGATCCATTACTGTTGAACCATGAGTTCGTTCCTCAATGGATGCTGCATGCTTGCGAACTTGTGTCACATCCTATACGTGGCAAATAGGCTGGGTGAATACCTATCCAGTCCTCCGCATAAATTGTGGATCTAGAAGTAAAGTTTTTTTTAATTCTTTCCAATCTTTCGTTTTTTTTTTGTTTTTTTGGTTTTTTTTTGGGGGGGGGGTTCACCTCAAGAATATATCTCCAATATCAAAATATTCATATATACATCAATAAGTGTTCTTTTTCTTTATATTTGTTTAATAATCTTTATTCTTTACTAGCAAATATATGCACCCTCCGGGTGCAAGTATTTAAGTTTTAATGTAATAAAATATTGTATTAAATTAGAAAGGCTAATAAAACTAAATAAGAATACAGATAAAAAGATTTGAAACAGAGGGAGTATAATAAAAGATTTGAAACAGAGGGAGTATAATAAAAAATGGAACAACTGAAACTTACTCTTCCATCACTCTCGTCTTTCATTGTTATTTTTTCTAATTTAAGTATTTAGTTAAAGAGGAAGTAAAGAATAAAATGACAGTTATTTTATCTTGTTAATGGATTTCATTTCAGATTTTTTTTACTTATATTCATTAAAATAAAACCAAACAGTTAGAAATCAATAATACTAAGCACATATTTATTAAATTCGATTTTTTAATATTAATATGCAAATTAGCCTTCCCGTTCACACTGTAAACCGCTATTTTGTTGTATATATAAATATAATTGCATGTTATCAATACGTAGACATAGTTAACAGTATTAATAATGTAAGACAATTTTATTAATAATTGAGGTTTAGATAAAAATAAAATCATGGAGAATGTGATGTAAATAACTAAGGGAATTGTGACTTGAGTAGGAATATAGTTTCGGTTACAGACAGAAAAACACACAATCTCCATTATAATAAGATATATTCTCGTTTTTAAATTGTTTATGTTATTATTATTGTTGTTTTTGTTTTGTTCTATTTCGTTTTTACAATGTTTTATCCTTTTTTAATTTATTTTACTTTTTAATTATAATCTAATTAATGTTTTGATATCTCATTTATTTATACCTTTATTATGTTTAAATTTAGCTTTTCTTATGGAAAATGAGGGTAAAAAAGTTTTAACCTTCTCTCGAACAAAAATAGGATATGGATGTTGCTGGTCTCCACAATTTTCCTTTATAAAGGGACGTGTACTCAGTCGTTGTACAAACAAACACACAGACATACAGAATCTGTCTTAAAAAGTGTGGATCAAAAGTAAAGTTATTTTTAATTATTTATCGACTTAATCTTTCTTTTTTTCCCTCAATATTATATCTCCAATATCAAAATCGATTTGATTTAATCCTTATTGTAAGAAAAAAAAGATATTAGCTATGAAACTTGTGCTATGAGCAATGCAGAAAAAACATTCAACTATAAAAATGTTGCATGAAGCAAACAAATCACTGCCTAAATTAAACTCTAAGAAAGCTCTTCGTAGATTCCATAATCTTATTATAATGGAGATTGTGTGCTTTTTTGTCTGTAACCGAAACTATATCACTACTCAAGTTACACATTCCCTTAGTTATTGACATCACATTCTCAATGATTTTATTTTAATTTTAACCTCTATTATTAATAAAAATTGTTTTACATTATTAATACTGTTAACCATATCTACATACTAACAACATACAATTATGTTTATATATACAACAAAATAGCGGTTTACAGTGTGAAGGGAAAGGCTAATTTGCATATTGATATAAAAAAATCGAATTTAATAAATATGTGCTTAGTATTATTGATTTCTAACTGTTTTGGTTTTATTTTAATGAATATAAATAAAAATCTCTTCAATAAATCTTAAATGAAATCCATTAACAAGAAAAAATAAGTGTCATTTTATTCTTTACTTCCTCTTTTAACTAAATACTTAGATTAGAAAAAATAACAATGAAAGATGAGAGTGATGGAAGAGTAAGTTTCAGTTGTTCTATATTTCGATTATACCCCCCTCTGTTTCAAATATTTTTATCTGCATTCTTATTTAGTTTCATTAACCTTTCTAATTTAATATGATATTTTATTACATTAAAACTTAAATACTTGCACCCGGGGGTGCATATATTTGCTAGTTTAGGTAATAAAAAAAGGTTAAAAATTCTGCATAGTTTGATGCTACATATACCAGCCTATAATATGGAGCTTCTATGGTGGTATGATTATTTTTATTCAAGGTGTGAATATGAACGTGGCACTAATCAGCTGATAATCTCAAAGATTGGACAGAGTAATAAAAAGTCCATTGATATCAGGAACATTAGTGACAGTAGATGTCAAATTCTTAGTCTCTTCTTTGGTTTGGTTTGATTTGGTTTTGGTTTCTTTCTTTAATGGCATATCAACTTGTGAGTTATTTAATGTCAAAGCCATACATGTAGAAGAACAGTATTGGTACTATTTGACATATAGCTGAGGTTATGAGGGGGTTCCTACCTTTCCCAAGGGTATTAGTTAGAAAGTAATCGTAATTGCGCGATTGGAATTCGAACTCGTTTGTTACGGTGTCATAGTTCAGCCTGTTACCACCACACCAGGTGGACTGTCCCACCTCTTCTTTCGTGCAAGAAATCTTTGGATTTAGTATATTACCACTAGTTCAATTTGATGTAAATAATGCTTCTCTAATTGACGTTTTACAAACCTCAAGTATAGTTAAATTATTTGAATTTAGTTATAAAACCAGCAATATCACAAATGCTAAGGATTATGTTATGCCTAAAGGTTAGGAAACCGTGTTCATGGTACTTTCATATTTACATTTTTTCTGTAGTTGTTTCCTCAGTGTTATTTTTACGTACGGTCCTATCGATACGAATGATTTTTAAACAGACTAGAAAATATATGCATGCAAGTATTTAAGTTTTAATGCGAAAGGCTAATGGAATACCTTTGAAACATGGGTCCATCACTCTCGTCTTTCATTGTTATTTTTTCTAATTTAAGTATTTAGTTAAAAGAGGAAGTAAAGAATAAAATGACAGTTATTTATCTTGTTAATGGATTTCATTTAAGATTCATTGAAGAGATTTTTGCTTATATTCATTAAAATAAAACCAAACAGTTAGAAATCAATAATACTAAGCACATAATTATTAAATTCGATTTTTAATATTAATATGCAAATTAGCCTTTTCACACTGTAAACCTACAATTGCATGTTTCAGTATGTAGACATAGTTAACAGTATTAATAATGTAAGACGATAAAAATAAAATCATGGAGAATGTGATGTCAATAACTAAGAGAATTGTGACTTGAGTGAATATAGTTTCGGTTACAGACAGAAAAACACACAATCTCCATTATAATAAGATGTATTTTACCCTGAAGTGGGACACTAAGAAGTGCTACCACACTCTGGGAGAGTAGGGCAGGCAATAATAAGAATGAAGGGGTACTGCAAACTATTCTGATATCAAGAACTGGAGAAGCAGTATTAGTTGAAGTTTAGTTCATTCACAAAAAAACGCTTTTGGTATGTTTTACCACTCTGTAGACGATACAGTCAACGTATTCTAAACCTCGGTATCAACGCGTAAATAAACCTGTGTTTAATGAATTAACATTAAACACACAGGGATCAGAAGCTCCCACTCTCAATTAATATGAGTGAATACATATACGTAGATATATACACAGAAATATATATTGATGAACATAATGTAAACTTATGCAACCTTTAATGTGTAGAGTTATGCCCTCAACAATCAAGATGCTTTATTCCCTAGTTTCTAAACCAAACATGGTAATTGAAATAAGTAATGTCACAGTGCCGTAGAATATTCCTCTCTTTTTAACATACTATCAGAGCTACTCGATATTACCCGGGATATAAAAAGTTTAAAATAAATCTCTTATCTATATTTACATAGATCAATAAAATTTCTTTTTCTATATATTTTTATGGTTTATTCTTTATATATTCTTCTTTTCAAATTGTTTATTTTTATCATTCTCCTGATTTCTATTTTTTCTTTTATTTGTCTTTTATTTTTTATCATTTATTAGTTTCTTTAATTTTTTAATCATTTTTTAATACATCATTGATTTATACTGTTATTACATTTTTATTAAGCATTTCTAAAGGAAAATGAGCGATAAAAAAATTTCAACCGCCTCTTGGACAAAAATAATGTGTGGATTTTATTGAGCTTTTGTCTGTTTTGGTCTACACCAATTTTCCTTTATAAAAGAACATGCGCTTGGTTGTTATACAAACTATTCTGCTGAATTATTCTTATATATATATATATGTGTGTGTGTGTGTGCGTGTAACTGAAAAATGAGTAGTATGTTCTACTTCGGCGTTTTCATATTTCCAGATCTAAATAAAAATGTCTGTGCCTTTTTTTAGCCAGAAAATAGAAATGGGTACAAAATTGTACTGAAATGGTTTAATACATATTGGTTGGGGTGTATGTATAAGAATATTCTGTACGTTTGTGCAACGAACGAGTACTCTCCCTTTATGAAGGAAAATGGATGAAGACCAGAATTCAATAAAATACATATCCTATTTTCGATCGAGAAGGGTTTAAAAACATTTTACTCTTCATTTTTCATAAGAAAAAATAAATAAAGATATAAGGGTATAAATAAATGACACCAAAAAATTAATTTTAAAAAATTATTAAAAAGTTTTTTTTAAATGAAAGAAAATACATGATAAAAACAAATAAAAAAAATAGAAACATGAATGATAATAAAAATATAATAAGGGCATAAATAAATGACACACCAAAAAATCAATTTTAAAAATGATTAAAAAGTTTTTTTTAAATAATGAAAGAAAAAACAAAAAAAGCAAATAAAAAAATAGAAACATGAATAATAATAAAAATAAACTTGAAACAAGAAAAATATAAAGAATAAAAGATAATGAAACGAATACGTAGAAAAATAATTTTTATTAGTTTGGTCATAATTTTTATCTTTTCCAACTTGTTTCTTTCCCTGGTGTTAATCTTGTTGTAGTGGTGATTCTCCAGGATCTCGTCATGTTGAGAATGTCTGTATTCTGTTTGTTTTCTGGTTTCTATGGGAATTTTTTTCTTTCTGTTCGTTTTACACTTTTCCTTTCTCTCCACATAACTCGCAAATTTATAGATACGAACACTAGTATTTCCAGAGAGCGTGAAAAAAGTTTTAACTTTTAACTAAATTTAGAAATGCTTTTTCCTATAGCAAAATTTGAAGAATATTCCTATCTACGTGCATATATATTTAATTCTATGATATCTATATGATTACAATTAGAGATAACAGTATTTAGTATTTGAAATGATTGCGTCATGTGTTAGCCGCATTTGAGCGGCCATCCATTTCTTTTGAGTTAACAATGTCGTTTACCAGTGACAAACTATATGAATATAGATAGATTTATTTTAAAGATTTTAAATCCCGGGAGACGCCGAGTTGGTTTACATAATATATATATATATATATATATATATATACACACACACACATGAATACAGGCTGTAAAAGAAATACCTACCACATTTTAAACTATTACCTGAACTTACAAGTGGTAATGATAGCCAAAGTATTACCATGATTTTTCAGAGAAGATCAGAGCGAGGACCGCTGCACACCATGGGTCGCCGTTGAAATGTTTTTTTTTTTTTTAGACTGGTGAATATCTAATTGCTGCACAGAGAACCTTGTGTTCATTTCATGTTACGTAGGAATGAGGGTGTTCCGGATAGAAACTCGATACTACTATGGGTATAAATTATATCCAAAACAGCAGTGAACTAACTTTACTAAGCTTATAAATTGTCTTGTAATGGTGCTTTAGCGTAACGGTTATTGTCGTAGAAAATAGAATCGGTGAACGAGACTATTTGTCCTGATGCCCAGCTATGGGTAAATAGCAGAGGAGACTATGTTTTTAGCTTTGATTGGCAACCAGTATAGGAGAAGGAAAACTCTCTATTCAAAATAGCTGTACTTGTGTTACTGTTCTTAAGACAGACTGGGATCTGTAGCCTTATAAGGCAACTTGTCAATTGATATGCCGTAAAAAAAAAAAACGGACATCCCATAATGTCAGTTGAATACAAAGTCCGATTTACGAGGGGAGCCACTCACAAACCGAATCTCCTGCGGAGGTCACTGTTGAAAATTGTGGTATCCCTTTGGCATTCATCTTTTGAGGCGCCTCGGGCACTTAGCTATAATCCCAGTCCTGCCCCTTTAAATCGATGTGACAGATATTACCACGGGGGGGGGTGATGGCCCACTGTGATCATGCTGATATTAATATCTTACTGGTCCAATGGCTAAAGCCACTGGACAACGAATCCGAATGCCAGGTATGGATATTTACCACACATCCCATTTATGAGCGTATGACACAAGGACATTTTATGTGGTCCCACCCATGAGCTTCGGCTCGTGGGTGGTAGGTGCAAAGAAATGCGTTGATCCCGTCGGCATTCCCCTTCAAGTATGCACCTTAGGCATTGGGCAATAAAACTAACTCTGCCCATTTAAATCAAGGAACAGGTATTGATTGGCGGGATAGCTCCCTGGAATCAACGCTGTTAACTTTACTTATCCGGTTCAGAGGCCGGGTGGGAGGTAAGGGTATTTGTCTCTCATCCCACTTATGAGGGCGTGACACAAGGATATTTTTATGTGGACCCACCCACAAGCCGAAGCTCATGGGTAAGTAGGCACAAAAAATGCGTCGATCCCGTCGGCATTCCCCCTCAAGGGGGCGCCTCAGGCACTGGGCAATAAACCCATCCCTGCCCCTTTAAATCAAGGGGACGGGTATTGCCTGGGAGGATGTATTTGCATCATACCCCACTTGTATGGGCTGGGCACAAGGCCTCGTTTTAACGTGGGCCCACCCACAAACCGAAGCTCATGGGTGACTTATTTGTCTCATACCCCACCTGTATGGACTGGGCACAAGGCTCCGTTTTAACGTGGGCCCACCCACAAGCCGAAGCTCGTGGGTGGGAAAGAACAAAAATTGCGTCGATCCCTTCGGCATTCGCCCACAAGGGGGGTGCCTCGGGCGCTGGGCTATAAACCCAGCCCTGCCCTTTAAGTCAAGGGAGCAGGTGTTGCCTGGGGGATAGTCCCCCTGGGATCGACGCAATTAATTTGCTTTACTGGTCCAGTGGCCGAAGCTCACTGGACACCAATCTAGGCCGAGTGAAAGGAAATTATGGGTAGATACATAGTAGTGTACATAGTCACGAAGCCCAATGCTAATTTCTCTGCACCTTTTTCTATAAAGTATAATTTACAGAAAATATCTAACATTATTAGATATTTATAATGGGACATTACGGGAAATATCATACCTAAAAATGGACCAGTCGAATATTTACTTCCAGTCTAACAATAATATATATCTATATATAGAGAGAGAGAGAGAGAGAGCAAGAAGCCTTAACCAATATATAATACCAGTGGCTGAAGGGTTGGTAAATACACACATTCGGCGGGTTAACCCGTATTTTAATCACGTTTTCAGATAGGGAAACAAACAAAAACGTACGCGCTGTGTTTCCACGTATTTTTAGTATATTTTTAATCATATAATTCACATTAAAAACGAGCATGGATTCGGAAGAAAATAACAGAACGACTACTGGTAAGGATTCGGAAACTGAATTTTGTGTGACCATAATTCGAATTCAAAAAATCCTCAATGTACTCCAGTTGAGTCAATCGGTACAGAAACTCGGTTTCCGTCAGTGCTTCACTGCTTCAAATGCAACGATAAAATTCCACACATAAATATTCCAAAATTTTGCACAGAACAATCAAAAAGTACCGACTCTGCTCAGTTACTATCTAAAATTGAATTGGATAACCAATGTGAAGATTTGAACGGCACCAAAACAATTACGACACCTAAAGTTAAGGCAACATCCTCGATAGAAATTGTAGTAGAAGAAAATGATAATCAGGTATTTCCAGATGATATGGTACCGTCTATCGATGGTGATTTAATGGAATTAAAGCAAAAGTCGAGAGCTCGAATGCGCCTGGAGACACAAGATGATGGCAAACATACTGTGGGAGATTTATTTCTGCCTTTTTCTCCTCTAAAACAAAATGAATGCAGAAAGAGAAACATATGCAGGAAACAGACAATAAATGTTGAGGTTCATAAAAGTTTCGATGGTGTTCCTCAGTCTGAGACTAAAATAACCACTGAACCTAAGTCTCAAAAAGCTCCTTCTCCATCTACAATGATATTCAGTTCTCAACAGGAAAATTCCGGTATTCAGTCGGAATATTCTAACGAAGAAGAAAAGCTGATAGATGATGAACACCCTTCCGCTTCTATGACTTGTCTTCTAACTGCGTGTTTACCATGGGTGATATTATGCAGAATTTGCTTAAGGTGGTGTTCAAAACGAAAAAATAAATCGGAAAATGTTTTAGTCCCTGAACAGTTACTTTATTAATACGTAAATTAATATCTGTATATTTTACAGTGATTTTTTTAAAACTTTTAATTCCTCTTTATGGTGGTACCTTTATGATATAAATGTCGGTCTCCAACCGTTCACTATCTTTGTCATGGAATTTTTTGCAGATGATTTAAAGAATTGTTAATATTTCTAATGGGAGTAAATTTATTAGAAAAGCAGAACTGCTATTACGGATAACAGCTGGGAAGATTCCAACGATGTATTGACACGGATTATGGACAAGTGGGGACTTCAAAATCATAAAGGAACTGCCCTAGAAACGTTATAAATATAAAAACAACGTATCAATATAATAAATTTACTTGTATTTTCCGAATTTTTATTTATTTTTTAATTCGGATTGATTGATAAGGGTTTCCTTATTCGATTACTTTTTTTTTTTAATGATAAACCGTTGACCAGATGGAAACAAATTTCCATCATTCTATTTGTTTGTCTATCAATCAGTGTAGAATAGAGCCAGACATTGGCTAATTTTTGAAGATTTTTAGGTGAAATATATTTTTTTTATTCCATTATCTTGTCATCATACAGATGACTTTATAAATCCACTTTTCCAGAAAGTATCTTTTAAAATTTTTCTCCTTGCCGTTTTCTGGGGATTTCTTCTTTCATTAAAATAATTTTGATACGAATGAATGGTAACCCCAACGTGAAATAACCGTTGAATGATGTACAGAGAAGTAAGGGTTTGAAATTAGCCATTTTTAAAAGATTGTAATGGAACATGTGCATATTCTTAATCCTGAATTTTGTGGCAAACGCACGCCTTTTTCTTTTAAATATCTACAAATACAATTTTTTTTTTTTTTATTTTTACTTTCCACCAGATCGGATTGACGCAGGACTTTTTAACGAGGAGACCCGCACAAACAAAACTCGTGCAGAGGCTTGTACAAAAAGTGTGTGGTCCCTTAAGCACAGCCTTTTGGGGAGCCTCTGGCACCGGGCTAATTAATCCGGCCCTGTCCCTTTTAGACGAGGGGGTAGATGCTATCTATGGGAGGCTGCTCCCTAGGATTATGTGATTAATTGTAACATTATTTATAGGCTCAGAACCAAAGCCCCGGACACAAGACAAGTATCGACAAATATAAGTATTTTTTTTTTTTTTTTTTTTTTTTGTGATTTTCACAGCCGCCTGTTTCTGTTTGCGGGAAAATTGTGCCTCATGGACAATACTTTAACTTCAGCTTAATTCGTAAAAAAATAAATCAAACTTTGGCGGGGAGGAATTGCTACGGTTAAGTGGCTTTTTTTTTTTTTTTTTTTTTTTATGACTGGAAATTCTTGGGTACATTATACAAAACTATTTTTTGTTTAAAATGTGGTTTCTGCCAGCAATTAAATTTTTTCGGCTTAAAACGCCCGGATTTTAACGATCTAATTTTTGGATTGTAATTTTCAATGTTGTTAGATGATTAACATGTACAAGTCGTTTCCTTTCTTAAACATTGAATAATTTGGAAAATGTAACTTTATGGGAATACACGACAGACGGTTTGGTACAGGCATAGGCTATTTTTTTAAAGATTGTAAGGGAAATCAACCCTATTTGTCAAACATTGGATCAGCCACTATAAATATTTCGGTGTTTTTGTTGGAGGCAGGTATACTAATATATATAAAGTTTTTAGGGGTGTAATCTTAAAATACACTCCTGAAAAGTAAAGTTTTACCTTAATCGTAATAAAAATATATTACTAAACCTTTCAATTGAAAAAATCAGTTAATTTCTGAAAGACAAAGTTGCATTCTGTCTTGAATTAGCATATACATCAGCTAGAAAACCATTTGAAAGATTTCACTATAATTTCGATGATAAATTTGCTGCAACAAATTTTATTAATTTTCCCATAAAACTATAAACTTGAAAACACTAACTTTTTAACAACAAAATAATAGAAACCATTTTTTTAAAGGGGGGGGGTGATCTAAAATTAAGAATATGTACGTCCTGTTAATAACCTTTAAAAATAGGCAAGTCTGACTGTAGCCCACTATCCGTAGGTTGCAGGTGCTGATAATAATAACCATAATATATATATATATAATCTTATTATAATGGAGATTGTGGGTTTGTCTGTCTGTAACCGAAACTATATTACTATACAAATCACAATTCCCTTTGTTATTTACATCACATTCTCCATGATTTTATTTTTTATTTAAAACCCAATTATTAATAAAATTGTTTTACATAATTAAGACTGTTATCTACATTATAATAACATGCAATTGTATTTATATATACAACAAATTAGCGGATTACAGTGTGAATGGTAAGGCTAATTTGCATTTTGATCTTAAAAATTTGATTTTAATAAATATATGCTTAGTATTATTGATTTCTAATTGTTTGGTTTTATCTTATTGAATATGAGCAAAAATCTCAGGAATAAATCTTAAAAGAAATCCATTAACAAGAAGAAATAACTGTAATATTATTCTTTACTTCCGATCTTAACTAAATAGTTAAATTAGGAAAATTTAACAAAGACAGACGGGAGTAATGGAAAATGATGGAAGAGTTAGTTTCAAAGTTGTTCTATTTTTCAATCATACCCCCTCTGTTCCAAATCTTTTTATCTGCATTCTTAATATTAAATACTGGCACCCGGAGGGTGCATATATTTGCTAGTATATATATATATATATATATATATATATAATGGAAATAACAGGTTAGAAAAATAGTACAAAATATGAGGAAAAGTTGAGGAAAATGGTGTATAACTGTAATTTTCTTTTTTGTTTTTCACTGTTTTCCTCTACTCCCCCCTCTCTATCTCTCCCCCCCTCCTCTCTCTCTCTCTCTCTCTCTCTCTCTCTCTCTCTCTCTCTCATTATATATTGGTTTTGAAGGCGATCACAATGTAAGTGTAAAGAAAAATAAGGTAACAATGGTGTTATTTGTTTACCTTTGATTTATTCTTAATATTTCGAGATAAAGATCTCTTCGTCAGAAGATTTTTTAAATTCTGGGGTTGTTGCTAGGGATAGTTCATGTTTTGTATCTTATATGTTCCAAATTCTTGCGTGTCTGTATGTGTGAGTCTGTGTGTGTGTCTGTCCAACAATGTCTTATTATCATTCCAGGTTTGGCCTACCCTTTTTTTTTATTATTAAGCAGTAGTTTGTGTGTGTGTGTGTGTGTGTGTGTGTGTGCTTTCAAGCACATCTGATTCTTTTTTGTCCAATTTTATTACTTTCACTTAGCATCTATTGACTGTTAAAGGGTCTTGCGCGTGTGTGGGTTCTTCAATCCAGCTAATATTTTTAATATATATTGTGTATATATGTATATACATATATATTGCCTTTGCTTGTTTGCTCTGTGTATGCGTGTTTGTTGGGTATGTGTGTCTTTTATTTGAGTCTGCACACATGCGTTTGTTGTTGTCAAGAAAAAAGAATCAAATGTGCCTAGAAGACACACACACACACATAAAACAAAAAAAAAAAACTCGTGCTTTATAATTGTCATTGTTGGTCAGACACACACACATTGACTCACGCATATACACACACATACAGAATTTGGAAGATATCAGACACAAAACAGAATGAGCGATCCCTAGCAACAACTCCGGACTTTCAGAAATCTACTGACGAATAGATCTTTATCTCGAAATATCAAGAATAAATAAACAGCAAGTCTCTTCTCCGATCTCAACAACGCTGTTATCTGGATGGTCTCATTTTTTCTTTTGAAGTTCCTCTCGTCTTTTTTCTAAGTTTTGGTCGACCGTTCCAAGTGCACCAATTACAATTGGTATCACTTTCACCCTCATATTCTACAGTCTTTTCAATTATCTAGCAAGTTCCAGGTATTCATCCATCTTTTCGTTTTCTTTACCCTGTAATCTGGCTAGGATGTGGCGATCTGTCTTTATCTCAAAATCCCATATTATTATTATTATTATTATTATTATTATTATTATCTTCTATATACTAATACTCGTGTTCCTTAATTTTATGACCGTTATCATCTTGCAACACCCTCTGATTAAAAATAAAACCGTAAAAATCGTCAAGATGAAATGCAAAAACCTAAATCCTGATTATCTGGTGTTGCTTATCTACCTAATTCTCATTTCTCATGAGTGTCGTCACCTTAGCTAAATAATGGGCCATTCCGTTTTTATTATAAAGAAAGAAAAGGAATAAAAAGGACATGCTACATAGAAAAAAATATAATGATAAAGAAAGAATATTGGAAAGAGAGTAGGAGAAAGATAGAAAGTGGGGATGAGCGCGTAGAAGCAATAACGGTTATCTGTTTCAATTGAACATAATGAAAAGATGAAAAGAAGGAAAGAAAAGAGTGAGAGAGAGTTATTATTATTATTACTTTTTATACTTTTTCAATAGCTCATAAACATATCAAACGTCGTAATAATCAAATCATACTGTGGTATATCCACAGGTCCTGCTAGTTTTTGGGGTTTTTTTTTCACTCCTTGCGAGTTTTTCGCACCGGCGTTAGCTGATGGTTTTTATTGGAGTCTGAGTGACAACAAGTCTCCTCAGGCATCCAGGACTCTTCTGGGTATTCTAACTAATCTTTAAATTTGATTGTCTGGATGTTCTCGATTCTTCCTCTGATTTCCAATTCCTACAGTTGTTGGGGTTTTTTCAAAACTTTTCCAAGGGCACCAACTGTAATTGGTATGATCTTCAAAAGTAGTTAAAGCAGATGTAATTACATAAAACTAGGTTCTGAAATATAATTCCGAGTCTGACTCGTTTGAATTTGGAAAAAAACAAACAAGCAAACAAACAAAAAATGCTGAAAATTTCAGTACAGTTTTTGCTCTGATATTACATCTTATTATAATGGAGATTGTGTGTTTGTCTGTCTGTAACCGAAACTATATCACTACTCAAGTCACAATTCCCTTAGTTATTTACATCACATTCTCAATGATTTTATTTTTATTTTAACCTCAATTATTAATAAAATTCTTTTAAATTATTGATACTGTTAACCATATCTACATGATATTTTCTACGTACCCCACTTGTACGGGTCAGGCACAAGGCCCTATTAACGTGGGACCACCCACAAACCGAAGCTCATGGGTGGCGGGTGAAATTGCGTCGATCCCGTCGGCATTCCCCTCAAGGGGGCGCCTCAGGCACTGGGCAATAAACCCAGCCCTGCCCCTTTAAATCGAGGGGGCAGGTGTTGCCTGGGGGGATGGCCCCCTGGGATCGACGCCGTTAATTATAGCAATGGTCCAGAGGCCGAAGCAACTGTTGACCATATCTACATAGTATTTACCGCGTACCCCACTTGTACGGGTCAGGCACAAAGTCCCTATTAACGTGGGATCACCCACAAGCCGAAGCTCATGGAGTGGCAGGGGAAAAATTGCGTCGATCCCGTCGGCATTCCCCCTCAAGGGGGGCGCCTCAGGCACTGGGCAATAAACCCAGCCCTGCCCCTTTAAATCAAGGGGGCAGGTGTTGCCTGGGGGGATGGCCCCCTGGGATCGACGCTATTAACTCGCAAAGATCCAGGGCCTAAGCCACTGGACCCCCGGCGTGGGCCGGAGCTACATACTAATAGCATGCAATTATATTTATATATACAACAAAATAGTGGTTTACAGTGTGAACGGGAAGGCTAATTTGCATATTGATATTAAACATTTGATTTTAATAAATATGTGCTTAGTATTATTGATTTCTAATTGTTTGGTTTTATTTTAATGAATATAAGCAAAAATCTCTTCAATGAATCTTAAATGAAATCCATTAACAAAAAAAATAACTGTCATTTTATTCTTTATTTCCTATTTTAACGAAATAGTTAAATTAGGAAAATTTAGCAATGAAAGACGAGAGTGATGGAAGAGTAAGTTTTAGTTGTTCTATTTTTCGATTATACCACTTTCTGTTTCAAATATTTTTATCTGCATTCTTATTTAGTTTCATTAGCCTTTCTAATTTAATATGATATTTTATTACATTAAAACTTAAATACTTGCACCCGGGGGTGCATATATTTGCTAGTATAGAATAATGAAGCTAAGTTCCAATTACCGTCGAATCGGTAAGACACGGCAACAAGCAGTCATAACTTAATACGAACCTGTCTTGCTGCTCCCTACTGCAGAATGACAGGGTATTTATGAAACTCCACAACATCATAGAAACCAAGCAGCCAATCAAACTCAAGGAATGGAATCACCCAAATACATGAATGAACTATTCTTGATTTCCATAAATACCAACTGTCTTGGACACTGCTTCAGTTGTGCTTGGCCAGTTGCTGTTGTTCAAACCAAAAGTATACTGACTGACTGACTGACTGATTCAATATTACAGAGCTAAATTTGCATACTCAAATTTTGAGTGTATAAGGTTGTTCTTTATTCTATGTATTGATGATTTTGGGTAATGAGACATAATCAGTGACATAGTTTCGGTTACAGACAAATAGAAATTGAATCTCCATTATTACATAAAATTATCGCTTAGTAAGGACTAACAATCCTGAAAAAAAGTGTTAATCAATAAAGTGTTTCACTTAAAAAGTTCACTATTTTTTTCACATAACAATATTAATTATACTAGCAAATATATGCACCCTCTGGGTGCAAGTATTTAAGTTTTAATATAATAAAATATCATATTAACTTAGAAAGGCTAATAAAACTGAATAAGAATGCAGCTAAAATGATTTGGAACAGAGGGGGTATGATTGAAAAATAGAACAACTTTGAAACTAACTCTTCCATCATTTTCCATTACTCCTGTCTGTCTTTGGTAAATTTTCCTAATTTAACTCTTTAGTTAAAATAGGAAGTAAAGAATAATATTACAGTTATTTCTTCTTGTTAATGATTTCTTTTAAGATTTATCCCCGAGATTTTTGCTCATATCTATTAAGATAAAACCAAACAATTAGAAATCCATAATACTAAGCATATATTTATTAAAATCAAATTTTTAATATCAATATGCAAATTAACCTTCCCATTCACACTGTAATCCACTATTTTGTTGTATATATAAATACAATTGCATGTTATCAGTTATGTAGATATGGTCAACGGTCTTAATGATGTAAAACAATTTTATTAATAATTGAAGTTTAAATAAAAATAAAATCATGGAGAATTTGATGTAAATAACAAAGGGAATTGTGACTTGTATAGTAATATAGTTTCGGTTACAGATAGAAAAAACACAATCTCCATTATAATAAGATAGGATAATACCTAAATATACTTGGTAAATCTCTTTTGTTATGTAGATTCCTCTTTTATATTAAAAAACAAAAAAGTTCGGTATAAATTTTTATCTCATAACAAAGATCATTAAAGAACCGAAAATATTGACCTCTTAGACAGGTATTGCAACAATTTAGTCCATGGGCTCAAAGTTGACTTGATTTCAATGACCAATTCCCAAGTGAAATACTAATTGCTGTAAAGCTACAGAAAACGTCGTGTTCTACCGAAATTACAGTCTAATTCAACAGGGCGTCCCATCGTAATATAATGGTTACTAAGCTAGTCTCACAGATCCAATTCTGTGTGTAAATATCTACAATCTAATACATTTCCCCTCATTACCAAAAACTTTCTATTGCTCTGAATCTTATTTCTCTGAATGTTTGAGATGAGGCTTGATGATTAGTATTATCTGCGTTATTCGGACTATTGTCCCCATCTTCATTGTTATTTGTACAACGTTTCGGCCGAAAGAAGGTTCCCGAGTCCGAGAAGGTTTCCGAGTCCGACAAGAAATACCTGAAGAAGGCCGGAGGGCATATCGACCGAAACGTCGTACAAATAACAATGAAGATGGGGACAATGGTCCGAATAACGCAGATAATGCTCTGAATCTTCTTTGATTAAAAAATGTGTAAATTGATAGTGTCGTTCTTTATTTTTTTTAATTTGTGAAATCTTTCTCAGTGTTAAGTTAATAGGTAATAGAAAAATAGAATTTGCAAATCTCTTTTCTGTTATGTGGATTTCTGTTTCATAATAAATAAAAAAAACAAAAGACAAAACAAGAAAAAGTTTATTTATTATCTACAGCAAAAGAGCCAAGACCATCATCATTTATACAATTAATTAAACAAAAAAATAACAGTATAATATCAATTGGTTTTGTTTGTTTTATTTTTTTTGTATTGTCATATCAACATTCGTGGGTTATTAAATCCCAAAGCCATTCTTATAGAAGAACAGTTGTGTCACTATTTAACCCATAGCTGGGAGATGACGTTCACACCTTTCCTAAGAATAGGGCGTCCAATTGTGGTGTTATGGTTAGCAAGTTAGTCTCGCAGATCCATTACTACTGAATAGTGAGTTCGGTCCCCGTCGGATGCCCCATAACTGCGAACTTGTGTCACATCCTACCCTTGGCGAACGGGTTGGGTACGTACCAACCTTTTCCAATGGCATTAGTACGAAAGTGAACGTTATAGCGGAACTGAAGTTTGAACTCACTTACCACGTTGTCACAGCCCAATACGTTAGCCACAACACCACGGGAACTTCCCCAATATCAGCTGAGTGTCTCCTTTTTGTGCAATGGTTAACAAACTGATCCCTCAAAAATTGGCAATCTAGTAATGTTTTCTAGTGCCACATCTTCGTGATCTTGGGTTAAAATTCGTAAATAATAACAAATATAAAATTAAAAATTAAAGAATAACAAAAGCAACTTATTAACAGTATGAATTTATATTATCTGGATTTTTTTGTTCGGTTGTCCTCATCTTTTGTTAAATACGTAATGTTTCGGCTGATTTGCCTCCAGCCTTCTTCATGTGTGTTTTTTTTTTTTTTTTTTTTTTGTTTTTTTTGTCGGGATCGGAAACCTTCTCTTAGAACTCGGAAACCTTGTTGTCGATTTCGGAAGCCTTCACGGAACTTCGAACTGAACCCTTTATTCAATCCACCGGGGTTGTCTGTTCTCATTCCACTAAACATTACGTACAAGTGTTAATCTATGTTAAGTAGTCTATGTTATTATCTCATATTATTAACACTTGTACGCGCTCAAGGTTAGCGGAATTAAAACAGTCGACCCCAGTACCTCAAGGAGATTTGGGAAGTGTGGGGTACCTCTTCAGTGCGATTACTCCCAAGTCCATTCTAACCCAAAATGGTAGTACCTGTTAGGGTCCCATCTATGGATCAAGTAGATCTGTTTATTTTCAATAAGACTGCGAGCAACAAAAAAAAGGTCTAAAAAAACAACTCCACAAAAAAATGTAAATATAAACGTACGCACTTCGTTAGGGAAGGCATAAAATAACCCCAGACGAGTTGACATGCTGTGAAGGAATGTGAGTGCGGTTTGTTTTTTTCTTGTTTTTTTTTTTCTTTTTCTACTTCTCCATACCCACCTGCAATATTTGTAATGTAATTACTGCAGATGTATAAACATCCATTTTTATTATAAAAATCATGTTACAATGTATAAAAACTCAAACTTTCCAAAGTAATGTTAAAAAGATGGTTTATATTGGTTTCCATACATTATTTTTTTTTTTTTTTTTTTTTTTGCTTATGGAACCTGTTTAGTGAATTTCTTATCGAATTTATCTGTTTCAAAATAATTTATTCGATACATTAAAATCAAGACATTTTCTGTAAAGTTTCGCTTACAATCTTCAAATTTTCATTGTTTTTAAACAAAACTCCTTATGGTTCAGTTTTGATTAAAAAATATTGACTCATATGGAATTAACTCTTTTAGGGATGTACACCTGGGTTTTTTATTTATTTATTTAGCAGTAAACAAACTAATAATAGCCAAAACATTGGCTTCATAAACTTTTCCTTAAACAAACCTGGTTAAATTATTTAAATTAATGGTATAATTTTTCCATATCCTGCTGAGGAAAATATTGTAAAATGTTGAAGGAAATTATGGAATACATTTTTTTTAAATATCAATAATACTTGGTTCCCCTTCTTAAGCTTTTATTGCAGTCTTAATTCTTCCGAACGGGAATTTAACTAATTTAAAACAATATAATTTTTATGAAAGTTGTTCCTGAATGACAATTAATAGATCTTCCTTGTTGGACAATTGTTTAAAATTTCCACCATAAATTTAAAACTGGATTTAAATCCGGACTGCTCGCTGGCTATATCATTGGTTTTATTTGCTTGAAGAAAAGATAATCCCCATTATCATCCTTAAAAATGACTTCATTATAACCAATTTTCTATTTAGGCGTTTGTTTCACAACGGATATCGTCGTAGGAAGTGGTATTGTCTACCCGAGATTAAATTCTGAACGAGTCTGTTTGCATTTCATATACCGCTAAAACCCCGAGGAAAGGTATGAATCTAACTATTCTCCCTCAAGCTATTGGTAAATAGTAGGTCAGACGGGACTCTTTAAGCTCGTTATTGTAACCGGTCTAGGAGAAGGAAAACAGAATTCAAACCAGACCTGCAAAGGGATGGTCAGTTTTAGACTATTCCTGCCTGAGACAGGCTACATAGGTAGCACCGCCACGACCAAATAAGAAACTCTGTATTTAAATAATTTCTACATTAATTTTGATAGAATTATTGGAATGAAATGAGTGTTTTCTAAATAAATAAATACCCAATATTAAAAGTAAAAAAAAAACATTTTTTTTTTAATTTACTTGAATATGTTGAATGGTCACTTGACCCTGAGGATGCACACATACAAAAGAAGATCACCATGTCGGTGGGGTTTAAACTATGCTGAGGGAGCCCCCCCCCCACATCACAGAAAAAAGTTTTCACTAAATTTAATCTGATGGTGAGAGACTCCAGTTCTGGAGATCTGGGGAGTATAGAGTACTCCTTCATTGCCATTACTTAAAGGTCCATTCTGTAGTACCCGTTAGGCTCAAATACACCAGTTTAAAATTTATTTGTATACGATAAGACTGTATGTAAAAAAAAAATCTCTTAAGAAAAAACTACACAACAATGTAAATGTGGACGTACAATGAAAATAATTCCCTAACTTCTATGCATAGGATAACTCTTGATGCTTTTACATGCCGTTAAAATCAATCAAAAAATCAATCAAATATCATAGTTTATTCCAATAACGGCTTCCGTCATGTTGAATTAGTCTGCAGAGCAGATAACTTGCAATTGATCCAACGTTTCAAATAATTAAAATTGTCCAATTACATTAATAATATTTAGAAAATGAAATGGAATTGCAATTTGAACACAATTTCGGGTAATTTGGTATATCTTCCCGTGGATCTATCTATCTATCTATCTATCTATCTATGTTCGTATCTGCATCTGTTGATATTTGTTGATCTCAGTCTGTTCGTATCTATCTATCTATCTTCTCTTCTCTCTCTCTCTCTCTCTTCTCTCTATATATATATATATATATATATATATATATATATAGTAAGTAAAGTAAAGTCGTTGGAGCGGCCCAAATTTAGTATCAGCCAGACAGCGAGGGAGTCCATCCTCCCCTCACCAGCGCTATACCAAAGAGATTGCTTCTTAGAGTCCGAGACGGAGCGCCACACCTACCATCAGCTCCTCACTTTACCGCACAGATCCATATGCTACTCGTAACTGTTCGTATCAACTTCTGTTCATATCTGTCTATCTGAATATGCTCGTGTCTACCGATCAATCTATCTATCAATCTAAAAAATATTGAACCATCCAATCGAAACTCCATTTTTTTCTTCTTTCTTTAAACGTTCTTTCATTAATATTTAGAAAAGAAAATGAAATTTCTTCATTTAAAATAACAAATCAACATTTTGACCAAAAGCAACATCGGATCCTTGATTTGAACACAATTTTAGGCAATTCGGCATATATTTCGGTGAATCTATCTATCTATCTATCTATCTATAACTACTTAGATCTACTTTTCTTATCAGTCGATATAGGTTTATTCGTATCTATTTATCTATTATATATGTATCTAAAACAATTCGTATCAACATCTGTTCAGATCTGTCGATGTCAGTCTGTTCATGTCTATGTCTAAATATCAATCTAAATATATAGAAGTGTACACTTTTTTCTTCGTTTTTCAAACATTCTTACATTAATAATATTTAGAAAATAAAATGGAATATCTACTTTTCAACAAACCAACATCTTAACCCAAGGCAACGTCAGATCCTCGACTTGAACCCAATTTCAGACAATTCGGTAAACTTTCGCGTGGATGGCGCCGTAATCCCAATGAACCAAAGCCATCATCAAACACGTTACTATTATAGGTGCTCTTATAGTCATCCTTTCGACCGGATCCGGATTTTCTCTCCAAATGAACAATATTTCTACTGGTGTAATCACGTGAGTTAGTCGAAGAGGTTGGCGATGCTGGTGAGCTTGGCAATGGTTCAACGACAGTCCTCCTCCGACAACAATACACAGAGATAGCAATTGCGATGCTGATAACAACAGCACCGGCTACGGTGATACCCAAAATATCTTCTGTTTAAAAAAAAGAAAAGAATTAAGGTTTATTATGTGAAGACAAAAATTGACAAAACAGAAAAATAACAAATGTTTTCTGTGTGATAGAGAATTGAATTAGGAAATACGAATCGAAGATCATTATGTGGTAAGAGTAATCCAAGAAGGTTATTCAGGCTCCAAATGTCACATAATTGATAAGCCGATCATTTCTTTCAGGAAATGTACAGCAGTTTAAAATTAACGGTTAAGCGGGAAAATGCAGTACCGGTGTCATAGAGTTTGATTGGCAATAGCCTTAAACCCATTGCCATCTGAAGCGGGACTCTCATGGGTCTAGAGAGTCTCGTGACCAGGTGACTCTGGGAAAGTAAAATTAGAATTAGTTGAACGCGATTTCCTAACCTCTAGAAATAAAATAACACTAGCTGAGTTGACGTGTCGCTGAAATCAATCAATCAATCAATCAAAATATCTTACTATCAAGTCACGCTGAAAGTACGGCTTCCCGCTAGATCACTGAAGTTAAGCAGTTAAGATGGGTGACCACTTTAAGCAACAAAGGTTACTGCAAGTGACCTGGTGTTTGTGTGCCATATCTAAGCTAAGCTTAGCTAATAACAACTTTAGTCGAAAATAATCTTGACCCCCGACCCCATAAACACACACATACACACCGCTACCCGAAAAAAATTGATAAATTAAGTCGTTCAATTTTTCTAATAATTGACCATAATCTTCAGGAGTTGGGGGTGCGCTTTTGATTCATTTCAACTTTTCAATACCAATTCACATTAGGTATGTTTTAATCACTTTTAGTTTTTTAAAAACTTCTTACACATTGGAGACCCTACTTTTGTGATTACACTCATATATATATATATATATATATATATATATATATATATATGGAGAAAAGTAGAAACACGGGATGTTATGAAAACTGGATGTTTATTATCGACGATGCAACGTTTCGGCCATTTAGACCATCATCAGGACCAAAAGCCCAGTTCTAGCTTCAATGAAGGACATTTTAAGAATGATGAAAAACAGTAGGTTGTCAGTAGGGGCAGGTGTGGCTGGGGAGATAAGTAGTGGATTTTCTTCCCTCTAAATGGGGAGTGTTATATGGAGATGCAGGTGTTTGGTCAGAATATTGTATGAATAAGGGATGGGTCAAAAAAATGAATGAGTGTGTGTATGTGTGTTTGGGAACTGGATTTGTCATTAGTTATATATTTGTGAGTTTTATTTTTTCATATCTTTCTATCCATCTGTCCATCTATTTGTCTATTTTATATCTTAAATTCAAGTTAAATATATACACATACAGACAGAAAGATAAATATAAAATAGACAAATAGATGGACAGATGGATAGAAAGATATGAAAAAAAATAAAACTCACAAATATACAACTAATGACAAATCCAGTTCCCAAACACACATACACACACTCATTCATTTTTTTGACCCATCCCTTATTCATACAATATTCTAACCAAACACCTGCATCTTCATATAACACTCCCCATTTAGAGGGAAGAAAATCCACTACTTATCTCCCCAGCCACACCTGCCCCTACTGACAACCTACTGTTTTTCAACATTCTGAAAATGTCCTTCATTGAAGCTAGAACTGGGCTTTTGGTCCTGATGATGGTCTAAATGGCCGAAACGTTGCATCGTCGACAATAAACATCCAGTTTTCATAACATCCCGTGTTTGTCTACTTTTCTCCACATACTGTTGGATTAAACTCCTCACATTTCTCCCATATATATATATATATATATATATATATATATATATATATAAGGTGGACTCTCCTATCGTGAATGATAGATGAAGGGAAGCAGTGAGTGATTTGTTTCTTCCCATGTTGTGCATGCTATCAAGAAGACATTTTATGTTTCCTCGAGTGTGATAGCAGCCCAGCCTTGCTGCGATCTATGAAGCCACACTGACAAATGAAACGTTCTAAGGTGGGAGTCAAATGTTTTTGTTTTAAAGTTAGGCGGAGCTGATCTCAATGCTTCAGTCTCTTTTCTTCAAAGCTCCTTAGTCTAGCGAAACATGTCTTACGCCATTCTTTCCGATTTGATGCTAGATTTTCCCAAGCACTCAGGTTAATATTGAGGCGTTTTAAATTGTCCTTCAATTTGTCTATAGCGTAGGAGAGGACGTTCAATTGAACGCTTAGCATTTGGTAATTGTCCGTATAAAATCTTCTTTGGAAGCATGTTCTCATTCATTCTGACAACGTGACCAGCCCTCCTAAGCTGAACCTTAGCTAGTAAGGTTTCAATGCCAGCAATGTTACATTTTTTTAATATTGTGCTATTTTTTACTCTATCATCCGATTTTATACCAGAAATGGCACGAAGACAACG
>CM042163.1:26614927-26659927 GCA_023376005.1 Doryteuthis pealeii | reverse complement strand
GAAAAACCATCAGCCATCATTATAATAATAATAATAATAATAATAATAATAATAATAATAATAATAATAATCACTTAGAATCCTGTGAAAGACCACCATTTAAAGTTGGAGTGAAAAACTCACAAGGAGTGAAATAATAATACATGTTTATCGCAGCCAAGACAAACATCGATAGTTTGAAGAAAAAAAAAAGGATGCAAATGAAAATAAAAAAGTTGAAAGTTTCATTTTATTTTTGAATTTTTCGGATTTATTCCCCAAAAGAATGTTTGCAGGCTTGAAAATGGGTGCAAGACTAGAGAAGACGAAAAGGTCAAGTAAAAATGTTTTACACAATCAAAGTACTGTATATATACCCCATCAGCTGTAGCTTAGTGAATATATATATATATATATATATGAATTTAACATTTTTGAAAAAACAAATGATGTCTATAATTGCTGACAGAAATCTGTTTCGACCGCTTTACTAGATCGGTCATCATCAAGAGCAACATATGAGAGAAAGACAGGTTGAAACAACCGTTAGAAGAAAGTGTACAAACAAAACGCTATTATTCAATGCTGGATTTTTTTTAAATGCGTGTTCTGTGTTAAAAATAAAACAAATTTTATTTTTTAAAAATCAGAAGCATTATAGTTCATAATAAAACTCAAAAGAGTCCTTAAGCAACATGGGTCGCCACCCACTGCCAACAGGTGGCTCCGTTAGGGGAGGGGTCTTACCCCTCTGCAGTTAGTGTATTCTAAAGCCCCAGCCAATAGGGCTGCAAAACGTTTGACTCATCCTAGTAGATTATTATTATCATTTCTACATACTGTTGACTTATTTTGCTTATAAGGTGTGTGTCAAAAGTCCACTTCTACTTATAGACTCGTCGGAAACCATATGACCAAGCTCCTGGCCAATCACTGGCAGTACTCTGCTGCTGTTATAATATTTATTATTTATTTATTATATTATATTACTGGTGGTTGTCGGCAAATTACATCACTGACGACAACCACCAGCGCCCCAAATGTAGGAGCGTATATTTGAAGTACAGGCTGTACTGGTCATAACTACTCACAACTACTTTGAATCTTCGTGGACGACAGAACATAGGAGTAAATCACTGGACCTTTAACACTACGCAGGATAGGACTTATTCACTTACTAAAGGATTCCATAACTCAGGACTTACTTAAGCCCTTTTCAACTGGCCAAGGATGGCATTCAAACACTTAACACATACATATTCTAGTTTTTAGGTCGTTAAATGTTCTACAATAGTACTTTATCGTTAATAATTTCAGACATGAAAAGATACGACGCCTAAGGCTTTTAGGTAGTTACTCTGTTGGATGTGCGTGATATAATAGTTACTGTCTTAGGAAATAGACACGGTCAGACAAGTTCAAATACTGGACGCGGCTGTTTGTATTTCACATAGCACTAATATACTTAGAAAAACTACGAATCCGACTATTCTCTTTCTAGCTATGGATAAATAGTAATGCAGATTGGGCTATTTAATCTTCTTATGGCAACCTGTCTAGGAGAAGGAAAATTCTGAATTGAAACTAAAGGGGCTTTATTCTCGTTAGTCAAAAACTGCTTTGAGACCTCCTACTCCCCCTCCTTCTCTCTCAAATTCTACCCTTTTAACTTAGGTTGAGAAATAAATATAATGATCCTTACCTTGAAATCCGCCATCACAAAGGTAACGAAATGATGCTTTCATACTCTTAAACAAGATTCTTATCTTCCTCTGAGATGGATCACAAAGATCTACAACATTTTGGAAACAAGTTTCAAAGTTTTCTAAATTTCTGAAAAAAATTGAAAGAAAAAAAAGAAAAACAAACAAAAATGAGAAATATAAATAAAATTAGGTATTTAATTTCGAGTACACACACACACACACACACACACACACACACACACACACACATATCTTTGAGTAGCTCGTGTTATAAGAATATAAATAACTGTCTTCTTTTGGCGTACAGTGACGTATCGTAAATAGTAAGTAAGTAATAGTAAGTAGCAAGTAAAATCGGCGGAGTTGCCTATTGTCGGTTTTAGTCGGACAGCAAGTGAGTCTATCCTCTTTTCACTAGCGCAAGACAAGGGAAATTGTTTTTGCGTTCAATGTGGAGCACCAAACCTACCATCAGCCCTCCACTTAACCGCACAGATCCAAACTGTGCTGCTTATCTGTTGAGTTGGCGAGGGCCAGCATCGAAACTAGAAATTTATGACGGGGGCTCTACCGACTGAGCTATGGTTTCAGTCGGAGATTTTGAGCATAAAGCTCATTTTTTAAACTAAACAAAAAACGCATTTTCCCAGAAAACGCCATTTTCTGATTTTTAATGTCCTATTCTTTGGTACTGAGTGGGTAATGTGGGATTTTTATATTAAAATTTATCAATTTAGGTCAATGTTAGCCAGAAGGAGTGATGCCATTTTTTTTTTCATAAGAAGCATAAATTTGTTTTACAAAACTTTTGTATCTGACTTTTTAAAAAAGACGTCATTTTCGGGTATTTTCATTTCTGAATGCCACATTATTGGTAATAGAAAATCATTTTAATCTGACAATTCAATTTGGTTGATATATTCCTCAAAACCAATGAAAAATATTGAGAAGATTGGATAATATTCATCAATCAGGGCCGATAAATAAGGGAACGACAGTTATTGATATAATAATGTTGAATAAATGAAAACCTCCCGTTGGGAATTAATCCTATTGTAGATAATTGTCGAGTTGCAGTGTTATCTATCAGAAAAATCATAGAACACGAGATTTCCCTCCATTTTTGTAATTATTTCATTCAATTTAAGATAACATACGGGTATTTCCGATGACACGTATTTTCAGTCTATGCTAATTTTACTGTTGGTTGAAATTGACAATTTGAATATATATGACGTCCATGGCTTTTTTTTACGGTGCAAAATATTTATTTATCTAGATGGATTTTCGGGGTACTTAGAACTTATCTTATTATAATGGAGATTGTGTGTTTTTCTGTCTGTAACCGAAACTATATTACTACTCAAGTCACAATTCCCTTAGTTATTTACGTCACATTCTCCATGATTCTATTTCTATTTAAAACTCAATTAATAATAAAACTGTTTGACATTATTAATACTATTGGCCTTACCTAAATACTAATAACATGCAGTTGTATTTATATATACAACAAAATACCAGTTTTCAGTGTAAACGTAAAGCTAATTTGCATATTGATATTAAAAAAACTGATTTTAATAAAAATGTGCTTGGTATTATTGATTTCTAATTGTTTGGTTTTATCTTAATGAATATGAGTAAAAATCTCTTCAATAAATCCTAAAAGAAATTCATTAACAAGAAGAAATAACTGTAATTTTATTCTTTACTTCCTATTATAAATAAATAGTTAAATTAGGAAAATTTAGCATTGAAAAACGGAAGTGATGAAAGAGTAAGTTTCAGTTGTTCTATTTTCCGATTATACCCCCTCCGTTTCAAATCTTTTTATTTGAATTCTTAATTAGTTTCATTAGCCTTTCTGATTTAATCTAATATTTTATTACATTTAAACTTAAATACTTGCACCCGGAGGGTGCATATATTTGCTAGTTAAGATAATATAAATTTATATTATGCTACAATTATCAAATGAATCGAGATCAGTTGTGTGTTTTGTTGTTGTTGTTGTTGTTGTTTTTTAATTATATGACTCAGACTTTCCTCTTATTTCTGGGACCCCTCATGATTTTCTGACTAACGTGCTGGACTGGAACATCGTACTTAAGTGAGTTCGGACTCTAATCACGTTATTACGTTCACTTTCGGTCAGATACCCTTGATATGATAGAGGTATGAACCTCCTCATCCCCCGGCTATGAGTTAAATAGTACCACTACTGTTCTTCTACATGTATGGCTTTGGTATAAATTAATCCACGAAGATTGATATGCCATTAAGCAAAGAAACCAAACTATCTTATTTATTTTTATTATTTATACACTGTTCGTTATTGTTGTGAGGTTTTAAGGGGTCAAATAAGAACCCTGTTATTTATAGTAACCTGTCAGCGCATTCCATTAGTCTTATAAGGGTGTATCACTTATAACAGTTATTAAGCATCTTGGATCGAAAATGAAGAATGAATTTTCATAGACATTATTTTTCTTTATTTCCAATACGTGCAGCTTGCTAACGACCGGAGAACTGAAGAAATATCAGTTTGAAAAAGATTAGCAGTAAATAACAGAATTTTCTTGTCATCATTTTGACACGATGACATTTAACGTAACAAGAGGAATTAGAGTAAATAAGGAGGTTGGACAGATGAAGATGAACATAATAAGCAAACATCTCTTACTTAGTATTAGCTGTGTTGTTCGGACTATTGTCCCCATCTTCATTGCTATTTGTACATGTTTCGGCCGATATGCCCTCCGGCCTTCTTTCGAACTCCTGAGTTCGAAAAGAAGGTTCCCGAGTCCGAGAAGGTTCCCGAGTCCGACAAGAAATACTGGAAGAAGGCCGGAGGGCATATCGGCCGAAACGTTGTACAAATAACAATAAAGATGGGGACAATAGTCCGAATAACACAGATAATACTAATCATCAAGCCTCATCTCAAACATTCAGTTACATAAGTAACTCTTACTTACTAACTTACTTTTGTCTTTCTTTCTTTTTTATCCTTTTTTCTTTCATCCTTTCTTTCTTTCTATCATTCGTTTGTTCTTTTTTTTCTTTCTTTCTTTTTTTCAACTGTTTGGTTTTCTTTATTCATATTTTCCTTTTTCTTTGATTTCTTTCTTTCTTTCATTCTTCTCGTTCATTCTTTCTTCGTTCATTCCTTTCTTTCTTTGATCGTTTCTTACTTTTTGTTATTTATCTTTATTTTATTTATCTTTATTTTATTTATTTATTTTAGTTGTTTGATTTTCTTTCTTTAACTTTTTTCATCCTTTACTTCCTTTTTCTCATTCCTTCCTTCTTTTCATCCGTTTCAGTCATTTGTTTATATCTACTTTATTTTTTTCAGCTTTTTCAGCTTTTTTATTTCTTTTATTTCTTTCACCCCTTTCTTTTATTTCTTTCTTTCATTCTTTCTTTCTTTCTTTCTTTCTTTCTTTAAGTTGTTCTTTCTATCAGTCGTTTGTTCTTCCTTATATTAATTTGCTTCCTTTCTTTTTCTTTCTTTCAGCTGTTTGGTTTTCTTTCTTTATACTTTCTCTTTCACCCTTTCTTTCTTTCTTTCTTTCTTTCTCTTTTCTTCCTTCCTCTTTCTTTCATTGCTTTCTTTTTCCCTTCTTTCTTTCTAATACTTTGAAGTGTAACTTCTAAGTTTAGAAAGTTTACCTTCTTCAAAAATAAATATCGAATTATTGATATAAATACCTGCACAACTGTTTTAGTTGGAATCGATCGATATTGGGAATTGGCCTTTTCACCACGGCGGCTACGGTGGCTCCTTTTGGCATGAGGATTTGAAGACATTTTGGGGCTGCTTCTCTCAGCTCATAATTAAAACAGTAAGATGTGCACTCTGTGAAAACAGACAGACAAAACAAACAGCATTAAGAATTAAAGACAGTAAAAAATAAGATACAAATTATAAGAAAGGTGTCCCAAAGAATTAGTGAAAACCTGCAACCGTCTTAAAAGAATTAACACAACTAGCAAAACAAAAAACGACCTCCGGGCGATGTAAAAAAAGATTTTTGAAACATATTGCCTGAGGGGTGGGAGTAAAAAATTCAATGTCAGCGAATTTGTACCCTAAGTAAGTAAAATCATCAAATTCATTAAAGGATTAAAAAATAAATCAATTTGAAATGTAAACTTCAAATATGTATTAAAAAGAAACAAACTATATATAGATATATAATACCAGTCATGTATTTATTAAAACTTGTTTTTAAAAATGAGGACTATTGCATGTTCAAATTTTGAGTGTATTTATTCTATGTTATGACGATTTTGGGTAATGTGACGTAAGCAGTGACGTAGTTTTTGTTACAGACAAAAACCGGAAGTAAATCTCCATTATTAATAGATGTGGGGTTGAGTCATTTAGCAGGCGAGATTGGGCCGGCCACGACGAAAGATAACAAAATTGAAACTAATATTAAAACTTAAAAAGAGAAATTGAATCTCTTTCGATGGCAGATGAAAATTATGTCATTAGAACAAATTATGCCAAAGCAAAATTAATAATACGCAGAAAAATAGCAAGCGTAAGTTACGTGGTGACCAATATGAAATGGTTAATGACATAATGAACAAATGCTGCAAAGTGACACAAAAGTAGGTTTATTTTTCAACATAGTACCTTTTGAGGTCCACACACTTCTTCCATCGGTTATGCAGTGTTTGGATCTCACTGGTCAACATATCATCAACAGCAGACATGACATCATCATATGAATTTTTCAGCCTACTCTTTTATGATACACTATACAAATTCTTAGCAAACTAATAAAGGACGTTACTATTTTGCATAATGTAATAGATTGTTTCTTCAGGTTTATGAAGTCATTCAGAAGGAGTATAGTGGAAACTATCATCATTTTCATGACTGCCTGTTACGAAGAACAATTTTAAGTAAAGTGTTTCATATTTAATTTAATAATAGCGAGTTATTCTTCATAAAAAAATATTCAGATTTAGGAAAGATAGAACTTGCCACTGAGAGGTTTATTGATTACACAACAAGTTTTTGATATTCTAAAATCAAACTTTTAATTCTGATTTAATGTTGTTGTTTTGTTTGTTTTTTTTAATTTTGTTTATAAATAATGATTTTATTCATGTTTATAAATAATGATTTTTTCTTGAACATCGCCTCAGTGTTTGTTTGTTTTTTGCTTGTTTTTTGTTGTTGTTTTTTTTTGCTTGTTTTTTGTTTTGTTGTTTTTTGTTTTGTTGGTTTTTTTTCAGAGTTTACTCCAAGGACAACAAGGTTTTCTCATGAACTGTTTTTGACATCTAGTGTTAAAGGCTAAACAAAGGCCAAATAATTAAATTGGGACACAAAGGCTGAACAAAGGACATGATCCAATATTCTGGGACACAACCCATTTTAATGTCATCATTGTAATGGATATCTGTTCTATATGGTTTAATAAATAATATCAACATTATATAAATCCTTTACGAGATCAATGCTTAGTTTATTAAATAATGACTATACCAAAGAAATGTTAATGTTGAAATAATCAGATGCATACTAACAAGTAGATTTGAATTTCTATTTACTGTTTAAAAACATGTTTTTAAAATTAGCCGAAAAACAAACAAGTTATACTTACTTATTCTAAATTCTTAAATCTTTTTTCAAAAGGTAACAAAGTGTCATATGTTCTTTCAAAAATAATTTATTATACCAAAGAAATTTTAATGTTGAAAAATTTAGATGAGTACAAAGGAAATGAGAGAGAAAGAATGAAAGAAAATAAAGGAAATACAGTATCAGCAGAATTAAGATGTAATACAAAAACCCCACAGCCTGGTTAATGAAAAGGAAAATGTGGATTTTAACCATGTTAAAACAAAGGAATTTTAAAGGCGGAAGTAATTGTATATGAAATAATAATAGGAACAAATAATCATTGATCAAAATGAAATAAAATAGGATAGTAGAAATTAGAAGAGTGTAAAGGGAGAGAAAAGAAAAGAAGAGAAGGAGAAAGGAGAAAAAAGAAGAGAAGAAGGAAAAAAAAGAAGAAAAAAGGAGGTGGAAGGAAAAAAAAGAAAAGAAAAATTTATTTTTAATTTTTTTATTTTTCACGGGGAAGGAACACTCATTATGAAAATCTTACTAGTATAACAACCGAATATTCATGAATCTGCGTTAATAAAACTACGTTTAAACCCGAGAGGTAAAAACCTGGGTTAAACAAACAATTTTAACCTCCATAGTTTTTTGAGTAGTTGATTCTCAGTAGTTTGTTTTGTTCTGTTTTTTGTTTTGTTTTTTTTGCACGAATACGAATAATGTTTAAACATATCTATTTAACCAGAGATGGGACCCTAACATGTACTACCACCACGAGAAAGATGGATCTAGAAGTAACAGCAATGTCAAGGAGTACTCCAAACTTCCAAGACTTTAAGAACTAGAGTCTCACCATCAGAGGCAATTTTGTTTAATTCTTAGGTCATCTCTTAGGGGGCGTTATTCCTCTGCAGGGGATACAGTCAACGTATTCTAAGCCCTGTCGACAGGACAGGATAAAGACACTTTATACGATCTATCTTCTCGCCCTTTCGTCTTGATGATTTTACAAGAACGTGATGAAATGATTTCATCGAACAAAGAGTATGGCTGACGCGTGGGTGTGCTTGTATGTACCAACATTGCTATTTTTTTAAAGAATCTTAAATGTATTGGTTGTGTGTTTTAATTACCCGTCAATCATTTTAATCACGTCTGTATTACATCTGTAAATAATCTATGTACACAAAACGTAGACCCAGTAATTATTATGAGTAAAATAGTGTCTGATCCCACTGATAATTTATAACAAAGCGGAAGGTTTGCTAGAGCAAGAAAACTACATCGACTGCAACAGTATCAAAACCAACAAGGAAAAACACAAGGAAATAAAATTATTAACATACTTTTCTTCCAGATATTAACTATTATTAAGTAACCGATAGGCGAGACTTATCTATATAATCTTTGGTTTATATATACTAGCAAATATATGCACCCTCTGGGTGCAAGTATTTAAGTTTTAATGTAATAAAATATTGTATTAAATTAGAAAGGCTAATGAAACTAAATAAGAATACAGATAAAAAGATTTGAAACAGAGGGGGGGTATAATAAAAAATAGAACAACTGAAACTTACTCTTCCATCACTCTCGTCTTTCATTGTTATTTTTTTCTAATTTAAGTATTTAGTTAAAAGAGGAAGTAAAGAATAAAATGACAGTTATTTTATCTTGTTAATGGATTTCATTTAAGATTTATTGAAGAGACTTTTTCTTATATTCATTAGAATAAAACCAAACAGTTAGAAATCAATAATACTAAGCACATATTTATTAAATTCGATTTTTTAATATTAATATGCAAATTAGCCTTCCTGTTCACACTGTAAACCGCTATTTTGTTGTATATATAAATATAATTGCATGTTGTCAGTATGTAGACATAGTTAACAGTATTAATAATGTAAGACAATTTTATTAATAATTGAGGTTTAGATAAAAATAAAATCATGGAGAATGTGATGTCAATAACTAAGAGAATTGTGACTTGAGTAGGAATATAGTTTCGGTTACAGACAGAAAAAACACAATCTCCATTATAATAAGATATATATATATATATATATATATATGTTGTATTTTAGGTGGTCTCCGTATGCTTCTCTCGGTATATATTTTTTAAATGTTTTTTTAAAAGTTGGGCGTTATTACGAAGCATTAGAAATATATAAATTATAAGTTAAATTTTCTATCGAACCTGAAAATTTATGACAAAAAATAATAAAAAAATAAGTGAATCTAATACTCATAATATCGAGTTCATTCATTTATATATTTTTAATTCTTCGTAATAACGCCCAACTTTTAAAAAAAACATTTAATATATATATATATATATATATATATATATATTATATATATATATATATATAACCTAAATTGATTGGATATGTACTCATCCCACTGTGTCAATCTCATTATGCCGGTTTTATGTATTTTCATATAATAATTCATTTTAAGTGTTATTCCTCTCTGCTGGATGGTATTCAGCTTTTTATTTATTCATGAAAAAGCGTTTTTAAACAATTTATTTCTTTTTTTTACTATATATATATATATATATATATATATATATATATATATATATATATATATATATTCCGAGGATCGTTAAAAGTCCTATACCTCAACCCAGATATTTACGACTAACCGGAGCTCTATTTTATCTATATTTAGGTTTATCGAAATACTCTTACATTTGTATGGGCATCACAGAAATTAAGACTGAAATCTGTATTAGTTTTGCTAGTTTTATTAGAGGACCTTCTTCCTTGGTGAAGATTAGAACTTTATAAAGGTGTCTCACATGTGATACTCAGACTATACTGAACAAATTCACGAATATTTGGTTAAACAGCCGTATCTGTTTTAAGTGATTTATAAACGAAATCACATACATTGTGTCCGTATGATTTATTTACGAATCGCTCATATACATTTAAAAATACGAACTTTGACTTTAATGGACACTCTACTCACTATAAATACAGTCTAAATATTAACTCTTAATTAGTAGTTTGATTGATTTTAAAGGCATGTCAATTCGTCTGGGGTTATTTTATGCATAGAGATTAGGGAAAAATGTTTAAACAGATCCATTTGGGCCATTTGGACAATGAATGGCTACTCCACATTTCTTAGATCTCTAAAACTTAAGCCTCAACATCAGATGCATTTTAGTGTCGTACACGGGACATCTTCATTTTCTTTTTTTTTTTTCTTTTTGAGTATGAAATCTTACCACTCTGTGGGGGATACAGTATTCTAAGCCCCACCAATAGGGCATGTAGTTTTTTAGGATTTTGGAGATATAAAATCGTTAATAATATACGAATTACTTACCTTTTGTAAGAAATGTTAGCAGCACTGTTATGTAATGTACATTCATATCCTTCCACTCCATATAAATCTTAACGATCACAGAATCTTGTTAGTTGTTCTTCAACGGGCTCTCGTACCAATTAAATCCATTGAAATGTCCAGTTTGCAGACTGCACAAGATTCCTGTTTGTCCAATCCGTTGTCAATTTTTACACATCTCAAAAACCGTTTAAAATACGAATAGATAGCCTAAACTAAACATTTCATACAAAAAAGTTCAAATGAAAGCAAAGATGAAAGATAAATATACTTATGTATATTAATGCGAATTGGTTAAAACTTAAAAGTATGATTTTTTTCCCGCAATATAAACGAGAGATTTGTTGATAAAAAATATTCAAAGCGATCACTGACGGCAATATGAACAGCTGAATTAGTTAACTGGATTTTTAATTCTTACTGTCACATATAAGTTGTACATTATTTTCATTGTTGCTTTCACTCATTACTAATGAAGATACAAACTTCCCAGTCAAGTGACTAAAAATTCTTACTTATTGTACTTTCTTAATACAAAAATAACTCTCTCTCTCTCTCTCTCTCTCTCTCTCTCTCTCTCTCTCTCTCTCTCTCTCTCTCTCTCTCTCTCTCTCTCATACTATTAAAGAAACCTTATTCTTGTGTAACCGGCTCTGTATTTTCCAGGTGTAATCTTGCATATATATATATATATATATATATATATATATATATTACGTGTGTTGTCGCCTGAAACAAAAGGTCGTAGAAGTAACTTTAAAAGCAATACAATCATCATATGCAAATATATCTAAACCTGATTTCTCCTCATAACAAATAAACATTTTAAAGTTGTTTCATTCGTTTCTAATGAGAAATTTTGTTGTTTTATCTTAATAAATTCAATCTCCAATGTCCGGGTATACAACTAAAAACAAAGCCATGCACCAAGGTCAAACAAGATTCTTTTAGGGTAGAATTCTACGAAGAATCCAGTGGGAATATTTATATTCTACCCCTGAATTCATTTGGGGTCACTAAGGACCAAATTACCGGCTTTAGTATGGAAACATAAAAGATAATAAATAAGCTAAGGGAATAACTGATTAATTTTCAAATTTAATGAATTTCCATATCGAACATTCTTTTCATTTGGATCACTTGCATTAATGATAACACTGTTGATATTCTGTCTCACCCCTTTTCGAAAAGTAGAATTATCGCTCGATTGGTAAATGGAGCTAACATGCACAAATTTCCGTTGTAACATTTTCCCAATACACACATCAAGTGATAGGTACTGCTATCCAATGGTGTTCAATATGGGATTTAAAAAATATATACTTAAATTTAACAGGATTCTAAATAACTCGGACAACACCGGGGATATACGGCAATTAAATGATACATTTAACAAATTTAATAAGATTATTATTTATTATGGACAATATTTTTCCTAATAATTTTTTCAAAATAAAATTTTATATTTGTTAGATTTTCAACAGTTACTTATTTCCTTTAACTCGCCAAGGTGTTAAAAAAGTTGTTCAACCTGTCGGTGGGGATTAGACTATGCTAATTGTATCAACTACGTGGGGATAATAACCCACCCAAAAAGGGGGGTCCTAAGTATGACACTAAACTTCATCTGATGGTGAGTGTCTAGTTCTTTACTCGCTAAGCTGTTAAAAAGTTGTTCGACCTGTCGGTGGGGCTTAGACTATGCTAATTGTATCAACTACGTGGGGATAATAACCCACCCAAAAAGGGGGGTCCTAAGTATGACACTAAACTGCATCTGATGGCGAGGTTCTAGTTCTTTACTCGCTAAGCTGTAAAAAAAGTTGTTCGACCTGTCGGTGGGGCTTAGACAATGCTAAATGTATCCACTACAGAGAGATAATACTCCACCCAAAGTACAACACCAAACAGCATATGATAGTGAGGCTCTAGTTCTAGAGATCTAGCAACTGTAGAGTACCTTTTCATTGCCATTACCCCCAGTTCCACTCTGATCCAGATTGGTAGTACCTGTTAGAGTCCCATCTTTGAGTCAAATAAATCTGTTTAAGAATTATTTGTATTCGATAGGACCGAATGTAAAAAAAACTCTTAAAAACAATTACACAAAAAATGTAAATGAATCATTGAATGTACTTTGTTACAGTCCAACTTTAGACAAAAACAATTGACGTATTTTCGAAAACGGAAGTATCTGATAACGACAGGTTTTTAAAACTATGCAAGTGTGTGGCCCTGATTATTTCTAAGGTTGGATAGGTCACATGACAGGAAAATTTAAATTAACAAATTATTTCACAAGATATTTGCATGCGTTTGACACAACAGGTTGTCAGTATGATTAGATTTCTGCTGCTGCTTCTGTTGCTCCTGATTCTGGTTCTGCTGCTTCTGCTTACTTCTGTTACTGCTGCTGCTGCTGCTGCTTTAAACAACTAGAAGGCGCGTCATAGTTCAAATACTGGACCACACTGTTTGCATTTCACTTCGCGCTAACGCCCGTGTTAAAGACGTAGCACCTTCTCCACCCCCTATCTATGGGTAAATAGTTAGGCAGACAGGATTCTTTGTTCCGTTTGAGTCATCATTAAATAGTCTCTACTACACCCCCGCGTCCCTCCTTGCACAAATACCTTTAAATGTCTCCCTGAAGTCGTCACATGACAAGTTTCGTCGGCATTTTCTCATTAGCCGAGACGTTTGTCGGTAGAATATTTTCTAATTGCATTTTCCTTCCGAACGTACTGATTAAGCGGGAAGGGTGGTTTCTCTAGATTCCAGTTTCATGCGGTTCTGGATAAATTATAACAGAGCACCATCTCGGGCGGAGGTTACCCCCCCCCAAAAAAAAAATTATCAAACACGTCTTGATTTGAAAGGAGTTTTATGCTAATTTCAATCAGGATCAACTCCTTAATTTTGATTTCTATTGGTAAAAACACAAGCAAACATATATATATATATATATATATATATATATATATATATATATATATATATATATATATATATATATATATATATATATATATATGTATATATATATATATATATATAGTTTTTTAAGTATACAGAAAAACGGGCATCATCAGGGCAAGATGATGATGGCCGCATTTCTGTATACTTAAAAAAAACTTTTTATATATTTTCAATTATTATCATTTTATTTTATTTTATATTCAAAATAATAATGAATAAAATATGATGATCAACAAATTCGCCAATTTACGACTACGGTTCGGGAAGTATAGGACACACGGAGGCCGACGCGAAATCCACGCCGAACCATATGCCGTAAAGCGAACCCCACAGTCATCGTAAAATGATGATCAACAAATTCGCCAATTTACGACTACGGTTCGGGAAGTATAGGCCAACACGGAGGCCGACGCGAAATCCACGCCGAACCATATGCCGTAAAGCGAAACCCCACAGTCGTCGTAAAATGATGATCAACAAATTCGCCAATTTACGACTACGGTTCGGGAAGTATAGGCCAACACGGAGGCCGACGCGAAATCCACGCCGAACCATATGTCGTAAAGCGAAACCCAACCGTCGTTGTAAAATGATGATCAACAAATTCGCCAATTTACGACTACGGTTCGGGAAGTATAGGCCAACACGGAGGCCGACGCGAAATCCACGCCGAACCATATGCCGTAAAGCGAACTCCCACAGTCGTCGTAAAATGATGATCAACAAATTCGCCAATTTACGACTACGGTTCGTGAAGTATAGGCCAACACGGAGGCCGACGCGAAATCCACGCCGAACCATATACTGTAAAGCAAACCCCCACCGTAGTCGTAAAATTATTTTTGAAAAATTAGCCAATTTACGGCTACGGTTCGAAAGGCCGACTCGAAATCCACGCTGACCTATATGTCGTAAAGCAAACCTTCACCGTATTCGTAAAATGATGATTGGAAAATTTGCTAATTTACGGCTACCGTTCGGGAGGCCTTGACCATCTCTGAGGCCGACGGGAAATCCATGCCGAACCATATTCCATAAAGCAAACACCTACCGTTAGACCTGTTCAGAAATCACCTTCTTCCTTTTTTCATACCCTCCTGCACGGTTTCCCATGCTTTTGGGCCTGGAAATCCGAAAATCATTACCATTTTGAGGTAAAATGACAGTAGAAAAGTGTATAATTTTGCCAGACAGTTTTTCACCAGAAACTGTTGTTACAATTGGGATAGAACAACAAAATGAGTATCAACTTGAAGCATTTGCAATACTCTTTCTGTAAAAACAATCCAAGTGAACATTCAAGAAATCAAAAGACACATCGTATCCAGACAAATATCAAAATTTCATAAATATTACAATTTGACATCAGAAAATATGTGACAAAGACTCTACAAACTATTTTCAAGTGACAGAAAAGTCTATTGTCCATGTTAGAAGAACACTTCACAGACACATGTTCAGAATTTGCTTTTTGAAGCTATCAAATCGCTCACGGTTGTATTCCACAGTTTGAAGAAGGTACTCTCTTTGCTGAGAATCTGTGGTAATGATGTTTGCAAAATCACTCATCATCTTGACGATCAGCGATGTCATTTACTACTTTTACATTGCTGACATATTCCAGGGCCTTGCTGTAGTCATCACTTCTTGGCCATGTCGCTACAGGTTGCAGAAGTCAGTCAGACTCAATGCCAAGGGTATCAAGTAGAAGATGACTCTCTGGACCAACCAGGTTAGCCAGAGTCGTCTTAACTGTAACCTGAGGGAACACAGGTTTCCATCGTCTGAAGCTATTTGGCTTCTCAGTGGCAGCAATGTCCTGCTTCTCTTTGTCACTGAGTCTGCATGAACTGCAGATCATTTGCAGGAGAATCTGCAGCAAGTGTAGATGTCATCCACATAAAACAGTCCTAGGAAGAGGTTGAGGCATTCCAGCTTCACAACTGTTTCTTCATCGTACTCCAGCTGCCCAGCAAACATGAACGTTTTCATAGAATACAAGTTTCTGGACATCCACGTGGCCTGATGAATGGCTCCAGGACGATTCCAGTTAATTTCGCGAGGATGCGCACCTCCAAGGACTATCAGTGTAAGCTCAGCCATCTCACGGCAGCTTGCCTTCAGGATATGCAGGTGGTCCTGAGACAAGCACAGCCAGAGTCTCTGGCGTGGTCCCAGGATCACTTCCCAGGACATCTCTCAGCATTTTGCCATCCCAGTGGAGAGCAGAATACGTGGAAGGGTCCTCGCTGAATGCTACCATGTACTCCTGGCTGATGTGGTACCTTTTCAGCATCCTGTTCCGTCTTGTTGTTGAGGTTGAGATGACAAACCTGTCCAGGTTAGCTTCACCAGCCTTCAATGTAGCAGAGACTAAGGCTGTCACTTGATTGTCAGATAGTCCCAGAAGATCAGTGTTACTGCAGATGTCAATACACTCCATGACTCTCCTGGGGAATGTGAAAGTTCAGTGTCTTGGTGATGTGAACATCCAGGACGAGGCTGTTGGTAATCCATGTCCTCTGCATTACCTTCACTATTGATTGGGTCAGCCCAGGTAGACACATCAGCAGCAGTCCTTCGCTGTGTGGCAGCTGAAAAAATTGTAGAAATTGTGTGAACAAAAGGAAGGTTCATCATGGATATATACACATGCATCATAAATTAATTATAAATCATATACATTGTGTGACAAATTCATATCTTGCTCCTCTCTCTGCTGCAGTATTTTAGCCCTCTTTGCTTGCTGCTGGGACCATAACTCAAATATCTTGTCATGAGCAGACATGAGGGCCTTTCTCTCTGTCTTATGATCCTGGTAGAACCTGATGTCCTCGTCATTTTTCTCCCTTGATACCAGTCGGTTGTTCTCTATCTAATTTCAGGGAAAAAAGGCACTCCTTTTCCATCTAGGGTCACCTGATCTACCTTTATTCCTTGCTAGACCTCTGTGCTTTTTGTGAAGTATCATGAAATGCTGCACTGCATTGTACTTGCTCATGGTCTTGATCCTAGTCATCTGCCTGAATAGGATGATAGCTTCCACTGTTTCATCGGCGAGGTTTTGAAGTACAGGATTTCCTACATTTTCTGGCAAACTCTGGAGACGGAGGAAGTACTGGAAGGCCTGTCTCTTGGTGGGTAACTGGGAACCACTAATGCTGGATGATGTGTATCCGACCAGGAAGGTTTCTATAGCAGATCTAGTAGCAGGTCGGCGGGACGCTTGTCTCTGGACTGCAGGTGGAGGTTCTGAGATGTCAACCTTGCGTCCTCAGAGCTCCTTGCTTAATGCCAAAGTTATCTTGTGAATTATCTCTGGATTCATTAGCAGGTTTCAACAGATCTGCAACAAACGTAACAGACCATGATATGTCATGCTAAAACCATTGTGAATTTGTGACTAGACTGAAGTAAATCATTCAAACTGACTAGACTGCATGTTGCACTTTATGCTGTTGAATGTACTCTAATATAGTACTAGTACTCTGTCAACACCAAAAAAATCCAGATTTTTACAGGTTTTTTAAAATTTGTCTGTAAAAATCACATGTAATATTTCCGTAAATGTTTCTATGCATTTTGTAACACTATTGTGTTATGGGTTGATTGGCGACCTATTAATTAAGTACTAATTAATTAAAACTACCCTAATTATTAATTATGGTGGTTTGTTAAAAGTAAAAGTAAAAATAAGAAAAACAATAATAATAATAATAATTGTTTATATTAAAAATATAAATTCATCTAAGCAAAGAATTTTCACCTAGACAAAGAGATTCCTTAAATTATGGAATTTGATATACATCATCGGAATTTTAAATTTCACAAAATGAAATAATAAATTTAATAAATAAGATTCCAGTTTTTGAAAAGTTCGGCAACAATTTCAAAAACTTAGATGAATAAAACAATGGTTGGCCTTGACTCCAAATGGAAAGATACAAGCTAGGCTGGCACAAGGCAATTTAGACACGTAGGCAATGTTATCGAGTGGCTGACCAATCAGAGACATATGTTAGGGGTGGGGAGGTCTGGATCCATAAATCACTGACCGTCAGACCGTCAGGACGAACAGAAGCGTCAGAAGAGAAAGAGGAGAGACCGGGACAGACCGAAGAAAGAGGAGAGACCGCAGAGTCGCCATGGCACTGGGCCCTTGATAAAACTTTACCGATACACTCTGATGCCTTGCCACTCGGTACAAAATTGATAACTTAGCCAAAAACTAGCTATAGATCGCCAATCAGCTGGACAAGAAATCACCTCGCTCCTTTGTAAAATAAATGTATATATTCTATACATAAGCATCAAAAAGCGTTGTGTTCAATGGTTTTGTTGATCCGTTGACAGCTCTTGGTTATTTAATCCTATTTCAGCCGAGTTGGTAAAAGAAACGAAACCAGCTCTTTTTCAGCCTTCCTGTAAATCAACAGACAACATAACAACGGGAGGTTGGAACGGGCAGTTTCGACGACTGTAATACTGAGCCGGAGCATCGTTCTCTATAACATACATCCAGTAACATACATAACATACATACAGTGAGACGGTACTCCAGCACAGAGATTATTATAATTTTGATGTTTCAGTCAGCATCTAATTACTTGCTTTAACCTACTTATGCCCATTTATTGGTGGAAAATAGGTGAAAACAAACCTCAAAAAGTTCCGAAACTGGCGTTTCAGAAAACGCGTATATAATAGAACTTGATGCTTCATGAGGCAACGGTTCCCAATGTTTTAGACAAAAATGGTTGTGATTTTCGGCTTTTCCAGGCCAAAAAGCATGGGAAACGGTGCAGGAGGGTAGGAAAAAAAGAAAAACTTGATTTTTGAACAGGTCTAAAGTATTATATTTTGTTTATTTGACTCTTCAAATATACTTCACTTTCTATTTTCGGTCTAACAGTTTTTCCTTGCCTTTTTTCCCGAATAAGAGTTTGGATTTAAAGTTTTTTTAAGTGAATTTTTATCTATACAAATCATGTTCTTTTTTTTATTTTGTATTTTGGCAGCATTTTTCCTTTTAAACGTGTTGTGTTTAACTGTACAGACAATTCTTGTGTATATATATATATTATTCTTTGCAATACAAACTGTATCCATTCACCAAAACTTTCAAATTTTTAATGGTCTCTGCGTTCCAAAAATGATTAAAAAAATATTCTTTTTTCAAACATTTTAAAATTCTGTTTTGTCTCCAACGGATTTTTCTCTACTCAAAAAATAAAAAATTCACTCTGATGAATGTCGTAAAAAAATCTCTCTGTGTACGGAATATTTATGCATTTTTCCTATTATTATTATCATGATTTCAACTTCAACTGATTATTTTAATAATAATAATAGCGTAATCCGTATACATTTTGATAAGCGGACCGAAACACATGTGTAAGTGATATCGATTAAAAGTAATATCGATTAAATTCATTTTTATCCATCTACATTTCTTTTCTTTACTCATTTTTTCCTCATATATATATATATATATATATATATATATATATATATATATATATATATATATTTTGCCTGTGTGTGTGTGTGTGTGTGTGTGTGTGTGTACATATATATATATAGATATAGAAATATATCTTATAATAATATTAGTACTTATGACATAGATATAGATATATAGATATAACAGACGTGCTGGGCAAATACGCCTTTTTTAATCAGTACCGCAGGGGAAGAAAAGGTGAAATGTCTAATGGAGTAATGTTCTGTTGAATACAAAAATATAAAAAACCCTATTGCTAAATTTTCTGATACAACGGAGAAACATCACTGAATGTTAAAAACGTTACATTTTCTTCCGGATGAATAGCTCTTTTTTTAATTGTTGCTTTCTGTATCAAAACATCCAAATGTGCTGAGCAAAACAAAATATTATTGAAATTATCAGAACAAGTTCAAATGATGTCTCATTGGGCAAGTCTTTTTTCTGTAATCCAAAAATATGAAAATTCGTATATGTAAATTTACCAGAAAAATCACAGAATATATTTTATTCACCTTTATTGAACGTACATTATATTTGTCTGAGTTTTTCTTTTTTCTTTTCTTTTTTTTTTCTTTTTTTTTTGCTTTACTTGCTTTATTTGCAATGAACTCAGGACTTCTTTTTGTATCTTTTGTTGAGAATCGAAACAACAATCTCTATGTTCGCTTGTTGTGGATCTTGAATCATTATTTTATCTGTAGTCAGCAAGGCTCGATAAAAAAAAAACAGAAATTCTCAAGATGTCTTCACTAACCCGGGAATTCTACCCCAAGCAAAATTGGTTTCTTGGTACTGTTTGATGGGTTCGTACCTGTAGTATTCAAAATGAAATAGAGTCTCAAATGTATGTGCCTCATTTATGAGGAAAAAACAAAATAAACAATTACGAGGGTGAGTCAAAAGATTTGCAATATTTTGGTACGTGCTAGTTTGCGGCGCGTATATCACGTGACAGAAGCAGTGTAAAGTACCTGCTGCGATTGATACTATCGTGGTAGATGGTGCGCTGATACGTTGCGCATTGCTTCACGCCATGTCTGATTTGAACTCCACACGATAGAACACGCAACTAACTTACGGTTTACAGGTTCGAAATAGGCCAGAAGGAGCCGCAGAAGCAACCAAAAACATGTGTTATGTGAAAGATGGGGGTGTTTTTTTTAATTACTGTTTAACGACCTGTTAAATTCATGAAATTTTGCTTGGGTTGAAACTCGACGATTGGGAAAGGTCAGGTAAGCCTAAAACCTATGCAGTGCTCAAGGCAAACCCGGTGAGTCGTACTTGCTAAGAGGAGCTATGCATCTTTGTAAGATGCAAAGCTCGTCTGATATTTGTCGACCTCGGTAAAAACACCCCAGTTATGCTTTACATTACCAAAATATTGCAAAACTTTTTACTTACCTTCGTATTTGTTTTGTAAAATCATTTATATAGTCATTATAAAAATTGTTCGTTTTTCTTATTTTTTGTTTTTCGCAATTGAGCATCTTGAAAATTATCAGAATTATACAAGTCAATTAAAATGATATCCTATAATAAATACAATTGAAGGATAGATCGGCGGAAACGTAGAGTTGGCAACATCAAGAATAGAAGGAAGTTCGAGTCACCTTATTGTTAAGTGTTATTGACAATAGGATATCATTATAATTAACTTTTGTAATTTTGGTAATTTAAGAATTATAGGAATTTTTAAGGAAGAGTAAAATTCATGAAAATCATCGATATAACTAGATTGGAATGTTTGTAACATTTTGTTTTCACAGTCGGTTTTAAATTCAAAGGATGTGTGTGTGTGTGTGTGTGTGTGTGTGTGTGTGTGTGTGTGTGTGTGTGTGTGTGTTTTGCAAAATAAATGTCAAATTTTCGAAAATCAACACTCCTGACCGATAAAAATGCCAGCGACCACAGTAGTCCACCAGTCTAAAAAGATCCCTGTAACCAGCCCAAAAAATCCTTAGCACATAAAATCTAACTCAGTTTCTCACTTATTTCACATTTTACCGATGCTTCACATTAAATCGAAAAATAGAATATATATTGTAGACATATATATATATATATATATATATATATATATATATATATATATATATATATATATATATATATATATATATATAGTGTGAGATGGTCACAGTTTCAGCTTTTGCTGGAATGGTGTACCAAAGGCAGTATTATTGGTAGAGTGCTCAATATAAAATAGAGCTGTTATATAACCCGGCAGAGAGTTTGATTGTAAAAATATACTACCAAACATCAACCAGGAAGAAAAAAATTTTTGAAAAAAAGAAAAGACCAAGATATTTGTACCAACAAAAAATAATCTATTGGTATAGTATTTGGCCAAAAGAAAAAACAATTTATATGTATAATATATATATAAGATATATATATATTCATATAACCGCTAGGAGAAGCTAATTTGTAAAAAAGTGCTCGATACCTAAGTAGAGCCAAGTAATAAGGATATCTACTGAGTCAGACGAACCTACTATCAGTCAGATTTTAGCCCTGAAGAGCTTTATGCGAAACTAATAGTAGGTTCGTCTGACTCAGTAGATATCCTATATATATATATATATATATATATATATATATATATATATATATATATATATATATATATATATATATATATATATATATATATATATATATATATATATATATATATATATATATATATATATATATATATATATATATATATATATATATATATATATATATATATATAATAAATGGAAGCTGGTGCAAATGGGGGTATAAGACTAGGCAAAAACTGGGTAGAAATGTGGTCAACTAGGAATTGTAAAAGAAATCAAACTGTGGCCATACTACAAAATTATATGCACAAACCAGAATCTGTCCTAAAGAATGGAACAAAAAATATTTGTGATTGTGAGATACAAACGAATCAACTAATGCCGACAAGTTAACCAAACCTAGAATTAATTAACAAGAAAAACGAACTTTTCATCTTGTGAATTTTGCCTTTCCGGGGAAGCACTGACTTAAAATGAAGATAGACAAATACTTGCACCTTAGGATATGACTGAGAAAACATGAGGCTGAAGATGATACCAATTGTAGTGGGTGTCCTTTGAACAGTCTCCAAGTGTTTGGAAAAAAGACTGGGGAATTGGAAATTAGAGGATGAATCGAGATCATCCAGATAACAGTATTGTTGGGATCAGCTAGAATACTCAAAAAAGTCCTGAAGACATTAGGAGACTTGCTGTCACACAACTCCAGTGAATATCACCAGCAAATGATGGTTTGAAGAACTCGGAAAGAAGGATATAATCTTATTATAATGGAGATTGTGGGTTTGTCTGTCTGTAACCGAAACTATTACTATACAAGTCACAATTCTCTTTGTTATTTACATCACATTCTCCATGATTTTATTTTTATCTAAACTTCAATTATTAATAAAATTGTTTTACATCATTAAGACTGTTGTCCTTATCTACATACTATTAACATGCAATTGTATTTATATATACAAGAAAATAGCAGTTTACAGTGTGCACGGGAAGGCTAATTTGCATATTGATATTAAAAATTTGATTTTAATAAATATATGCTTAGTATCATTGATTTCTAATTGTTTGGTTTTATCTTAATGAATAAGAGCAACAATCTCGGAGATAAATCTTAAAAGAAATCTATTAACAAGAAAAAATAAATGTCATTCTATTCTTTAATTTAATTAAGGAGTTGAACAAGGAAAATTCAACAATGAAAGACGAGAGTGATAAAAGAGTAAGTTTCAGTTGTTCTATTTTTCGATTATACCCCCCCCCCTGTTTCAAATCTTTTTATCTGTATTCTTATATAATTTTATTAGCGTTTCTAATTCAATATCATATTTTATTTCATTAAAACTTAAATACTTGCACCCTGAGTGTGCATATATTTGCTAGTAATAATAATAATGATAATAGTTTCATATTATAAAATTTTAAACTAGAAAGGGATTTCATTATAACAAGTTCAAAATGGCGTCAAGATCTGATTGTGCAAAGTTAGATTTCATGTCAAAACGTGGGCGGAACGAATTGATATTCATTGTATTTGAAATGATTGTTCATTAGTTATCCGCTTTGTCTCGATTACAAATTCTTATCCACAAAGAAAGACAAAATATAAACGTCAATTATATTAAGAATTGAAAAAAAACGATAACCACAAATATAACAAAAAGAACACTTTAGTTTACAAGTTTAATATATATATATATATATATATATATATATATATATATATATATATATATATGTCTGTGTGTGTGTGTGTGTGTGTGTGTGTATCTGTCTGTATGTGTGAGTGTGTGTGTTTGTAAACATATATATGTATGTGTGTTTTTATATGTATTATATATGTGTGTGTGTTTATATATATATGTGTGTTTATATATATATATATATATATATATTTTGTGTTTGTATATATGTGTGTGTGTGTTGTGTGTTTGTGTTTGTATTTAAGTGTGTGTTTATATATGTATATATATATATATATATATATATATACATATTAAATATATATATGTATATTTATATATATATACATATATATATATATATATATATATATATATATATATATATATATATACATAAATATATATAGATATAGATATAGATATAGATATGTGAATATACATATAAATACATACATATATATGCGTGTGTCTGTTGACACAAACAAGAAAAAAGCTTACCTTGGCTTGCAAATATCACTTCATCGAAATCTAGCGGTTGTAAAAGCACATATATAATATATATATATATATATATATATATATATATATATATATATATATATATCGGTTTAAATAGCGTAAGAATATATTCAAAGGCGCTTGTAGTCAGTTTTTCATTTATCCGATCATTGATCTGAATATAACATAAGTGCCATTGATTCCAACTATACGTTATCTTAAATCAGTGATATAGTGATAACTAATAAACATAGCATTATATATATATATATGCATATATATATATATGTGTGTGTGTGTGTGTGTGCATATATATATATATATATATATATATATACATATAGCATTATATATAAATATATATATTTATATATACATATAGCATTATATATATACATATATATATATATATATATCATTCAAATTTAGAATATATATGCGTATTCCTGTATGTGTAAGTATTTATTACTTGTGTGTGTGTGTGTGTGTGTTGTGTGTGTGTGTGTGTGTGTGTGTGTGTGGATTGGTGGATGGATGTATATTCACAAATAGATTTTTTATTATAATTTTCATTTTTATGTGCAAACAAAAAAAAATTGAAAATGGTTAAAAAGGCTCGGACACTTTGTAATTACTGCGTATTGCTTGTTCGTAGCTGGGAGGTGCAGAGTCACCCAACCCACCGTCCAGTGCGCCAAAGGCGCGAGGTGGACGGAATGGGTCACGTGTTACAAAGTCACTAACGCCCGTCGTCGACGTCGTTGTGGATCGCATGTTGGACACTCGTCTTGGTTTTGCCTTTTCCTTTCTCTTGTAGAAGACAAACAACCCGACGCCCACCGCACAGATCACCAAGCATCCAATCACAATCCCTGCAATGCCACCTGAAGAGAAACAATGTTTTTTTTTTGTTTTATTTTGAATAGATACATTATTGTAACTTTTGCCTAACTACTACTACTACTACTAATAATAATAATAATAATAATAATAATAATAATAAACGACAAAGTTGGAGAGGTTGCACATGAAAAGACTTGGACATGGTTAAGAAGGGGAAACCTCAAAAGAGAAACTGAATCACTAATAATTGCTGCATAAAATAATACCATAAGCATAAATTGATAAGACCCAACAAAACAATAAATGTAGACTATGTGGTAACAGAGATGAGACTGTAAACCATGTACTAAGCGAATGTAGCAAACTAGCACAACGGGAATACAAAACTAGGCACGAATGGGTTGGGAAGGTGATTCACTGGGAATTATGCAAAAAATTAAATTTTGACCATATAACAAAAATATTAAAATGGAAAACGGGCTGAATGATACTGACCACTGCTCAACCCTTTATATGAAGAGTGTTTAGTGCTGAGTCCTTTTTTAACATACGTCTCTGTCGAAGTGACATCATATGCAACAGCAATGCTGCTATTCTTTGAAATCAGCTCTGAACAATGGTTCTTTTCCCAAATGCTGCGTAAACTCTCCTGGTATAATGTTTTTGTAAACTGTTTAGCATGTGCATTACACTCATGCTGTGCAGCATCAGCTGCACAAGCGATGGTTTCCGCGACATCACTGTAAAAAGACAAAGAAGCAATTAGGATCTGTTCAACATTTGTTTCTTGTATTGAAAGCAAAAACGTATACAATTTATTATTTTGTGAAAAATATGTTTATTTCTATGAACAAGCAGTATGTGGAAGGGGTGAAAAATAAGAAAAGATTTATTTGATACATATAGAGATAAGATAGCCATGTGGCTGTGCCATTTCCTGCCAGGATCAGAGACAACATCTGTACTGTTCAAAGAACAGAGACAAAAGAGGTCGGGAATGATGCTTTGGGACTGTCGTGAGATATTCTATGAGCCCTTACTGGATATTTAAATTATCTAAAAGAGATAATAATTTCCTTATAACCCTACAAATCTTTTAGAACATTAGGTTTAATGAAACATTACCACTAAACATTGTAAAAAGGAAAGAAGAAATATATTCATTGACTAATTGATTTTAACGACATGTCAACCCGTCAGGGGTATTCTACGCTTAGAGGTTAAGGAATCACGTTTATTGTATGTTCATATTTACATTTTTTGTGGTAGTTTCTTAACAGCTTTTTTGTTTGTTTGTTTGTTTGTTTGTTTTTGCACAAGGTCCAATCGAATACGAGTTTTAAAACAGATGTGTCCCTAACACATACTACCACTCTTGGTCAAAATGGGCCTGCGAGGAATGGTAATGAAGGCGTACGCCACACTCTCATGTTTTCAAAATAGTTGAAGTCTTTGCAGTGCATCCCTTTTATAACTACAATTAAATATGAAATAATTGTTTTATATTTTGCTGTCTCGATGTTGGTATTAGATTACGAAGGAACTCACCGACACACATGAAATCTGTCCAAAGCCCCGAGAACTTTCATCCTTCCTTGAATCAAACATTGACTGCGGACCGTCGACAATGGATACTGAATCAGGCATTTGCTGTGGATTATGTAGTCTATAAAAATCGGAATTTTATCTTTAATATATTCATTTAAATACACTTCAATCTTATTAACAAAACAGATTCTTAAACTATTAAAACAAAACAGATAGTGCGTTGCTTGGAAGTAGAGAAGATGTCTTGTCAAGTTCCCATTCACCAAGGACCAATATTAGCGTTGTGGCGTTTACTTTCGTATTTTCCTGGAGAGTTGTCTGCCCGTTTAGTTCGAGGGTTCCCGCTAGGGGCCGTTTATATTTAAGCGGCTGGTTTGAACGTCTCTTTCTCTTTTCCGGTTGCTCGACCTACGAGACACATGGGTTAGACTCTGGTCTACCCCCCACTTGTTGGGGCTTTGGCCCCCCTTACATTACTGTAAGTGATTTATACAGCATGGACTATTCCTAGTCTCATGTCTGTTGCTTTTATGTTTATCTTTTTACCATTCATGAATGTGTCATTATCTCCACTTTTGTATGTATGTTTATGTGCACCTCTATGTATTATGTACCCTTTTATCCATGTGCTGTATACCTATTAAATGTGTTGTCTATCAACCTTTGTCGGAGTTTTATCTTCAAGTATATATCACCTTCAATTCTCTTAACACTTACAGCGTGGGTAACTGAGATATACTAATATTGGACACAACGGAAGATAAAATAAACAAGATAAGCTCGTTTAAACACGCAGAAAATTCAATATATATATATGCATCCAAATAGTATTGAAACGAGTACACAAACATTTCCCAACAGCTAGAAATATATACATATTTTTTATGAAAAAGCAGCATGGGGTACAAAAATTGAAAACGGCTAACTTGATGATAAAAAGTAAAATGGTCATAGACATGTTGGCTTTACTATCACATGTCAAGAGCATAAAACGTCATTACTGTTCAAAGAACAGAGGCAAAAGAGCATGAGAATAGATTTCTAGTACTGTCATGTGACATCTCATGAGGGTCCCAAAGGATATGCCCACTCTTCAAGGGAGATAATTATTAATTGTCTCACTACACAGCCTTAACGCTGGAGTAAGGCCGTGGTGTTTTAGAGTAAATTGAGTATACTGATTCTTTATACGTGCTCAGGATTTGATTCTGGTTTCTGGTTTGGTTTTGTTTTACGGCATATCAACCTCAGTGGGTCATTTAATGCCGATAAAGTTTTGAAATGAATCAATTCTTAATGGATAATACAATTTTTTTATAAATACATTTTTCTATTTACCCCATAGATGGGACCATAACAGGTACTACCACTCCGGGTCGGAGTGGACCAGGGAGCAATGGTGATGAAGGCGTGCTCCACATTCCCCAAACCTCCAAAACTGGAACCTCACCATCAGATAGAGTTTAACGTCATTCCCAGGACATGTAGACCCGCAGTCACCGCCTTCTAGCACCCATATGATAAAAAGGGGTTGGGGCTTGCCATAAGGGCAATAGGGTTGGGGCAATCATATAGGTGCTAGGGCTTGACGTGACCAGCCGATTGATCGGAGGGGGCCTCTCCGACCACCCGTCTAGCCCAAGATAGGGCCAAAGTGGAGTATTGCATGTCATAAACTGCTCATCCACCTGGGCTCTATCCTTAAGCATCACGGGTCGCCACCCACGGCCAACAGGTGGCCCCATTGGGGAGTCTTACCCCTCTGCAGAGGTGCAGTCGGTGCATTCTAACGCCCCAGCCGACAGGGCGGTCAGGATTTGAGTACAATATATAACATATGACATTAGTAGACTTGCATAAGGTTTTCCTCTTCACATCAAATTCGGCCATATTTCCAAAAATCAATATCTCACGATGGTTGTGGATTCCAATTTGTAAATGAAAAATTTGGCGCAGAGAAAATTGACGCAAAACGGAAAACAAACATTTTTACTGGACCTGAGAATTGAAGTCTAATCGAAAATTTAGAAAGTGAATTGAATCACCTTGAGCTAGCCGCTTTGGGTTGATTTGTGTTAGTTGTACATTTATGTGTGTTATACAGCTGAAAATTAAGCTTATTTAACCAACATCATGTTAACTCGTAAATTCACTGAGCGCATCACCACTTTGCGCTAAATCCGACAGGTAGCTTCACGACAGACTCGCAAGATTCACACCTTTTAGCTTCTTTGTGAAGGACTCGTTTCATTCGCAACCTGGTATTTGAAATATCGTCTCCTCACAAAATGAAGAAAAGCATGCATACTATTATCATCAACCTCAAAGAATTAATATTTTCTCTGTATTTTCTATATTCAATCCATTGTAAATTTAGAAAGTAAATTGAATCCCCTTGAGCTAGCCATGTTAGATTGATTTCTGTTAGTTGTACATAACTGTTATGTGTGTCATACAGCTGGAAATTATGCTTCCTAGCAAATTTATGTACCCTCCGGGTGCAAGTTTTTAAGTTTTGATATAATAAAATATCATGTTAAATTAGAAAGGCTAATAAAACTGAATAAGAATGCAGATAAAAAGATTTGGAACAGAGGGGGTATAATCGAAAAATAGAACAACTTTGAAACTAACTCTTCCATCATTTTCCATTACTCCCGTCTTTCATTGGTAAATTTTCCTAATTTAACTATTCAGTTAAAATAGTAAGTAAAGGATAATATTACAGTTATTTCTTCTTGTTAATGGATTTCTTTTAAGATTTATCCCCGGGAGTTTTGCTCATATTCAATAAGATAAAACCAAACAATTAGAAATCAATAATACCAGGCACATATTTATTGAAATCAATTTTTTAAGATCAATATGCAAATTAGCCTTCCCATTCACACTGTAAACCGCTATTTTGTTGTATATATAAATACAATTGCATGTTATTAGTATGTAGATATGGTCAACAGTCTTAATAATGTAAAACAATTTTATTAATCATTGAGGTTTAAATGAAAATAGAATCATGGAGAATGTGATGTAAATAACTAAGGGAATTGTAACTTGTATAAGTAATATAGTTTCGGTTACAGACAGTCAAACCCACAATCTCCATTATAATAAGATTTAACCAACATTATGTAAATTCGCTGCGTGCAGGGTCGCTTTGCGCTACACCCTGCAATTAGCTTCACGACAAACTCGCTACACTCACACCCTTAGCCTCTTTGTGAAGGGATCGCTGAACTCGCAACCTCACAATAGAATATTTAAAATAACGTCTTAGACATTGTCTCCTCACAAAATGTAGAAAAGCATACCCACTATTATCTTCAACCTTAAAAAAGTAAGTCTTTTTTCTGTATTTTTAATATTCAATCTATATAAAACAATGTTTAATACAATAAATAGACTAATCATGCAAATTTCAGTAGCTACTAAACTGTAGCAGCATAAAAATAAAAATTTGTTACACATTAGTTAGGTTCGACCATAGATATAATTTACTTCCAGTCATGTCGTCCCGAATATGGCGACCCACGTGACCGGAAAAAAGTAAATATTTAGTTATCCTGCATCAGAATTTTATTTTCAATAACTTAAGTAATCGCAGTTACCTAAAGTCGGTATCAGCCAAACGGCGAGGGAGTATATCCCCTTTTCACTAGCGCTAAACCAAGGAGATTGTTCTTTTGTTTTTGTGTTTTTTTTTTGCATCACACCTACCATCACAACTACCATCTGCTCTTCACTTTCACCGCGCAGATCTCTCTGCTATTCCGGCGCTGAGTTAGCGAGGGCTGGTATTGAACCCGGAATCCTGTGGTTCCTAGGCGGACGCTCTACTGACTGAGCTTAACTGTTAAATATTTTGGTCTGAAAATCTGGAAAATTAGTGCGTCTTAGGGGCCGGGTTAGCTCAATCGGTAGAGCGTTCGGCTAGAAACCACAAGGTTCCTAGTTCGATACCGGTCCCCGCCAACTCAGCGTATGAGTAGCACAGGGATCTGTGCGGTAAAGTAAAGAGCTGATGGTAGGTGTGGCGCTCCACCTCAGATGCAAAAACAATCTCCTTGGTCTAGCGCTATTGAAAAGGGGATAGACTCCCTCGCTGACTGGCTGATACCGACTTTAGGCCGCCCCGTCGACTTTACTTACTTATACACAAATAATTATTATAAATATCTTGCGAATGTTACAACAACTTGAAGCGAATAAGTTTGTCAAAGATTCATAATAATAATAATAATAATAATAATAATAATGATACTTACGTACTCGGCCTTTCTTACAGAGGAACTGTAAAGTATCCATGATGAAAAGGAGCTGTGATGCTAACTCATGGCCTTTGTTATCACATTTTGCTATTAGTTTGTCATAACACAAATGGAATTTGGCCAAATTTCTAAAAACAGAGAAAAAAATCAAAAGAATAAAAGAAAAAAGAAAAACAATAAAAAAAAAACATTTGATAGAAACAAGTCAAGTGCGAGGATGAATCAAAGGTTTTGCAATATTTTAGTAGTTTGCAGCGCATATATTACGTGACCAAAGCAAGTTCTTTTAAAAACATTTTTTCAAACTCATTTTTTCCTACTTGATCTATAAATGGGAATCTAAACGGTGCTACCATTCTGATCCACAGATAATTGTGCAACGTTAAAATTTGAGAATAGTACCATATGTTATATGCACAAACCAGAATCTGTCCAAGAAAATAATGTTATATACTGATGTTTTCACAGTACCAAATCGATATAATGTTGTATACCTTTTCTTACTTCTTACTCTGGTCGTATTTTCTTCTGGCCGGCTTTGCTATTCTGATCGTCTATCATCTTGGTCTGGTCTAGCGTCTAGTGTTGACTTGGTATATCTTCTAAGGTCTGGTCTTCTATGGGGATTTCGGGTCTGGTCTCTGTTAGGGATTTCTCCTTATCAGAAGCCCTGTGTCATTGTTAGTTTTTAGTAAACACAAGACTTCGATTTTCTTTTAATGTTACGTTATTTCCAAATCCCCAACACAGAAACCTGCGCAGTTGAGGGACCGCGTGTAATAACACGACTTACCCCTTCGAGCTCGCTGCTACCTTCTAACTGCCGAGTTACTTCTATCCTTAAACCGGAACAGGGTCTTCTATGCCTTCCGGTTCTCACGATTTATCCCTGGAAGGCAAGGTGAGAGTGGGGTCAAGCGTTGTCACTCACTCTCAAGGCCATCAGCTGCATTATGATTTCTACACTACCTTATAAAAGTATTGGGGATCTAATAATTATGTAACAATAAGACCCATGAAATTATCTGGGATTTTGAGATATAAACGGATCACCTAATCCCTTCCAAAAGACCAGACCTCGTGTTAATTAACAAGGGGAAAATAACCTGTCATCTAATGGATTTTACAGCGCTGGCAAACTACAGATTGAAAAATGACAAATCCTCGCCAGAGCATAAAAAATGCTGTTGGACAGAGTTGACGGTGATTCCAATTGTAGTTGGTGTACTTGGAACGGTCTCCAAGGGCTTGGAAAAAAAGACTGAAGGACTTGGAAATCAGAGAAAGAATCGAGACCATACAGATCATAGCATTGTTAAGATCAGCTAGAATACTCAGAAGCGTCCTAGAAACCTGAGGATGCTTGTTGTCACTCAGACTCCAGTTAAAGAACACCTGTTAGAACTGGTGTGAAAAACTCGCAAGTATAAAATAACAATAAACCAATTTTATATACATTTAGAAAACACGCTTAGTTCGTTAGTAAAATTTGCATCGGCTTCTTTCAAAGGCCAATTGTGGTGAAGGTGTGACGAAGATTATAGAAAATTATCTCACACAACAGCACATGATAATTTTGTTTTGTTTCATAAAGTGAGAAAAAAAAAGATTTCTCAACTCATATTGGCGTGAAGGGTGTACTTGAGATAATAGACAACTAACATACATAACAGAAAGCGAGGAAATGTGTTTTGGTTCATAACGTAAGAAAAAAATAGATTTCTCAATTCATATTGGCATGGGAAAGGTATATCTAAGATGACAATACACACAAATAAAAAATCATAGAAAGTGTGTAATCGGATTGCTAAAGTAACAGAAATCTGATATTTCTTCAAATATGATAAAACTTTCAGTTTTGCTTTTGTTTTTTCTGTTTTAATATTTGTAATACAATTTATTGCAATTTTTCCATGAAAAACAATAAATTTGGGAAAAAAACAGAATTTATTAAAAGTGAAAACAGAATTGAAGAAAATCTGAAACGGAAACTTTATCTTCTTATATTTTGTATGAATTCACATATCTCACCATTATATGCGTGTTCATTTCGATGAAAATTATTAAATATCAACCTATCAGCTGTAACATTAAATAGTGGAAATCACGCCCCCTCATCTCATTTTTATCTTGCTGTGCCCCAAAACGTAATGGTCCTTAGGAGTCCTTGAGCTTGATACCCATGTTATGATATATGCTTATTATATACTGTATACGTTTTATTAGGATTAAGCATTTAAATGACTGATGTCTTCAATAATAATTTTTTATCGTGTCTACATAGATGCACAAACGCGAAGACGCGTGCTGTAGGAAATGGGCTAGGCAGCACGAGTTCAAATCCTGGACGAGGCTGTCTACTTTTTCATTAGCGCTAAACCAATTGTGGAATGTATGTATCCAACTATTCTACCTCCAGTTATGGGTAAATAATTGGGCGTATTTGGGGTCTTGGTCAGGCAGTCTAGAAGAAGGAAAACTCTGAATTGAAGCCTGTTAAACCCCGCTTAAGAAATTGACCTTGTATCGCATCCTGCTCATGTAGGAGGTTGATAAATACATACACGCGAAAGTATATAACTTTCATATACACATGTCTAGTTTTATTAATTGGCGAAAATAATTCTAAGATACTTTCACAAATATAACTTGCTAATTTCAAATATTATTCAAGGAGAAAAAAAAATTTCGTTATATATGAAATGACCCTGTGGTACATCGTTGTAACGCATGGATCTAATTGTACCACAGAGTCTTATTTTTCGAAACATAATGAAGGAAAATAGTTTCATACTAAAAAGGAGGAAGAGGCAGACGATATCACACAGAATCTATAACTGATTCAGAATACGCAGATGATCTACCGCATCTTGTCAATATACTTGCAAAAGCCAAATCTCTGCTGCATAGACTGGAGAAAGCAGCAAGAAGCATTTGTGTCTTCGTGAACTCAGATAAAATAGAGTTCATGTATTTTAATAAAGATGGTGTCATTTCCTCTTTAAGTAGCAATCTTCTGACATTTGTAGACCAGTTCACATGCCACGGTAGCATTATCTCATCTACTGAATGCGAAGTCAACATATGCTTAGGTAAAGCATGGACTGCTATCGACAATTTATCGACAATACGAAAATCCTATCTCTCTGATAAAATAAAACGGGAATTCTTCCAAGCTGTAATCGTGTCAGTACTACTGTATGGGTCCAACACTTGAATTCTATTCTTGAGAAAAAGCTACAAGGGAAATACACAAGGATGATGAGTGCTATTTTAAAGAAATCCTGGAAGCAGCACCCAACAAAACAATAGCTGTATGGCTATTTACTTACCATATGGCAAACCATCTGAATGGCGGGCAAAACATGCTGGGTACTGCTAGAGATATAAGGACGAGCTCATAAGCGACGTTCTTCTATGGATTGACATGGAAAACTCTGAATTCAAGCCAGGAAGCCTTTATTATCGTTGTAGAAAAGGGACTCGACGACCAGAGTTCAAATCCTGGATGAGACTGTTTGCATTTTACATAGTGTTAATACTCAAGTAAAAAGGCATGAACCCAACTAATCTTCACATAGCTAAGAGTAAATAGTTGAGTGGACTGGGATCTTTAAGCTGGGTATGACAACCGTTCTGTAAAAATGAAAACCAGCTTTACTCCGCTTAAAAAAATTGTCCTTGTGTCTCATCTTGCTCGTAGCGGAGAGGTTGGGTAGATATATACATGTCGACATGTCGGTATTTGTGACCAGTAAAAACTTACATCCATCAACTCTGTGCGGACAATGGGTGCCATCTAGAGGATTTATTAAGTGCGATGGCTGATAGGAACGGATGGTGTGGAGAATCAAAAGATATACGTGTTGTCGACACGCTTTGATGATGATGGATCAGTTCGAATAAATCAATGAATGATACTATTCTTTATGCCCGGATGCAGTTCGGATATAAATACTAAGAGGCCCTAAAATAAGAGAAAAGCATTCAGGTAGACACAAAAAGAAAAATCAATAGAAATGCAATGAAAGATAAGAAATAATAGTTTACCTGCACACAACTGCTAACTTCTGTTCTGTCCAGTCCGGAACTGGATCAATAACAAAGGTGGCCAAGTCCAGTTCGGACAATTGCAAATTGGAAGCACATTGGTCGATTCTTCTTTCAATGTTGCTCAGTGAACACGCATACTCATTTTCTGAAATTGTAAAAATGTTCCTTTGAATGGATTTGCACTAGAGTTTCTATACAAGTGTGGTTATAATTGATACCTAATACAATCCGTTTAGATTGCGTAACACCTGTCCCTACTGGCTCTTAATTTCTGTATGCACTGATGCAAAATGTTAACTATGATTTATTTTCAAAAAATACTTGTTACATTAATTTTATTATACTAATATTTTTATTATTTATATTTTTGCTTGCAGGCAATTACAATGCGTATATCGCAAAAAATTCGATAATTATAGAAGATAATAATGACAAGTGAATTTCGGTAAAGAATTATTCTGTGTGTAGAACATCGTACAGACTGTTTGTTGAAACAGTCTGTACGATGTTCTACATACAGAATAATTCTTTACCGAAATTCACTTGTCATTATTATCTTCTATAATTATCGAATTTTTTGCGATATACGCATTGTAATTGCCTTCAAGCAAAAATATAAATAATGATATATACTTTATTCAACAATGCTTCTAGAATAAAAAAACATTAAAAAAATATCGTACTAATATTTTTGTGTTGATATAAAGACCATAAGCAGAACATAAAGAAATAAGAAACGTTTTTATTTAAGATATTAAACAAAATGGCGATAATTTGGTCAAAAATAAATTCGACCCCCTCAAAAACACAATGAGTAAGCTAGTAGAATATGAATTTAACCCATGAAGAAAATAAGAATCGGGTTCTGATTGAAATAAAAAGGAACTTATACTAAGTTTACTATTGCTGATTGCGATCTTCCCTTGGCTATGCAGCAGTAATTCGGCTTGTTCACGAGTATTAGCATCAAGCGCTAGATCATATGCGTAGTCTTCATCTGTAATAATTTCTGTGGGATATCGCCAGCTTCTTGCCTTTTTTTTTTTCAAATGTGAAGCCTTTTTCTTTCGTAAGATCTAATGACGTAATCTCGATATATTATGAATATGAATGGTGTTAATGTATCTTCTTGTATGACTCCAGCTATAGTGTCAAAGAAACATGTCACAATTGTTTTCATGTCTTTGTAGAGCATCATTTTAGCGGTAACGGACTTTTGTGGAAATTTCCTCTCTACATGGAGAAATCTACAAAAAACCGTGTTGCCTCGAGATTTTTTGCTCAAACACCTTCTACAATGAGATGAATTGTCAGAATCTGGGAAGTTGTGGATCGATTACTACGAAACCCGTTTTGATTTTTCCTAAGGATTTTCTCTACTTCAGGTCTAATGCGACTGAGAAGAAGGGCATTATAAACCTTAGCAGCTAAGTAAGAGTAATACTTCTGTAGTTCTTAGGGATTCCGAGTTCGTCTTTCTAGACGAATAGGAGAATGCAGCCGTTCGTCCATTTCGTCCATTGTATTTTGTTTATACACTGCATTTAGATAATCGAAGAAGTATGTCGTCAATTTTCCTTGTCTTCAATACTTCGGGGTTATATGAGGCATTTCGTCGAAGTCTGAGGCTTTTCTGGTTTTGATTGTTTTTAGAACTTCGCAGAGTTCATCCTTTGTAAAATGTCCTAGATTGATGTTTAGTTGGCTACTGACGATTTCTTAAGTATGTTTATTTATGATTTCGGGGAAGCGGGTATATATATATATATATATATATATATATATATATATATATATATATATATATATATATATATATATATATGATATAATGAAAAAACAAAAGATGTTTACAACTGCATGGGCTCATCAGGAGATAAGTGTGCAAACCGTTTCGGGGCCTATCTCTCGAAACGGTTTGCACACTTCTCTCCTGATGAGCCCATGCAGTTGTAAACATCTTTTGTTTTTTCATTATATCATATTCATACTGTCGGATTAATTTCCATTTTATTTTCACACATATATATATATATATATATATATATATATATATATATATATATATATATATGTGAGAGAGAGAGAGTACGTAAATAAACAATGTGTTTATTTGATATGGCTTTTAGCCGACAATTTTTGGGGGATATGTGCTTAATTGAAGTCGTACCTTATTTTGAAAATTAATTAGTTAATAATTAATGAGTTTAAGCGGGCATATATGTTGAAATGTAAGCCTAAACAAATCGAGAAAATGTCAATCCCTGAATGTACATTTCGACCTATTAGGTTACATCAGCAAGGTTATAGACATGAGAGACCTGTCAGCTTGGCAGTCGAGGTTTCGAGTCACACACGGAGTAGTCTCCCATGTCTATAACCTTGCTGATGAGACCTAATAGGTCGAAGTGTACATTCAGGGATTGACATTTTCTCGATTTGTTTAGCGTTACATTTGAACATATATGCCCGCCTAAACTCATTAATTATTAACTAATTAATTTTCAAAATTAGGTATGACTTCAATTAAGCACATATCCCCACCACCACCCAAAAATATATATATATTGGTAATCCTTTGTTAGTATTAGAGAATTGAAAATTAAAGTGCTCGATTACGTGTGTAAAAGCTGTATTTACTTATTTGTTAAAGTGTACAATACAGGCGCGCTGTCTTGAAAAAGGGTGGCCAAAATGCTGCCTGAAAACCAATGGTAACAATGGCACCTAAAATATATTGTACACTATAACATATATATATATATATATATATATATATATCATAAATTGAGGTTTAAGCTTACCCGTTCTGTTTTTACACTGTATATGGGCCCGTATAAACGTTAATCCGGACTCTAGCATGGTCTCAGTGAACTGTGCAGCTTTCGCACCGCAGTTGCTTTGAGCCCACTTCCTTGTACAGGTAATTAATCGTTCTAATTGTCTGAAATACAAAAAGGAAATAAACATAAAAATAGAAAATGTAACAATGAAACAAATAGGCTGATAAAATATGGTTTATATAGGGATAAATTATTTTGGAAGCAGAGCAACGACCTCGTTACTGCATATTTAGAGGATGAAATTCAAGCTATCATAGATCATACTTCTCAAGGTTGCAAATACATGATAAGATGGTATAAAAACGAGGAATTAACGGTGAATAACCGATATTAAGCTCTTATAATACATTAATGTATCCAGAGATACACTAACACTAAATATGGGGTATATAAAGAAGACAACTGACTCGCATGAACAATAAACATATGAGTGTTTAATATACAATTACATACAAGACAATAATGACAAAAGATATGTTCCCAAAAGGTTAATTGTACATAATGCTCCAAAGAATAACTAGACATACAAAGGATAAAGCAAAGGATTATCTCCCTTACGCTTGAGTGGTCTTCATCGCCACCAGGTGGCAATAGGATTTATCTAGCTGGAGAGAGATTTTAAAAAATCTGTGCTCACTTCATCAAAATCATAACCAAAGAGAGCTTGAGAATATGGATCTTGTTTCTTAAACGACAAATGGAACACATCCATTTGACCCATACACAGAATCATAACATAACCCAACACGCAAGAATTGAACACGCTATTCAGTAGTAATGGATCAAGACTAACTTGTTTATTTTGTTTTGTTTTGTTTTGTTTTGTTTGTTTTTGTTTTTGTTGTTTGTTTTTTGTTTTTTTGTTTTTTTGGGGGGGTCTGTTTTTTTTTTCTTCTTTTTTTTTCTTTTTCTTTTTTGTTGTGTGGGACTCAGGTCTAACTCCTCTTTGCAGGGAATACCGTCTACATATTCTAATTCAGATTTTTCCGGTGTGCAAGTCCGACAGAATCGAATGATAAAAGTTGAGTTCTCAACACCTTGATGGGGCGATTACAGGTAGACCATAAGAGATATTAGCAAGTTAAAGTGGACCTGGGAGTAATCTTATTATAATGGAGATTGTGGGTTTGTCTGTCTGTAACCGAAACTATATTACTAAACAAGTCACAATTCTCTTAGTTATTTACATCACATTCTCCATGATTTTATTTTTATTCAAACCTCAATTATTAATAAAATTGTCTTACATTATTAATACTGTTAACTATGTCTACATACCGACAACATGCAATTATATTTATATATACAACAAAATAGCGCTTTACAGTGTGAACGGGAAGGCTAATTTGCATATTAATATTAAAAAATTGAATTTAATAAATATGTGCTTAGTATTATTGATTTCTAACTGTTTGGTTTTATTTTAATGAATATAAGCAAAAATCTCTTCAATGAATCTTAAATGAAATCCATTAACAAGAAAAAATAAGTGTAATTTTATTCTTTACTTCCTCTTATAACTAAATACTTAAATTAGAAAAATAACAATGAAAGACGAGAGTGATGGAAGAGTAAGTTTCAGTTGTTCCATTTTTTATTATACTCCCTCTGTTTCAAATCTTTTATTATACTCCCTCTGTTTCAAATCTTTTTATCTGTATTCTTATTTAGTTTCATTAGCCTTTCTAATTTAATAAAATATTTTATTACATTAAAACTTAAATACATGCACCCGGAGGGTGCATATATTTGCTAGTAATAATAACGGCGGCATTCCACACTTTCCAGTTCTCGAGGATTGGAGCTTCATCAGGAGATACAGTCGGCGAAGGAGTTGTTTAAGGCCATACAAAATTAATGCTGCAGATGAATAGATCGTCACCAGAAACATAATGGATCAGCACCACATCATTCATCTAGGAAATAAAATTTACCACTGATCAACATGCAACATCCTGTTACATTTTACTAGTGGCGGACGAGTTTGGTTAATACTGATCCTTAAAACAAATATTTGTGCGAGATTAAAATAATTTTTACTATGAACCAATTCCAAAAAGTGCAGAGCTTACATTCATGGTAAAAATATTTTGAAAAAAAAGTTTTTGCATTTTTCAAAAAGATTCCTTTATTTATTGAATGAGCCCCGTAAATTTTCTTTCGTTTTCCCTTGGTTTTATATTTATATCTTATATCGGTGATAAAACGACGGTATGTAGGAATAACGAAGTATTTCAAAAAATATATTTATTAGTAGATGGTGAAGTTGATGGTAAAACGTTTCAGTTTATCACAAAATATTCACCGGTGAAAACGAGAGATGAGAAAGTGTAAGAGAAAATGTTATTTTTTTTTGTTTACATTTTTTTAAAAGATGAATTGATTTGTATATATATAGTTTCCCTTCTCCTAGATTGGTTAAATTTAAATTCTCAGTTTGTAATAGTAATAATGTCCTGTAGATAACAGTGTACTGTATTTGATGGTGAGGTTCCCGTTCTATGAGTCAAAGAGTTATGTTCAAAATTATTAGTATTCCATCTGACCGAGGGCAAAGAAAATCTCTTAAGAGCTATAGCAAAACTCTGGTGAGTATGGAGTATCCCTTTATTGTCATTACTCCCAGATCCTCTCTGACCCGGAGTGGTAGTACCTGCTAATGCCTCGTCTGTCGGTCTGATAGATCTGTTTAAAAAATATTTGTATACGATAGAACCGTGTGCAACAAAAAAAAAACACTTAAGAAAAACTACACAAAATATTTACATTTGAACGTACAATGAATGCAATTCTCTAACCTCTTAGACATAGTATAACCCGAGGCATGGTTGATATCATTAAAATCAATAAATAAATCAGTTAAGGATGCAATCAAATACGAATATTTTATACAGATCTATGGGACCCTAACAGCTACTATCTATCCTCTTCAGAGTAAACCTGGGAGTAATGGCATTGAAGGCGTACATCACATCACCATCAGATGCAGTTTAGTGTCAAGTCAAGGACCCCCATGTTTATTTTGTTTTGTTTTGTTTTGTTTGCTTTTCTTTGTTTGTTTGTTTGTTTGTTTGATTGTTTGTTTGTTTGTTTGGGTTTTTTTTTGGGGGGAGGGTCTTTTTTTTATTATTATTTTTTTTCTTTGTTTTTTGTTTGTTTTTTTTTTTAGGTGGGGGACTCAGGTCTTACTTTTCTGCAGGGAATACAGTCAGCATATTCAAATCCAGATGTTTCCGGTGTGCAAATCCGACAGAATCGAATGATAGAAGTTGAGTTCTCACTGGTATTTCAATGAAATAACGAAGTGATGCTTTTTTGTTTTAGTTTTGTTTGTTTTTTATTTTGTTTTTTTAATCTTAAATCTCGATGATTTGTCTGGATTATTTGTTTGACCCTAGCGCAACGGATAATAAGTGACAATCATCTATATGTTGCAGGTTCAATCCTGACTACGGGCAAAAATAACTTAAAATACTTAACATAGATTCACACTTGTATCCGGCCATGGTTAACGGAATTAGAACCATCTATCCCAATGGGTTAAATAAAGGGTTCAGTTCTAATTTCCGTAAAGGCTCCTATGTTTGACAAGCAGGTTGCCGAATTCGACAAGAAACGCCTGAAGAAGGTCAGAGGGCACATCGACCGAAACGTTGAGTATATGACAATAAAGATGAGGACAACAGTCCGAAAAATCTTAATAATACACAAAACTGGATTGTTCTAAATATACTTCTGATATATCTTTACAAATAGCTTTAACGCTAATTTAAAACTAAATTACAAGTTCTGTCCAATAAAACATGTTAAACGGGTTTTGAAGAGTGAAGTTTCTTAGCAGGCATCAATTATTTGAGTTAATTTTACACATGAGGGTCGATTGAAAAGTTCATAGGCTGACCAAGATACTCTGATGGAATATGACTATGTTATGTCTACTTTTAATATAGTCTCCCTTGTGGTTCTCACACTTCTTCTATCGGTGTTTCAGTACTTAGATCCCATTGATAAAATGTGACATAATCATATGAACCTTTCAGCTTATGAACTTTTCAGGCCACCTTCGTACTTGAATTTCATCCAAGTGGCTGAGGCTGACATCTTATTATAATGGAGATTGTGTGTTTGTCTGTCTGTAACCGAAACTATATTACTACTCAATTCACAGTTCCCTTAGTTATTTACATCACATTCTCCATGATTTTATTTTTATTTAAACCTCAATGAATAATAAAATTGTTTTACATTATTAAGACTGTTGACCATATCTACATACTAATAATACGCAATTGTATTTATATATACAACAAAATAGTGGTTTACAGTGTGAATGGGAAGGCTAATTTGCATATTAATCTTAAAAAATTGATTTTAATAAATATATGCTAAGTATTATTGATTTCTAACTGTTTGGTTTTATCTTATTGAATATGAGATAAAAATCTCTGGGATAAATCTTAAAAGAAATTCATTAAGAAGAAGAAATAACTGTAATATTATCCTTTACTTCCTATTTTAAGTAAAGAGTTAAATTAGGAAAATTTACCAATGAAAGACGGGAGTAATGGAAAATGATGGAAGAGTTAGTTTCAAAGCTGTTCTATTTTTCGATAATACCCCCTCTGTTCCAAATCTTTTTGCCTGCATTCTTAATTTAGTTTTATTAGCCTTTATAATTTAACATGATATTTTATTATATTAAAACTTAAAAACTTGCACCCGGCGGGTGCATAAATTTGCTAGTACATATTATATATACTTAAGTAATGGATGATCCTTAAATTTTAGTCCCAAAATGTGTTTTTATCATATACTGTGTGTAAAGAACGATCTCTATCTTTTAGATATGCTAGCCTCCAAAAATATTTCTTCAGCAACCAATAATATAAAGAGAAAATATTCAACACTTATATTTTCAAATTTACAGTAATACGATCAATATCAATGCAATATCATACATAAACAATGTAGTGTAAACCTTGATGTAGACTACCGTGTTTACTTGGATACTCTAAATATTCCTTATGAATTAAGCCGTTTTTGTTCTAGAATATAACATCTGTGCATAGAGACGGTGAACGAGAAAGGAAAAAAAGCAAGACATTGTCTTGCCTGCCGTTATCGAACCTGCGTCCTCCCGCATGCGAAAACAAATGCGATTTAGGAACTGGACGGACGCGAGGTTCGACTGATGTGCCCGGATGTTTGAGTAATATGCCGATAAATAACCAAAGCGAGTGGAGCGTGGCGTGACAAGCTTTCGGCTTACGTGAGACGGCAGTCAGAAAATATTATTTTGACGACGGCGACGGATTTTCAGCTGCTGGTCGAAGACTGTGTTAACCAAAAGAAAGTTTTGCCTGCGAGAAGACAGTGAACTCGCTTCTTTTTGGTCCCCCCTCAGCAGGAACTTGTTGAAGCAAATATCTATTTTCCCCCTCTATTTTTCCCCCCATTCTATAATTTCATAGAATAATACAAATAAGTATTCACAATCCCAGGCCAATATTTTTAAAAATACATAACTAATTTCCGTTAGTCTGACCCAACGTATTTCCGCATAGTCTTACTAATGCCCAAACAAAGTAGTTATTTTTTTTAATTTTAAAAAAGATTAATTTTTTAATTGAAATAGATCACTAAGTAAACTTGACTCAATTCTAGTAGTAACCAGGTTTGAATTCAATTTTTCTTCTCTTAGACTGGATTGCTAACCAAGGTTAAAGAGCCCAGTCTGCCCTACTATTTATCAATAGCTGGAGGGAGAATAGATGGATTCATACCTTTCCTACGGGTACCAGCGCTATGTGAACTGAGGCTTTGTCTAGGAATTGAACTCGGGTGGACGAGTCCATTTCCTACGACTACTAACCAGTACACCACCGTACTTCCATTTACCGAGTTTACTTGGATATTCTAAACATACCTAATGAATTAAGCTGTTTATTGTGCTAGAATATAACATCTGTGCATATTTTACAATGATATAACTAAGTATTCACAATCTTAGGCTAATACCTAAAAAAATACATAACTAATTTCCGTTAGTCTAACCGAACGTATTTCCACATGGTCTAGCTAATGCTCAAACAAAGTAGTTACGATAATGAAGCTTTTATGTAACTTCGAGGGTTGTTTGTTTAGCTTTATAGCATATCAGTTCTTGTGGGTTATTTAATGCCAAATACCTCTTCCCGGGATACAGTCAGAGTATTCTAAGCCCCACCGACAGGGCAGGTAATTCTGTATGCGTATTTGTGTTTATGTGTGTATTTCGAAAAGAAGAAAGATAAGTTGAGAATGCGTGTGAGAAAGCTACAAAAAAACTATCGACATTTGTCAGATACTGTGAGAAAGATACAAGCAGCGTTTATTAATTTGTGTGAAAAAAAAAACAAAGCACTAAAGACAATGTGAGCCAGGGTGTGGGAGAAATATTGAAATAGCGTCTGTCTGAGAGCGAGTTACAAATGTTGTGTGGCACTATGCGCATGCCCAAGAAAGCGTGTATGCACTTTAATCATTTCTTTATCATTATAGTGTTTCCGGGTAACGTGGACGATAAAATACATTCCGGTAAAACTACTAGACATCCAGGCACCAAATATAAAAAAAGTTACATATTAACTCTCAACTTGTTGGAGAAATATTTAAACATAAAAGTGTAAGAAAATGGTGGTAATTCCCTTCTTTAACACCCGTACAAAAGAATGTTCATTATTGATTTTAACGGCATGTCAATCCGTCTGAGTTTATTTTATGCCTAGAGATTGGGTATTGTGTACATTGTACGTTTATGTTTGCATTATGTAGTTTCTTTTGTAAACCCGCCCAACGGGGTGGGGGTCCAGTGGCTTTGGATCTTTACAAGTTAATAGCGTCGATCCCAGGGGGCTATCCCCCCAGGCAATACCTGCCCCCTTGACTTAAAGGGTCAGGGCTGTGTTTATTGCAAAGCGCCTGAGGGGGAATGCCGAAGGGATCGACGCAATTTTTGTTTTTTCCCACCCATGAGCTTCGGCTTGTGGATGGGCCCACGTTAAAACGAGGCCTTGTGCCCAGCTCATACAAGTGGGGTATGAGGCAAATACTTGTAGTTTCTTTTGTTTTTTTGCACATGATTAAATGATATCCCTATTTAATACAAATAATTTGAAAAATTTCTCTTCGACCCATAGATAAGACTTTAGCAGCTACTACCACTACAGTTCAGAGTGTATGTGGAAGTAACGGCGATTCTTCAATAATGGCCTTTGGTACTAGATAACTCACGAAGGTTGATATGCCATTAAACAAAGGAGACCAAGCCTTCACCGTCAGATGCAGTATATGGTCATATCCATGGCATCTCTTTTTTTTTGGGGGGGGGTCTTACTTCTCAGTAGGGGATACAGCGTATTCTAAAAAAGTAATCTTATTAAGAATTGTTATAATGAATACCCAATATAAAGTTAAACTTGATTTTTAAGAGAAAATAGGTAAATGAATGACGGGATTTTTAAAGTTTTTAGTTACACTTCTGCTTGTGAATCTGAATAAATAGAAAGAAGAAAGTAAGAAAGAAAGCGAAGAAAGCGAAGAAGG
>CM042163.1:26594927-26612427 GCA_023376005.1 Doryteuthis pealeii | reverse complement strand
AAATAAAAGCAATTTATTTACATTCATTATTTACAACTAATTATTTACAAGTTATTTTCAGTTTATTTTAAGGAGAAACTTTTTTGTTTTTGTTTAGTTTTTTTTTTTTCGGGGGGCGGTTATGTTTTTTTTTTTGTTTTTTTTTGGGGGGGCTGTTTTTTTTTTGTTTTGGTTTTTTGTTTTGGTTTTTCTTGTTGTTTTTTTTTTTAGGGGGTCCAAATTTCACAGAATTAATTATTAGATTAATTATTTTTGTGTCGAATCCTTAATTTCCATAACGACTACATTACTTAGCGGATATTTTTGATAACAGAATTTTAAATTTTCTGTTGGCAGCCATTAATCATCGCGTAATTTTGAAGGAAAGAAAACAGTATTAAAAATTAAAATTACTTATAAAAGTAGGTTTTAAACTGTTTTTAATACGAGAACATTACGCAAAAATAATCTTGGATTTTTACAACTAGCTTCACGGTATTTTTGAAAAAAAAAAAAAAAGATAAAACTACAAAGAAAATGTTAACATTTTGATTTTCAAGGTAGACGGGCTCTCTCAGCCTGGAAGATTGACACAAGACAATATTTGTACTGAAACATTACCTCCCTTGTCGGTAAATGGGCTTTTACTAATGAACGCTAGATGGCAACACAATAGCATTCCTTTCGCAACAGAGTCTATCTAGAATACTTTTATACTAGGTAGCCTCTGTTGCTATTGAAATTTTATAATGTTGTCATTTAGTGGTGATTAGTAAAGGTCCTTTTGCTGACAAGGGAAAAATTCCAAATATTTCATTTGCTTTCTTCACTGAATGACCTAGAGGCAAGAATCTGTATAATCCCTCTTGGATTATTTCAAGACCTTTAAATATTGAAAATCTCCCCCCCTCTCTCTCTCTCTCTCTCTCTCTATATATATATATATATATATATATATATATATATAGTGTGTGGGGGGATGGTCAGTGTTTCAGCTTTTGCTGGAATGGCGTACCAAAGGCATTATTATTGGTAGAGTGCTCAATATAAAATAGAGCTGTTATATAATATAATAAAATAAATATATAAAGTTTTTACGTATCTATTTATTAGGTGACAATCCTTTGTCACCTAATAAATAGATATGTAAAACCTCTATTAATAGATATGTAAAAGCTCTATTTTATATTGAGCACTCGACCAATAATAATGCCTTTGGTACGCCATTCCAGCAAAAACTGTTGAATATTTTCTCTAATAAATAGATATGTAAAACCTTTATATATTTATTTTATTATATTATATTATATTATATTATATATATATATATATATATATATATATATATATATATATATATATGAAAGTTAAAAATGGATATTGAATCCGACTATATGTGAGAAAGTTTTGTAGAAAAAACAATAAGATGTTAAAAGTTTTGCAGACAGAAATCTGTTTCGACATTATGAATATGTCTTTATCAAAGCAACATTGTAAGCGGAAAAACGAAATAAATATATCATTAATTACGAGGCACAGAACGCTCTCGATCAGTACCGGAATTTTTTTTTTAATTTTAAAATACGTGTATATATATATATATATATATATATATATATATATATATATATATATCGGATATAAATAAAAGAAAAGTCGTCGGAGTGGCATGAAGCCAGGCAGTGAAGGAGTTTATCCCCTTTTCACTAGCGCTAAACTAATGAGATTGGTTTTGATGTTTAAAGGAGGAGCACCACACCTAGCATCAGCTCCTTACTTCACTGCACAGTTTCCTGTGCTATTCATAAGCTGAGTTGGCGAGAACCGGTATCGAACCAGGAACCTTTTGGTTTCTAGGCGAACGCTCTGCCGACTGAGCTAAAATGGCGTATCCTATAGGATATAAAACAAATCAAATACTATTCTCTTGAAGATGCGATTAGTTTGTGCAACTCACAGTATATCATGATGTTTATTTTTGTAATAACTTTCTCAATTTATAAGATTTCGAACAACAACTAATAAATCTTTTCTTGTTTTTTTCTTAGAGTATTTTCCTAATGTCTCCGCCTGATCTCTTGTCGTTTTTTACTTTGCTAACTGTGATCCAACTAACTCAACGTATTGTAGATTCTCCAACACTTTTTAAACTTTGTCAACCGTTTCACTTTCGATTTGCTTTTGGTTGCATCTCTTTGGAGCGGTGTTAAGTGATATTTGTACCCAAAATTTATAGCTTGCAATAGTTTTTTCTACCAACTTTACATTATTTTTTATCACGAATGTGTTTGCTTTGAATTAACTTGTTCAAGACAAAGCAGAAGCTGTGAAATATCTACAAGAAAAATATATTCTTCACGTAGATCAAAAATGTGTTGCTGGGCAGCAAATGGTTTTGAAATTTTTCGAACAAGGAGGATACAAGATGTAGACGCGATGGCTGTCATCAAAGAAATCTCTGCAATCAGAAACATGGTTGGTAGGACGTCATCGGACTTTACCGACAGGTCAATTTATTCATTTATGTTTGGTCATATGAACTGACCATTGATCTATTTTGCCAACGCTTACCAAAGACATATACTTAACAAAACACTTACAGAGGCTTTATTTATTTGTTATATAATTGTTAGTAACCTAACACTTATTTACAGTAGTGTAGAAACCAAAATGTCTGTTATAAGTTGCAGCCGGCGGCCCTGAAGGATTGAGTGACAAGGCTTGACCCCATCCTGATCCTTCCGGTGGATACTGTGAGAATCGATGGAGAAGACCCTCTTCCGGTTTAGATTAGAAAGAGTTTTTTAGTCAGTATCGGCCAAACCACGAAAGTGTTAAGTCGTGTTAAGCGCTCTGCCGTACTCAATCTGCGCAGGTAGTCTGGTGGGGATTTCGGAATAAAATATGATCTAAAGCAAATCGAAGTCTTGTGTTATTATCTAAAAAACTACCAATAACAAAGGCTTCTGATAAAGAGAAATCCCCAATGGAAGACCAGACACGAAGTCCCCAAGACGAAGTCCAGACGCTAGAAGAAGAACGTAAGATACCAAAGATGAGCAGAAGAATAATAGAAGTAAAGAAAGAGAGTATACAACATATTCTGTTCTATTCTATTCTAGGGTAAAGTCGTCGGTATAAAGTTGGTATCAGCCAGACAGCGGAGTCTATCCCCTTTTTCACTAGCACAAGACCAAGGAAATTTTTAGCATCTGAGACGGAGCGCCACACCTACCATCAGCTCATCGCTTTACCGCATAGATAATATTATTTTGTAGTTGCAGTTCAATTCAGGAGGGTTTATAGTAGATAGGGGTGCCATGGTTAGTGTGTTAATTATCCAAGATGTATATATATATATATATATATATATATATATATATGAGAGTAAGTAAATAGACAATGTATTTATTTTATATGACTTTTAGCCGACAATTTTTGGAGGATATGTACTTAATTGAAATCGTACCTAATTTTGAAAATTAATTAGTTAATAATTAATGAATTTAGGCGGGCATATATGTTCAAATGTTTGACTAAACAAATCGAGAAAATGTCAATCCCTAAATGAACAGGTCGAAATGTACATTCAGAGATTGACATTTTCTCGATTTGTTTAGCCATACATTTGAACATATATGCCCCCAAAATTCATTAATTATTAACTAATTAATTTTCAAAATTAGGTATGACTTCAATTAAGCACATATCCTCCATATATATATATATATGGGTGGCCTAAAGGATATAAGCCAGATATTGAGGGAGTCTATCCTCTTTTCACTTGCGCTAGACCAAGGAGATTTACTTTGCATCACACACATGAGCACCACACCTACCATCAGCTCCTCTTTACTGCACAGAGTTAGCGAGGGCCGGTATCGAACCAGGAATATTGAGGTTCCCAGCCGGCCACTCTACTGACTGAGCTTTTGCTTATATTTTATCATATCGTTAATCCTGTCATCTTTCAGCTGCACACAATGGCCCGATTTGTTTGTTTGTGGCTTTAAATGCCTTAGCAGTGTTTACGACTTTTGTGTGTCTTTACCACTGATTGTTTTTCTGTACGTCAAGGTGAATAAACACCCACATCAATTGACCTATTAATGTTTCCTCAATATCTTGAAATTTGCATTCTTCAGCCACAATAATTTAGATGAGTCAAAACATTGTCAATAGATTTAATACACAGTGGGAGAAGGTCCCAGAAATTGGTTAGTCTAAAAATTGGTAGTGCATTAGGAAATGTACATAGTCTTATTCTTTAATTTTCGGAAACACACACACACACACACATATATATATCTTATTATAATGAAGATTGTGGGTTTGTCTGTCTGTAACCGAAACTATATTACTACTCAAGTCACAATTCCTTTAGTTATTTACATCATATTCTCCATGATTTTATTTTTATTAATAAAATTGTTTTACATTACTTACACTGTTGACCATATCTACATACTAATAACATGCAATTGTATTTATATATACAACAAATAGCGGATTACAGTGTGAATGGGAAGGCTAATTTGCATATTGATCTTAAAAATTGATGTTAATAAATATATGCTTAGTATTATTGATTTCTAATTGTTTGGTTTTATCTTATTGAATATGAGCAAAAATCTCTTCAATAAATCTTAAAAGAAATCCCTTAACAAGAAGAAATAACTGTAATATTATTGTTTACTTCCTATTTTAACTAAACAGTTTAATTAGGAAAATTTACCAATGAAAGACGGGAGTAACGGAAAATGATGGAAGAGTTAGTTTCAAAGTTGTTCTATTTTTCAATCATACCCCCTCTGTTCAAAATCTTTTTATCTGCATTCTTATCCAGTTTCATTAGCCTTTCTAATTTAATATCATATTTTATTATAAAATGTAACTAAAATACTTGCACCCGGAGGGTGCATATATTTGCTAGTATATATAAATATTATCAGGGCACGGATTCCCATAGTTCTCTCTCTCTCTCTCTCTCTCTCTCTCTCTCTCTCTCTCTCTCTCTCTCTCTCTCGCACACATCCAGAATCCACACAGAGTTGTTTGCTGCTGGTTTTTGCTAGTCGGCCTACACTGGTGCATCTATGTGTAACTGTCTGTAGGAAAACGTCACTCATGTTTTCGTCCTTGCTTCTCCAACAGTTTCTAGCATATATATATATATATATATATATATATATATATATATATATATATATATAATCCAAAAGTCCAGAGAAGAAATCTTCCTTACGACACAAGAGTTTTATTTAAAAAACCTGTCGCAGTTCGAGAGCTCAATGTGTGCTCTTAATGTTAGAGTCACAGAGCAAATATATAAGTAAAGAAATAACAAAAGACTTAGAGATTTAGCATTATAGTCTATTTCAGGGAGCTTAGACAAATAGTCTAACTCTCCCGACTCATCAGATGCGAATTATGATCATTCGCATCTGATGAGTCGGGAGAGTTAGACTATTTGTCTAAGCACCCTGAAATAGACTATAATGCTAAATCTCTAAGTCTTTTGTTATTTCTTTACTTTTATATATATATATATATATATATATATATATATATATATATATAAGATTGGCATGTTTTATCGTGACGTTTTTATCATATTTGTGGATATACAGAATATATTTTACTGTTTCTTACCCCCAGAATAGTTATTTTCTATAGGGTGTTACCTTGAAATATGATATAAAAAATGAAATGTTACTGAAATAGTCATAATTATTATTACTCAAACATTCATTCCAAAACAACTGAACATTTCTGGAAAATTTAGGAGTATTTTGTCATAAATTAGCATATACCTCAGCCATAAAGCCATTTTAAAAATTGTAACTATAAACTTCAAAACACCGTAACCTTTCAACCAGAAATGATAGAAACAAAATTGTAAAAACGTTTGATTTCTTCAAAATTAAAAATTGGAAATATGCACAAAATAGACAATATTTAATATAAACTTACCGTGAGGCAATCTATGTAATAAACCAAACAAAACTTAGTAAATTCTAATGAAAGAGGAAAAGGGGAGAAGATCAATAATCTATGTCTGTTTTGGATTGAATAATAAGGTCTATATTATTAGTACTAGCAAATATATGCACCCTCCGGGTGCAAGTATTTTAGTTAAATTTTATAATAAAATATGATATTAAATTAGAAAGGCTAATGAAACTGAATAAGAATGTAGATAAAAAGATTTTGAACAGAGGGTGTATGATTGAAAAATAGAACAACTTTGAAACTAACTCTTCCATCATTTTCCGTTACTCCCATTGGTAAATTTTCCTAATTAAACTGTTTAGTTAAAATAGGAAGTAAAGAATAATATTACAGTTATTTCTTCTTGTTAAGGGATTTCTTTTAAGATTTATTGTAGAGATTTTTGCTCATATTCAATAGGATAAAACCAAACAATTAGAAATCAATAATACTAAGCATATATTTATTAAAATCAATTTTTTAAGATCAATATGCAAATTAGCCTTCCCATTCATACTGTAAACCTCTATTTTGTTGTATATATAAATACAATTGAATGTTATTAGTATGTAGATATGGTCAACAGTGTAAGTAATGTGAAACAATTTTATCAATAATTGAGGTTTAAATAAAAATAAAATCATGGAGAATATGATGTAAATAACTAAACGAATTTGACTTGTATAGTAATATAGTTTCGGTTACAGACAGACAAACCCACAATCTCCATTATAATAAGATTAATAGTATTAATGGTATGGTCAGTTACTCACCGGCACAAATGTGTTGAATGGTCTCGGTAATCAGTGCATTCTGCTATTGCTGTGTTCACTCCCATTCTACTGAGACAAGGCATCACTTCAAAGAAGGCTGGCAGTGAAAAAAAAGAAGAAAAAAAACGTTATACTGGTATGTATTTACCTAACCCCCCCCCCCGCCATCGACAGGGTGCGATACAAGGTCAATTTTTAAATTGTGGATGCAGATTTTTCGTTCTCCTGCCAAGGCTAGAGCACAGTCTGTCTAACTATTTACCATAGAAGAGAAGACTGCGTGTCTTTATCCAAATGCATTAGAGCGAAAGGGAAATGCATATTGCCTCGTCCGGGATTTGAACTTTAGTAACCTTTACCATTTCCTTAGACGATAACCGTTTGGTTCCATATCACCACACTTCCAACCCGTCCTACTTGGCGGGGTTCCAGTGCGCTTCGGCCACTGCATCGGCGTGTTTGAATTAATAGCTTCGATCCCAGGGAGCTATCCCCCCAGGCAATACCTGCCCCCTTGGGAGCAGGGTTGGGTTTATTGCCCAACGCATGAGGCGCCCCCATTGAGGGAATGCCGAAGGGATCGACGCAATTTTTGTTCTTTCCCACCCATGAGCTTCGGCTTCTGGGTGGGCCCACGTTAAAACGAGGCCTTGTGTCCAGCCCATACAAGTGGGTTATGAGGCAAATACCCACATGCCTCCATGTCATAAAGTATTTATATTAGTATGACAATGTTGTAATGGTTATCGTCGTAGGAAAGGTCACGCCAACACGATTTCAAATACTGAATGAGGCTGGCTGCAATTCACATAGTGTTAATACCCTCGGGAAAGGTATGAATCGAACTATTCTCCCTCCAGCTATAGGTAAATAGTAGGGAAGACAGGGTTCTTTGGAATGGCAACCTGTCTAGGAGAAGGAAAACTGAATTCAATCTTGTTAAACTCTGCTAAAGGAATTGACCATATGCCACATCCTATTAGTGCTGAGATATTGGTAAATATATATTGGCAATCTTCCGTCTATTAAAGACGATGGCGTACAGTCCACTCTTTTTTTTATCTACAGCTACGTGAGTGGCTGAACAGGCCAATATTTGAATGGCAGTCTCTGGTACAGTGATTGCAAATAAATGGTGATGCTTTCAGGAGATGCTGTTGTCTCTCCTTTCTTTTAACTCTCTTTTCTGCGTCGTCTTCTTACCTCTCTTTTTCACTCCTTTTCGTTCCTTGTTTGACGAGGAGGTGCCAGGTCGTACGGTCTTCTGCACAAGCCTCCCATGTGTTTATGTCGATGTGGCATGTCTTCATGTCTCTCTTGCAGACATCTTTGAAGCGTAGGCGTGGTCTCCCTACCGGTCGGGTGCCCTCTGCTAGTTCACCATACCGTAGGTCTTTGGGGGTGCGTTTTTTTTCCATCCTCCTGACATGTCCAAACATGGTAAATATATATTGTTATGACAATTGATCATTTAAAGACATGTGCTCTTTGTAATCGATACCGAATCTTTTTAAACCAAAACTTTATTAGCGTATTGAATTGTTACTAACTTAATCTAAGATAGAAAATCCATTAATATTTATCGTCAAATATTTTGCTGATAATATATTTTTTTTTCTTTTGGTTTGGTTTGGTTTGTTTTGTTTTACGGCATATCAACCTCTGTGGGTCATTTAATGCCGATAAAGTTTTGAAATAAATCAATTCTTAATGGATAATACAATTTTTTTATAAATACATTTTTCTATTTAACCCATAGATGGGACCCTAACAGGTACTACCACTCCGGGTAAGAATGGGCCAGGGAGCAATGGTGATGAAGGGGTGCTCCACATTCCCCAAACCTCCAAAACTGGAACCTCACCATCAGATAGAGTTTAACGTCATTCCCAGGACATGTAGACCCGCAGCCACCGCCTTCTAGCACCCATATGATAAAAAGGGGTTGGGGCTTGCCATAAGGGCAATAGGGTTGGGGCAATCATATAGGTGCTAGGGCTTGACGTGACCAGCCGATTGATCGGAGGGGGTCTCTCCGACCGCCCGTCTAGCCCAAGATAGGGCCAAAGTGGTGTATTGCATGTCATGAACTGCTCATCCACCTGGGCTCTATCCTTAAGCATCACGGGTCGCCACCCACGGCCAACAGGTGGCCTCATTGGGAGAGTCTTACCCCTCTGCAGAGGTGCAGTCTGTGCATTCTAACGCCCCAGCCGACAGGGCGGTGATAATATATATGCGAGTGCAACACTTTTCATTCTCACCAGACTTAACTTGATGTTTCCTTAAAAGAAAAAAATATCCGTCTCAAAATTTTAGGACGTGGAGACACAGTATCAAAAGATGAGTTTTAGAGAGAAAATCGGTGACGTGTGTTGCTATGGGAACGCTTCATTTATTGTTCATTTCCGTTAAATACAGTCTCAGTATCGATAGTTTTTTGAACACAGAGTATTTTGAAGAAAATTAACGTTTCATTCATTGTTTAATTCTGTCTTGGTAAATACAACTTTATTCTCGATAATTTTTTTTATCATTACTCGTATTTTGGAGAAAACTTTTCATTCATTTTTTTATTTCCATCTTAGTAAATATGGTTTCGTTATCGATACTATTTTAACACAGCTCCTACTTTGAAGAAAATTAACATTTCATTCGCTGTTTATTTATTTACAGATTCAGTCTCGATAATAGACTGAAGTTGATAGTCCGGATATTTAAAAAGTCTGCGGTCTAAATACGCTTACATTCCATCAACTGCCAGTGGTATAAAAATTAATTTTTTGTGTATGTTATGTTTTTGAATGCTAAATTTACTATGCATATATTAATATTTGTGGGTTTATTTGTAAAGTTTAAATCGACAAGGCAAATCTGCTTGATTACTTGAGATGTTTTGTTTATTTAACTATTAACATCCTATATCACCTCATTTTCAGCGCGGATATCCATGACAATCTCTCTCCATCCGTCCCTATCGCTCATCATTCTCGGGAGGTCCTCTGTTCAGCATCCCGCATCCACACAGAGCTGATCAATATACGTCTTTGCTGGTCGGCCCACACTGGCGTGCCCATGTGCTGGCTTCCACAGGAGGACATCGCTTATGAGTTCGTCCTTGCTTCTCCAGCAGTGTCCCGCGTGTCTTGTCCGTCTTACTCGGATGGTTTGGGTGATATGTGGTAGGTGGCTGTACAGCTGCTTTCTCGTGGGGTGTTGTTTCCACGTCTTGTTCATGATCACCCGCAGCATTCTTGTGCAGCTCCCATCTAGTTTATTCGCTTAGTTAGGGTCCAGGTGGTGCAGCCATACAGGAGTACTTACACGACAACGGCCTGGAAGAACTGTCTCTTTAGCTTGTCTGTGAGATTGGACCTCCATATGATAGATAATAAATTTATATTTATGTGCGAGTTGTGTTTTAGTGCTGTGAGAGATGTTTTTTGCGGGTGTGTTGTTTATTGGGGCTTATTCTACCCGGCCAGAATTCACATCAATTTTCCTTAATCTACCCCAAATGATAGCCTTTGTTTAAATGTAATATTAAACAAATAAATATTTAGCAGTCTTTGATTTAAGGGAAATGATAGGTAACTTTAGATGCAAAGGCCATTTTTAGCCATTTATTGATAAATCCTTATTGGAATTGGGCCCTTGACTTTCCAACGGGATGTTAAGAGTTAAAATATACTTACTTTCATGTCCTCTGTTGCAAAGATAATCGAATGTGTTGTGAAAATATTCCAGCACAGCTCTCGTTTCTTTTCTCTTTTCTTTACATTCGTACATTATCAGCTGATAACATGATTCGAAATGGTCTTTATTTCTGAAAAAGAAAAAAAAATCCCTTTCTTTCAGTTATACTTTAATTTTACGTTGATATTTGGTTGCTTGTGTAATGTTGTCCCTTTTTTTCCGGGCACTAAAACGATATCTGTAACGTTGTCGTATATCTAGTCACAGAACCAAAGCGATATACATAACTGGGCGGCGATATATTCACGGTACTAAAAATGTCTTCTTGTTGATAAAAATTACAACGCGAGAAATATGTAGTCACAACTGTTAGCCTTTATTTCCAGTGTAGGCTCGTCTCGTGGGTTCGTATCAGAGAGAGGAAAGGCAGAGAGAAAGAGAGAGAGAACTATTAAACTACCGTCATCTCACACGAGCCCAAGGGCACGTTTTAACCCTAGGCTGTCTCAAATCGAAAAGAGGCCGGTCCCTTTCTTCGTTGTTCCACGTCACCACGTGACTTCCGGTTCCGGTCAACACCCGACTTCCGGTTGACGCTCAATTCTCCATTCGGGGTCACGCTACGGTCAAACCATCGTTCATCCTGTTTTGCTCATCACTATTTTTTTAAACCTTTATCATCTCTTATTTATTTCTTCCTCCTTTTCTAATATAGTAGTTCTAGCTCCGGATAATATCCCCATCTTGCTACACTTGATTCTAAGTAAAATGCAGTTTAGTGTCCTATCTTTTTGCTGTAGTCTTACCATTCAGCAGGGGATACAGTCAGGGTATTCTACGCCGCATCTATTACTTTTTTGAACCGTTGGATGTAATTTTTTCATTAACAACAAAGATTGTAAAATAAACGGCGCTTTTAAAAATGGAATAAGTAAAAGATTTTTATCATTTCTGTCAGTCTCGCTGGATCAAAACCTTTTACCTCTTGATGTAGACATGTACTTCAACAAGTAATTTTCTACAATCTCTATAATAAATCAACAAAAGAGAACTACATAAAAAGGTGGGTTTTCTGGGTATGACACTAAACTTCATCTGATGGTGAGGCTCCAGTTTTGGAGATCTAGAAGTGTCATTACTCCAAGGTGCACTAATATTTTTGTTCCTACAAACAAATTTTCGATTTACTAAGAATTGAAATGCATCAATTTCATATTGATATTTCTAAATAAAAACAGTTTTTAATTTAAACATACGAGCAGATTTTATAGTCTAAGGTGACGACGATGATGACGGCCAAGGCTATGAGAAATAAATTGAATTAATTTGGAGTGTAGGTCTAAGCATTTTTTTCATTTTGTCTTAAACATTTAAAATAGATAGAACTATGTTCTACCAGAGAGGCATGTATCTAACGTAAAGTATCTAAAGTTTTCATTTTTCACTTCAGGCACAGCTATAAAATAATGAGTGAAGAAGTCAGTGTGTGACGTCAGCGGTGGGTTTACGTGGGACGAATATGGAAATTGAAAGATTTTGATAAAATAAGGATGACGTAGAAGTAACTGACCTTGCCTTCTGATTGACTGAGCCGGGACAACAGTGCAAAGAGTGAAAGAGATAGTGAGAAAGTGGGGAGTCTGGCTGAGGTGTTCGAAAGAGACAGGCAGAGAGTGGCTGAGTGACGAGATGGATTGCAATGGCGATCTGTTCGTTCGAGGCCAAAATCTCTGCGCGTCAGTCTTGGATAAAAGAGCTCTATAGAAAAACAACAACGTCTTGTGTTTATTAATTAAAAACTAAGCAAAAATACTTGACAAAATATCCCAAGAGGATCCCAAGGGGTTCCAGACCCGGAGAACAGAGAGAATGACAGCCCAACAATAGCCCAGATATTCAGATGTCCAGTAATAGCAGAGGTAAGAATATCATAAAATAAGATAAGTATGCCTATGTAACTTACGGCTAATTTGGTACCGTGACAAGAACCAGCTTTAAAACCATGAAATAACGAATCTCCCACCTGGTTTGTGAGATAAGAGCTTCCATTCTACTACACATCTTCTACACAAGTAGAAATACACTATGCAACAAATCCATCATCAGCATCGACATCACACTCTGTAAAGATACAACTTCCTAAGCTGGGACCAGCAACGTTACATAGCCACCAAACACTCCTGTCGAGGGGGCTTAGAATACACTGATATGCAGAGGAAGAAGACCTAGCCTACAAAAGGCGTCCTGAACATGACACTGTAAGATGAAAAGTGATATTACTTGAAGATACAAACTCCGACAAAGGTTTGATAAACAAAACATTTAATACGTATACAGCACATGGATAAAAGGGTACATAATACAAGGTGTACATAAATAAAGATAAAGACGCATTCATGAATAGTAAAAAGATAAACATAAAAGCCACAGACATGAGACTAGGAATAGTCCATGCTGTGTGAATAACATACAGTAATGTAAGGGGGAACGAAGCCCCAACGAGAAGGAGTAGACCAGAATCTAACCCATGTGTCTCGTAGTTTGAGGAACAGGAAAAGAGAGAGAGAGACGTTCGAACCAGCCACTTAAATATAAAACGGCCCCCTAGCAGGAACCAGCGAACTAAACGGGCAGACAACTCTCAGACAAATACAAAACCAACGCCACAACACTAAATTACATCTAATTGTGAGGCTCCAGTTCTGGAGATCTGAGTGTGAATTACCTCTTCATTGCTATTTCTTCCAGGTCCCCTCTTATCTCGAGTTGTAGTACCTGTTAGGTTCTAGTCTATGAGTTAAATAGATTTATTTAGAAATCATTCGTATTCAATAAGACCGTATGAAAAAAAAACTCTCAAGAAACTATTACTCATAAAATGTAAATATGAACGAACAATGAACGTGATTCCCTAACCTCTAGCCATAAACTGGCCTTAGACTGGTTGGCATACCATTAAGATCAATAAAAAATATGACAATATTCATTAAAGTTATAACTGTATATATCAATGGCGCAGCTTTGAAATAGGATGGGCAGACTTGGGGTGACGCATACACACCTTAATAAGCAAATAAACAAACCAAGCAGTCAGGACTAGTTTTTAAAAAAAAGACCTTCCAGACTTAATATATACCCTATCAAATAGAAAACAGATATGTAAAGGTCAGTTGAAGGCACTTGGATACAAGAAGATAATTTTAATTCAACAAATGGAAGACCTAAGATCGAAACTATTTGAGAACAATTAGAATAGATTAAAACTCAAAATGAATATTCCCTATTTTTCTTATTTTTCAATTTTCGTATATATATATATATATATATATAAAGATAAATCTAATGAACCTACTATTAGTTTCGCTTAATGCTCTTCAGGGCTAAGACTGACTACAGAGACAAGGTACTTGCTCCTTGTCTCTGTAGTCAGTCTTAGCCTTGAAGAGCATTAAGCGAAACTAATAGTAGGTTCGTCTGACTCATTAGATTTATCTTTATTATTGGCTCTACTTAGGTATCGAGCACTTTTTACTTATTAGCTTTCTCCTAGCGGTTATATGAATATATATATATCTTATATACATATATATACATATAAATTGTTTTTTATTTTGGCCAAATACTGTACCAATAGATTACTTTTTGTTGGTACGACTATCTTGGTCTTTTCTTTTTTTCAAAAATTTTTTTCTCCCTGGTTGATGTTTGGTAGTATATTTTTTAAATCAAACTATTTGCTGTTTTTTTTCTCACCGCAAGGATTTACCAACACGCTTGGTATATTAAATATATATATATATATATATATATATATATATATATATATATATATATATATATATTTATATATATATATATATCCCCGGTGAAGTAACGATGAACTCATAAGCGACATTCTCCTTTGGACTCTAGTGTTGACCGACCATAAAAAAAAAACTGACATTTATCGCCTCTGAGCCGTCCAGAGGACTTACCAAGAGCGATAAATGATAGGGGCTGATATCGAGAGAGAGGGGAGACAGAATCAAGAGAGTCCCTGTTGTCAGCACCCCTTGAAGATGATGATGAGGATGATGATGATGATGATGATTTGTGAATTGAATTCTGCTTACCTGCAGATGGCGTCGAGCTCGTACTTGGACCATGGATGTATATTCTTTTTCATCACCTCATCGAGTGAGAAATCGGCTGGATGTAAAAGGGCTACGCATCTTGTACTTTTAAATTCAATGTCACTATCAGAACAATGGGCATCGATTCCTGAAAATAATCATTACGATATAAATCTCATATTAAAATGTTTAGTTAACGTGAAATACAGGGTTGTTTTTTTTTTAATGATGATATTGGTATAAGAATTCTTTTAAGATATCATAATTTCATTTAAGTTTCATTTTTAATAAAGTTATTTCATTTCACTAGTACAAAATAAAAAAACCCTCCGGGCGATGTAAAAATAGATTTTTGAAACATATTGTCTGATGGGTGGGAGTAAAAAATTCAATGTCAGCGAGTTTGTACCCGAAGTAAGTAAAATCATCAAATTCATTAAAGGATTAAAAAAATAAAACAATTTGAAATGTAAAATTTAAATATGTATTAAAATAAAACAAACTATATATAGATATATAATACCAGTCATGTACTTATTAAAACTTGTTTTAAAAAACAATGAGGACTGTCTAATGTTGCATGTTCAAATTTTGAGTGTATTTATTGAATAAATACACTCAAAATTTGAACATGCCAAAAATCGTAGAATAAATTTTATTCTATGTTATGACGATTTTGGGTAATGTAACGTAAGCAGTGGCGTAATTTTTGTTACATACAAAAACCGGAAGCGAATCTCCATTATTAATAGATTATATATCTAAACTAGAAATATTTGTTACGTGAGACATTATTCTATTTTGGGCGGCAAAATTACCGTATTTGACGGCATATAAGACGCACGAGCATATAAGACCCACCCCCATTTCAGCAGGTCAGATTCAGGAAAAAAAATTTAAAAATTCAAAACCTGTATTTGTTTTTATCTTCGCCACCATACGCTCCTGTTAATCTTGATTATAATAAAATAGAATAAGGATGCATGGAATTTCGGGTAATTAAAAGTACTGAGCGTAAACTGGGTTAGTGTACCTCATAGAGAAGATTAGCCTAGGCCTACAGGAGGTCTCAAACTTCATCTACGATATACAAGACGCAGGGCAATTTTTTAGTCAAAATTTGGTAAAAAAGTGCGTTCTATATGCCGTCAAAGACGGTACTTTTTGAAATGCTAATTAAAAATATAAAGTAGCATGACTAGCAAAAGAAACTACTCTTCGGGCTGTGTAAAAATTAATTTTTGAAACATATTGCCTGTGGGTGTGGGAGTTTTTTTGTTTGTTTTCGACAGACGACAATGCTTTTTTAATGCACCCACTTTTACATGATTCTACAAAATTTTATCAAAATTAAACGAATATTTTAATTTTAGTGTTAAAAAAATATATTCATTTTTAAAATTTTTATCTTGGTTTTATTGGCGTCCAAAATTACGTAAAAGGATTTTTGCCACACTCTTTCGTAAAAAATGTAAACAAATATTTGAAATCTTTTTGCTGTTAATATTAAAATATATGTTTTCTTTCCAATAAAATCAAATTAAATATTGTTTTTTTTTTGTTGTTTTTTTTTTTTTGTTTTGTTTTTTTTTTGTTTTTTTCAATAAAAGCAAGTTAGATTCAAATTAATTCAAATATTTAAGGTTTTTCTTTTCGGTGGCGTCAAATGAAAAAAATGCTTGTTTTGATGTACGACAGACGCTATTAAAAACAGAACGGCTTTTTTCACTGTATAATAAAATATGAAGTATTAATTAATATTAATAAGATTATATTATAATCTTATTAATATCAATTAATAATTTCATAGAAAAGTATTATATTCAACTACAGAATCTTTAAAAACTTGAATCTGAAAAAAAAGAAGCAGAGAGAGTGAGTATATTTTTTTGTTACCGAGTTTATTTTTAAGCAAAGGGTGTAAGCATGATTAATGAAAGTGTCGTTGAATTTAAATTCGTTATGAAAAATGGATATGTGAAAACCTAGACCGGATACAATTAGATATTCAAGTATCTTCAGATCTAATGTAGAACATTTTGTGACTATTTTTGGTTTGTAAATAATTTTCTCGTAAAACTCTATACATTAGATAACTTTAAATATATATTAAAATAAAACAAATAATACCGACCATGTATTTATCAAAACTTGATTTAACAAACATGTGGACCATTTATTGTTGCATACTTCATTTCTGAATATATATAATACAGAGTTGTTTTTTATTCTATGTATTAATGATTTTGACTATAAATTAAATGCTAATTGATAAACTTACGCAATTTTTGAGGGTATTGTGACATAAGCAGTGACGTAGTTTCGGAAACAAACCGACAGGCCTCAATATAAGACTTGGAAGAGGTATAAGGATTGCTTGAAAAGCAACCTTGTAAAAATAAAAATAGATCCTAACAAATGGGAAAAGTTGGCATTGAAGAGAACTGACTGGAGAATGCATGTGGGTAATGGCTGTACTAGTTTTGAGAGTGAAAGAATTGAGCAGGCAAACATCAGGCATCAACTTCAAAAGAGATACACCTGTCATATTGGTGAGAACACGGAGGGTTGGAAATTTCAAACATGTGGTCGGATTCTGCTTTCTAAGGCTGGATTTGTCAATCATACGAAATCTCATCAGGGACAATTCATGCACACTCCAGTAACAAACAATGTGTCTTGTGCAATCTGTAACAAAGTATGTAAGCCAGCTTCTGGTCTTAAGAGACAAATGGTGGTGCATAAGCATCAGATTTTATCATCTGATCCATCCTATACAATGGGAGGGACGTCCTTCCTATGTCATATTTGCAACAAACTTTGTGGTTATGCAGCGGAATTGATGAGACATTTGAGGGCTCATGAGAGGAAAGGTTCTGGCGGTGGGGTTATAGGATTGTGAGGGACGGCAGTGATCTGTAAAGATTATAATATATATATATATATATA
>CM042163.1:26567427-26589927 GCA_023376005.1 Doryteuthis pealeii | reverse complement strand
TACAAAATCTCCCAGTCCAAAAGATTAGAACGTTTCTGAAAAGCATAAACGTATTTGGTCTTAATTCAGCATATGTCTCAGCTAGAAAGTCATTTTAAGGCTGTACCAGAATTTTGATGATGATTTTTACGCACAAATGTTACCGTTTGTTTTTCCATAAAACACCGTAACTTTTCAACAAGAATTGATAGAAACAAAATTGAAAAAAACATGTGTTTGACCCAAATTCAAAACTAAGAATAAGCTCATGTCCTGTTACCTTAACAATATTCAACAATAGCCAATGTGCGGTCATAAGCCCGCTGTGCAACAATGTTTTTGTATATGTATGCAAACATGCGCGTACACAACCACATAAACAGACACACATATGTGCATAGACAAACACAAGTACGCACACACACACACACACACACACACACACACATATATATATATATATATATATATATATATATATATATATATATATAAGATTAAAATAATTTTAACGTTTTTCTAAAAAATCTTTTTTTCTAAAAACATAATCATTTTGCGGGACCTTCTTTTTTATAAAATATTTAATTTCTCCCGTTGGAACCAGAACAACACTTTTATATATATATATATATATATATATATATATATATATATATATATATATATATAGTGTGTGTGTGGATGGTCACTGTTTCAGCTTTTGCTGGAACGGTGTACCAAAGGCAGTATTATTGGTAGAGTGCTCAATATAAAATAGAGCTGTTATATAATTTAATAAGATAAATATATAACGGTTTTACATATCTATTTATTTGGTGACAAAGGAACATTCACTTGGTTCCTTTGTCACCAAATAAATAGATATGTAAAAACCTTTATATATTTATTTTATATATATATATATATATATATATATATATATATATATATATATATATGTGTATGTGTGTGTGTGTGTGTGTGTGTGTGTGTGTGTTGAATATAAGAGAAAGAGAAACAGATAGATACAAAGTACATTAAAAAAAACTATCCGATTTTACTTTATTTTTACTTATATTTTTGCATTGTTAAAATGATTAAAATCAATTTAAATATCAATTTAGATGAAAGAAAATCGTTGAAAATTTAATCATTTATTCTGCACAAATTAACTGAATGTGTGAACTTCGTGCATGAAAACATGTATCAGTGCATTTTGGATTTTAAGAACTACCATACACAAAATAAGTCATTTTCTCACTGCATGTTATGAATTGAAAACTGTTATACATCGATTACATTGTAGTGAATGGAGTATGAAGAACTTACCGGCTAGAAAAAAGATACTGATTATTGACAGAGAGAGTAACTCCATGGTATGTTATGAATTCGTTTTCTTAGAAGACGAATTCCGGACGACCCCACCCTTGAGTGTCACGGAGATCGTCTTAAGAAACAACAGTCTTTGTTAAACTCCTTTCTCTGTAACGTTACTCATTTTTTGCCTTTGTTTTTCGTTCTTGTTCTTGATACTGTTAATGGCAATAATTATTATCTTTTTGTTTTTTTCCTTTTTTGTTTTTTAATTAGTGTTTCTTTAAGCTGGTAAGACAAGAATTTCATCTCAGTTAAATAATCATTGAATAAAATAAAAGTAGATGGGACGAAAATAACTATTGGCCTTCTCACGTTATTTTCATTCGACCTCTTCAGGAAATTTTGTTTTCCTTTATTGTCATTATAAATTCAACCTCAGCTTCTTTTTTTTTTTTTTTTTTTCTTTTTTTTTTTTTTTCTTTTCTTTTTTCTTTTTTTTATCTTTGGACATTTTCGTTAATTGTTCTTTCAAGCAAACAAAAGAAAATAGCACCCACAATAATAAAAATATACAAAAAAAAAGATTAAGAACCTAACAAACACCAATCTGTAGAAACTTAAGAAATCTCAGAAAAAAAAATGACCAGTTTCTTCGTCTGTTTGAAGAACCATAACGGACTTAGAATATTACATAATGAATAAGGTAGCCTATTCCTTTTCTAATGTAGTGTAGAATGTTTAATTTTAAAAATTAAATCTGGAGAAGAGTCATGGGAAATAACCCGGAAAAATATTAGAATACATTCAAGGTCAAATCAATAAAATCAGAATTTCTGTTAAACAAAAACATTCTCGATTAGAATTGGCGGACAGTAAAGGAACTTCGTGGAAGAAAAAGCTCATCGAGATCAAAATTAAAACCTGCCAGTCTACAAGAACTACTTCGGGAAGAACATTTCAAGAACATACTTTGAACCCCTCCTGAAATTACTGACAAAACAAACTGAAGAAATTATTAGATACTAGATATTAATCTCCACCAGGATTAAATTGACACAGTTCTGAAAATAATTAAAGACAGAAAAGCTGCAGGTATCGAGGCAATACATCCTGATGTATGGAAGACAAAGAAATTACATAAACATAATTCTTCAATTATGTGCAACGCCGTGTATAACCAAAACGCTCGTGAGAAATTGCCGAAAGGCTGCACCCTTCTCTTTCCTGAAGAAAGTCAAGCTTGGAATCACCAGAAAATACTGAGATACAACTCTTTAGCTGCTAAAATCTATAATGCCTACTGCTTTATCGTATCGAGTTAAGAAAGTTTTTAGGAACAATCAGAACGGTTTTCGGAGAAAGCGATCCACAACATCTGGTGATGTCATGCCTCCATTCATCTTCCCATGTGGCCTCAGACCTGGCACGGAGATTTAAATCAAGTGCTTGGGGGATAGGGTTTCTGCTAGAAAACGCCATGCCACAGACATAGAAAAACCCAGTGTTGGCTGTTAGAAAATTTCTGTGACCACATCACCCTTAATATCTGGCCACCTAACTCCCCAGATTGCAATCCCATTGATTATCATATATTGGTGCAGTTGAACGAGAGACCAACAAAACACCATGCAACACTTAAATGAAATGAAGGCAAGGACAATACATAATTTAAACAAGGAAACCACTGGAAAGATTCCGAAGTCGTCTGGAAGCCATGATTGAAGTCAATATTTATTTAAAGATATTTTCATGTAATTTTGGTACATATATCTGATAAAGTGATATCAGGTTTATTTTCATTTTTCCGTAATTTAAAGGAAAATTTGCCCTGAATATATATACAAATGCTTAAAGGCAATGCTCTCCAATAAAACGGATGGAACACTCTCTGACTGCCTTTACATGCATACATATGAATGTATTTATTAGTTAAAAATCGTTCCAGTTTGTAGGTGCTGATGGCCGAATGGCTAAAAGTTTGACTAATGATAAATCGATCGGGTTTCCATCCTGGCTAGAGATAGCCTGCTAATATCTAGCCCCACTGAGGAGACATCTGTAGATGACTATATATATTTTATCTTATCTGTTCTTAAACTTTTAGATAGAACCGATAGACTTTACAGTATAATAAAACATTCAGTTCTTTGTTCTATTTTTCTTAAAGGGAGATAACGCTGACTTCTTTGAAATTTAATTTCATAATTTTAAGGGAAATAAGTGCTACAATTAATAACGGTTTTTTTAATATTTAATATCTACTCTGTGTGTGTGTTTGTGTGTGTGTGTGTGTGTGTGTGCCGTTTTCCTATTATTATTGAATGATGTCAATATGCCAATAATAAATGCGTAAGCATCTGCCTTAGAAATAGGGAAATAATCTTCCTCCGTAAAATATTCTTTTCTATAAAGAATTAAAGTCTTAGACGGGCCATTCAGAAAGCAATTCGGGTCGCAGTTTGTCCATGACTGTTCTAAAGTGTTCAAATGCAATGATTTTCAAACGTATCGGAAAATATATGGTAAACTTTAATGAGAAGTGAATAGTTTCTTAAAGAATCATAACAAACTCATAATATTATATAATGAAAAAGGTATCCTATTCATTTTGTAATATAGTGCAGAATGTTTAATCTAAAAAGTTAACGTTAATTCTACGGAAGAGTAATGGAAAATAACCAAAATTTTTATTGACAGCTTTTGATCCCTGGCTGAAATGTAGGTAGAGCCTTGTTAGAATGTCACGTGACTGAAATCTGTGGGAAAGTTGTTGAGTTGGGCTTAAGCGCTCCACGGAGCCGGACGCTAAAAATGAAGTCCTCTGAGTTCTTCTCCGCGCGCATAAGTGTTTGTGTCTTGTGGAATAAAACATCAAAAACAGCAATCGATGTTTTTGTGTTCACTACTAAGAACTAAACACAGACGCGGAGAAATACGACCCGGACGAAGAAGAGACCCAGGAAGAGACGAACCAGATGAAGAAAACGAATGAACTCAACCCGGATAGAAGAAATAGAAGATTACAAAGATGATAAGAAGATAAGAGCAGTAAGAATAAGAAGGCTATCTAACAATAAGTTGCCTTTTAATAAGCTAAGTAAGAAGTTTGGGCTACCCAGTTAGAATCGAATTCACTTCTAGCCTATCTCGCAAACCATCACAGACCGAAAAGTGCTTTCAAAATTTAATCTATTTGATATGTTTTCTTTTCAAATAAATATTTTTATAAAATTTTCAAAAAACTGCTTTCCTTTCCACTTTCTCTGTCTGTCTCTCTGTCTCTGTCTCTGTCTCTGTCTCTGTCTCTCTCTCTCTTCGTTTCTCTGACTCTGTACTAAATTTACCATAGCAGACTGTCCCAAAAGCTCTCGAAAAAATTACCACAAAAAAGCGGCTTTGTAGAATAGAGCTTTGAACAATACCCATCTAATGTTCCTAGACATAGAACATCGATTTTTTTAAATCCAATTGCAATTTTACAAAAGTGGCAGTTTTAGTGTTATTCGATTCTTGCCTTAGTTTGAAGGTCATAAACATTTTGATCAGTATATCAATATGTAAATTTCATTTACACAGAAGTTAATTTATGTAAAATTTAATATATACATTATATATTTACAAGAAGTATCGAAATGAATACACAAACGTGCCCCACAGATGAAATATGCACATATTATTCTATGAATGAGCAGTATATGAAAGGGGTACAAAACCGTAAAAGGGCTTACTTGATTTTGAATAATAGTAAAATGTCCAGAGCGATGTTGGCTGGTGTTCAATGGTCAAAAGAGTGTAAGAATGTATTTATGCGATTGTTACGTGTCACCCGCCCAACGGGGTGGGGGTCCAGTGGCTTCGGCCCTGGATCTTTACAAGTTAATAGCGTCGATCACAGGGGCTGTCCCGCCAGGCAATACCTGTCCCCTTGGGGACAGGGCTGGGTTTATTGCCCAGCGCCTGAGGTGCCCCCTTGAGGGGGAATGCCGAAGGGATCGACGCAATTTTTGTTCTTTCCCACCCATGAGCTTCGGCTTGTGGGTGGGCCCACGTTAAAACGAGGCCTTGTGCCCAGCCCCTTACAAGTGGAGTATGAGGCAAATACCTGTTACGTGTCAGTCCTCGAGCCACCTAATGGACACAACCAATCTCTAAAGGAGATATGTGTTTATTGTCTACCTACATAGGTATTTTCGTGTGTGAGAAAACATACTTGTCAACCAGGTGCACTTAGCGTAACGGCTATCGTCAAATCCTGGATGAGACTGTTTGCGTCTCACTTCGCGCTACAACTGTTTGGAAAGGCATGAATCTATCAGGGTTCTTTAGGTAACGAGTTTAGAAAGATGAAAACTGAATGTAAAGTGCATGAGTATCTCTGCGGGAACTGATGACACGTGTGGCGCTCCACCTCAAACACAAAACAATCTCCATTGTCTTGCGCTTGGGAAAAGTGTATAGACTCCCTCGCTGTCCGACTGATACTGACTTTACTTTAAGCATAATCTGCTCAGAAATTTACATTATGTAACACCCGGAATGTTTGCTTTGTTGATTGATGGGTATTTGGGAAGGGAGTTGCATAGAGGTTAGGGAATCGGGTTCATTGTACTTTCATATTTTTGTGTATTTTTTTCTGAATTTTTTTTTTTGTACCATTTGTATCAATATTTTTCTAAAGAGATCTATTTGACCCTTAAATGGGACCCTAGTTGATACTTCCGCTCCGGGTCAGAGTGAACATGGGAGTAATAAAGGAGTACTCCACACTCCCAGATCTCCAGATCTCTCCATCAGATGTAGTTTAGTTCCATACACAGAACACCCATATTTTAAGGTGGGTCTTACTTCTCTGCAGGGGATGCAGTCAGCGTATTCTAAGCCTCGCTGACAGAGAAGAGTGAAGAGTTTAGGTAAATACATACTTGTCAACGATCAGATATCACAAGCTGCATCGAGTTTGTTTAATAGAAATCGAATTTCAGACCATCCCATAAAAAGATTTTATTTGTACCCTAAAACAAAGCCGCCCTGTCGGCTGGGGTGTTAGAATACACCGACTGCACCTCTGCAGAGGGGTAAGACTCTCCCAATGTGGCCACCTGTTGGCCGTGGGTGACAACCCATGATGCGTAAGGATGGAACCCAGGTGGCTGAGAAGTCCATGACATGCAACACTCCACTTTGGCTCTTACTTGGGCTTGACGGGCGGTCGGAAAGCCACGTCAAGCCCTAGCACCTATATGATTACCCCAACCCTATTGCCCTTATGGCAAGCCCCAACTCTTTTTATCATATGGGTGGTAGAAGGTGGTGGCTGAGAGTCTTCATGTCCTGGGAATGACGTTAAACGCTATCTGATGGTGAGGTTCCAGTTATGGAGGTCGGGGGGTTGTGGAGTACCCCTTCATCACCATTGCTCCCAGGTCTACACTGACCCGGAGTGGTACTACCTGTTAGGGTCCCATCTATGAATTAAATAGTAAAATGTGTTTATAAAAAAACTGAGTATCCATTAAGAATGGGTTTATTTCAAAACTTTGTTGGTATTAAATGACCCACTGAGGTTGGTATGCCATAAAATAAAACAAACGAAACCAAATCTAAAACAAACATATTTCTTATGTTGTTTCTCTTCCTCTCACACTTATCAACCCTTTACTTACTTTACTCAAAGACTTTTAATCACTTTTTCTCTTTTTTGCCAAGGGATAGCCGAGAGGCAGTGGCGTACGGTGGGCAAACAAACACAGTCGAGGCCATCGTAACTATAGCAACGCTACAATCACGTTGCCAGACATATTTTTTATTTGTCTACTCAATGATGCATCCTACTGGGTCAAGTGTGTCACCGGGTGGAAATGAAGGAACGTCGAGGGCATTCGTACAAGTAAAATGAATAAATAAACATTAATCAAGACAATATTTCTGGTCCGGATCAAAACTCAACATAGACTTTCTCTTAAAAGATATGGAGAATTTACTCGCCCAAACTGAACGGTATAACCTGAAGATTGCGGATCTCATTTCGTCTTTTAAATGGTAAATACCTGTTTTATGTGTTATATATTTTCAGTTAAGGCTTATCAGGGGAAAGTGAAGTAATTTGTATATATATATATATATATATATATATATATATATATATATATAAGAATAAATGTACATATATAAATATATTACATGGAAGTAATTTTGTGACCCCAGATTTCATGCATTTTATGCATTCATCAGAGAAAGTGACAAAATTACTTCCATAGAATTATATATATATATATATATATATATATATATATATATATATATATATATATATATATATATATATATATTCTCTTTTTTCTCAATTTCTCTCCGCAGACAAGTCGGCTTAATGAGACTAATGTAGTATACAGATTTAAATGTCCCCTAGGAGATTGCAGTCTCTTAGAAAATGAAAATACATACATTGGATTCACCTCAATCACATTGTCACGTCGTCTAACCCTCCATTTAACAGAATAGCTCCATTTCACAAAACCTAAAATTACATTCATGCCCCCACTCTAATTACCGAAATATTCTAACGGAAAATACACACATTCTGCACAAAGAAAAAAATAAACAAAAACTCCAAATACTAGAAGCTTTATACATAAAACAATACAAACCATCCTTAACCAAAATTAATTTCCAATGCAGTACACACATTTTATACATGCCTATAACACCTTTCTCATCAATTCTTCTCCTTCCAGCCTCCACATTAATATGATTTTTTTTAAATTAAAAAAAGAAAAAAAACTGGAACACCCGATGATGGCACTTCGAAGTGCCGAAAGTACTCGGGGCCTGAACTTTGGTGGACTTATCCACGAATTCCACCCAAATATTAAAAAGCTGTCCAGAAAACTCGAAAAGATCAAAAATAAAATTGTTAAACAGGAGATGGGTCTTTTGTTTAATTTCACATGTATATATACACACACACACACATATATATATATATATATATATATATATATATATATATATATATATATGATATGTAGATGCACAAGCGATGTATTTATGATATGGCTTTTTTTAGCCGACAATTTTTGGGAGAATATGTGCTTAATGGAAGTCGTACCTAATTTGGAAAGTTAATTAATTAATAATTAATTAATTAATTAATTAGGCGGGCATACCTATTAAATGTAAGGCTAAACAAATCGAGAAAAATCAATCTCTGTATGTACATTTCGGCCAATTAGGCTCTATTGATGAGGCCTAATAGGCCGAAATGTACATACAGAGATTGATTTTTCTCGATTTGTTTAGCCTTACATTTAATAGGTATGCCCGCCTAATTAATTAATTAATTAATTATTAATTAATTAACTTTCAAAATTAGGTACGACTTCCATTAAGCACATATTCTCCCATATATAATATATTATATATATATATATATATATATATATATTATATATATATATTAACGTTTATCACTAATATGGGGCACTCAATAATACGAACAAAAAAAACTTGGTCCACCACTAACTCACAAAGACATATATGTGTGTGTGTGTATGTGTGCACGCGCGTGTCTGTGTTTCTGTTTGTCTCTCTGTCTCTGTGCGCCCGTGTGTGTCTGTGTGTGTGCAATTGCACGTGCTTATGTATCAATGGGTGTATAGGTATGTAGATAGGTAGGTAGGTATTTACTCAACTCGTTCGCCACGGGTAGAACGTGACATAAGATTGAAAGTATGGGACATCCAGCGAGGATCGAACTCGCTATGCTGTAGTGGTATATATATGTGTGTGCGTGTGTGCGTATATATATATATATATATATATATATATATAAAGATAATCTAATGAGTCAAACGAACCTACTATTAGTTTCGCATAAAGCTCTTCAGGGCTAAAATCTGAGTCCGATCTGAGTCAGATTTTAGCCCTGAAGAGCTTTATGCGAAACTAATAGTAGGTTCGTCTGACTCATTAGATTATCTTTATTATTTGGCTCTACTTAGGTATCGAGCACTTTTTACATATTAGCTTTCTCCTAGCGGTTATATGAATATATATATATATCTTATATACATATATATACATATAAATTGTTTTTTTCTTTTGGACAAATACTGTACCAATAGATTATTTTTTGTTGGTACGAATATCTTAGTCCTTTCTTTTTTTTCAAAAATTGTTTTCTCCCTGGTTGATGTTTGGTAGTATATTTTTACAATCAAACTTTCTGCTGGGTTTTTTTCTCTCCGCAAGGATCTACCAACACGCTTGGTATATTAAATTATATATATATATATATATATATATATATATATATATTATATATATAATATATATACAAGCATCACAGTTTGTATGCAATCAGTGCACCAAAGACTGTCACTCAGGGATTGGCCTACTCAACCACTTGCGCAGATGCAGGAAAAAAACTTTTTTTGATATTACACCATCGTCCTTAGTGGACGGAAAGGTGCAACAAAACAATTTAATTTATATATATATATATATATATATATATATATATATATATATATGAATTAAACATTATTAGGAAAAACAAAAAATATTATTATTGTTCGACCTTTTTATTAAAGCGGTCTTCGTCAAGAGCGAAATATTTATGATAGAGAGACGGAATAAGTAAACCGTTACAAACAGGAGGGGTATAAACGAACGTTCATTTTTTTTTTTTTTTTTTTTTAAATTTTGAAAAAATGCATATTCTGTGTTAAAAATAAATAAATTTCATTCTTAAAAATCAGAAGTATTATAATCCACAAAAAACTCAAATGAGTTTGTTGTAAAAATATATAAAAAATGTACAAAAAAATATATAAAAAAAAGTATTTAAAAAAATGTAATAAAAATTTTCGTTCTTAATGAAGACCGCTTTAATAAAAGGTTGAAAACAGATTTCTGTCAGCGAACTATAACATCATTTGTTTGTTTTTTCTAAAAATGTTTAATTCATACTGTCGGATTCACTTTCCATTACTTTTTATATATATTATATAAATATATATATTATATATATATATATATTATATATATGGGAGTAAATATGGAAAATAAATCCGACAATATAAAGAAAATTTTGAAAAAACAAGTGTTCCGAAAATGGAATGAATTTAATTATCTATGTTTAAACATTTCGGTTAACAACCTTCATCAGGATGTCTCTTGGGGTGAAGAAAATGATGGATGTTTTATATGTGACAGGAGATGAAAAAAATGTTTAACATAGATAATTCATTCGCATTTTCGGAACACTTGTTTTTTCAAAATTTTCTTTATATATATATATATATATATATATATATATATATATATATATTATTGCAGTTGAAGATTGTTCCATGCGGAGTTCTTCTGTAGTGATACAGATCATCAGTAGAAACATCTCGATGTACATTGTTTCCGATGTGTGAACGTACAGAGCAATATAGATGTATAAGTAAAAGTAAAGTCGTCGGGGTGGCCTAAAGTCGGTGTCAGCCCAACAGAGAGCGAGTCTATACCCCTTTACACTAGCGGTAGACCCAGGAGATTGTTTTCGCGTCTGAGGTGGAGCGCCATACCTACCATCAACTCCTCACTTAACCGCACCGATTTCTGTGCTACTCATACGCTGAGTTGGCGAGGGCCGGCATCGAACTAGGAACCTTGTGGTTCTCAGGTGAACGGTCTACCGACTAAGCTTTGCTTCATGTACTAATATATTTCAACTCAGGATAAGTGTGTAGCATTTATGCACATGTAAATGTTATACTATATTTTAGCCTCCTAGCAAGACTATAGACAGTACAACAAATAGTACTTGAAATGCTAGCCTCATTGGAGCATCCATTCCTTTTGTGTTGTGTCAGCTATATCATTTCATGAAGGCGCGTTGTATAATGGTTACGATCTTATGAAATGGACATGACGAGGTGAGCTCAAATCCTGGACGAGGCTGTTTACATTTCCCATAGTGTTAATACCCTTGAAAAAGGAATTAATCCAACCATTCTCCCCCCCCCATCTATGGGCAAATAGTAGGACAGACTTGCTAATGCAACCAGTCTAGGAGAAAGAAAAATTCAAACCAGTTGAACGCTGCTTAAAAAAAATGTGATTTTGTGTCACATCCTACTAGTGCGGGGGTGGGTAGATATATATATATTGTTTTCCAAGGATAAAATATATTTTTCTTCTCTACACAAAATTGATAATATTGCTTTTGGTCGATAAATTTCCCGAGCAATGTTATTGACGATCTGCCCAAACATTTGACTTAAACACCAGAAAATCTATTTGAAAAGCTATCTTCACAGATTGGACTGTCGATAACTAATGTTTTCAGAGCTACAAAAAAATCTTATTTGCTTACCAAGAAGCGCAAAACAATGGCTAATGGTAATTAAATAACTTTTTTTTAAAACAAATGATTTATTTATTTTAATTGTATGTAAACCTGTCTATGCTTATTTTAATTCAAAAGGTTAGGGAATAACGCACACACGTGTGGTGTATAGAAGGGGGTGAGTATCCGTTAAGTGGTGCTTCGACTATCAAATGACGGACGCAGAAAGCCATTCTTTTATGTATGCTTGTAGAAAAGATTATTCAGATGAGTGCTTCTCCATTTTGCACAGAGCTAGGTCTAAACAGCATTTAACCATCCTCGAAGCTGTTTATATTTCTTTTTTCGACCTACTCTGTGCAAACAAACACCAAAGCACATTCTCTATTTATTGGGAGACACTTCTAACCCTGGTTCAACCTAGGGTTCATACATACCCCCCACTTCTTTCCCCCTTTTTTTAATTTTTTTATTATTTGTCCCCTCTGACTCACCCCCATTCGTTCTTATGAATTTCTTATACAATCTGACTTTTATTCGGCGCGCCGGTGTATACACTTGAAAAGTACCGGTTGAAAAGGCCTTAGTGTAATCCCCTTTATTTTATATTTTATTCCATAATAAAATTATTGTCTCCCTAATTACATATGATTCCTCCACTTTTAGTGATATATATATATATATATATATATATATATATATATATATATATATATATATTGGTACCTTGACTTACGGGTTTAATTCATTCCACTCGTTAGTCAATTTTCTTATATATAAAATCAATTTTCCCCGCTGAAATAAACTGAAATGTCATTAATCTATCCTAGCGCCCCCCCCCCCAAAAAAAAAACACCTTCATTTTTTTAACGTTTTATTCAAATAAGAGAAATAGCATTTGCATTGTATAAAATTATAATAAAAATCGAATGATATTAATTATATGTTATAATATAATTTAACGTTTATTTTTTTATAAATAATATTTTTCTTTGGCATAATAAATTAGGAAACTTAATTGTATTTAGTGTAATTAACATAAGCTTATCAGAAGCTCGCTCGTACATAAAACTTTAGCTCAAATCAAAAGATTGACCAAGCGACAACTCGTAAATCTGAAAACGCTAATATATATATATATATATATATATATATATATATATATATATATATATATATATATATATATCAGATACGAATAACTTGAGTGACGAAGACAACACTTAGACAGATATTCCAGTTGGTTTTAATCTATTGGCTTGTGTTCTTTTGTAGTTGAATTTTTGTACTAATATTTTCTTAAATAGTTTTTACTTAATTTTCCTTAATATTTGCACTCATATTGAGCTGAAAACTAATGTATGTTCTTTCAAGTTTAATGCTTTTTCCTAGAGAACAAAAACCAAAACGATTTGTTATACTATGTTGTATTTTCTATTTTATTAATGGCTCATTTTTTAGTAACCACTCATGAAACCTGTCAGTTGATCTGGCTGATTTTATCTACAATGTTTATCAATCGATTCGTAAGTAATTTTTAGAATTGTGATCAACAGTAACAAGATAAGGTGATAGTTAACAAGCTCTTTATTATCTCATTTCTTGTAAAGTAGAATTACTATTCCTAGAGTAGATGTTTTAAGACAACTTTTTTGTTGTATCTATTAATAATGGAGATTCGCTTCCGGTTTTTGTCTGTAACAAAACATTACGTCACTGCTTACGTCACATTACCCAAAATCGTCATAACATAGAATAAAATTTATTCTACGATTTTTGGCCTGTTCAAATTTTGAGTGAATTTATTCAATAAATACACTCAAAATTTGAACATGCAACATTAGACAGTCTTCATTGTTTTTTAAAACAAGTTTTAATAAATACATGACTGGTATTATATATCTATATATAGTTTGTTTTATTTTAATACATATTTAAAGTTTACACTTCAAATTGTTTTATTTTTTAATCCTTTAATGAATTTGATCATTTTACTTACTTAGGGTACAAACTCGCTGACATTGATTTTTTTACTCCCACCCCTCAGGCAATATGCTTCAAAATTGTATTTTGACATCGCCCGGAGGGTGTTTTTTATTTTGTACTAGTAAACTGCAATGATCCTTGGTAAATTTCTTTTACTGTATCTTTACTATCTTTACCTGGAGATTTTATTTTCTGCATTTCATATTCTTACGTAAAAACACTATTTCTTCTATTGTTACATTTGGAACATTACTAGTACCGACCAAAGTGATAGTAGTACTATTAACTTTAGAGCTCATATTTTACATACTGGAACTACTATCCAAATTGTTCTATCTGAAATACTGGGGAGAGTCAAAAGTTTTTGCAATATATCGTATTTTAAGTATTTCAGCGTCTGTTCTACAAGGGCGAGTTTACAGAGGTGTCGATTAATGGTGTTTTATAAAAGACCAAGTTCTACCGACAATGTACGAGTGATTGTTGGCTGTTGTTCAAACATTTCAAACAAGGCCATTTCTTCCGCAACGGAAGGTCTCCCTGACCTTGGTTTGCCTTCGAGGCTGGTGTCTCCCTCCTTGAAACGTCTGGACCAGTTTTGTGAACCGTTGCGATTTCCTTGGCCTTCCACATATTCAATTTATTTTACCGCTCTCTTTGAATTCAGTCCGTTTTTCCAAAGGTAGCGTAAAATGGCTCTAATTGCAATTTTCTTCACCACACATTATCAAAGGTGTAAAATAATGAATAAACAATTAATGTTTATATCTTATATATGAAGATAAAGAATTCAGTACGATTGAACTAGTTGAATCAAATCAATGCTATATATACACACACACTATATATATATATATATATATATATATATATATTTATATATATATATATATTTACCAACACCTCCGCACGAGCAAGATGTGACACAAGGTCAATTTCTTAAGCGGAGCTTAACAGGTTTGAATTTAGTGTTTTCCTTCTTCTATATTGGTTACCTAGCCAAGGTTAAAGAGCCCAGTCTGCTTTACCTATAGCTGGGGGTGAGAGTAGGTGGGTGCATACTTTCATAATGTGAAATGCAAACAGCCTCGTCCAGGATTTGAACTCAAGTCGACAATTCCATTTCCTACAATTATAACCATTACACCATACACCTCAATGATATAGCATGAAGATATAAGATGCCAAAATCATCAGTAAAAATAAAAAAGAACTTTTGACTAACCCTAGTACTTTCAAAACTTACATTTTCCACAGAGTAAAAAAATCTTACAATAACTAAATTTGTTTTCCTTTTCTTTAAAATAAGATAAACGTATAATATCCAAGAGTTTGTTAAGTATAGCTGGTTTGAATTTAAAGTTTCTTTTTTGTAGCGAGAGGGGAGACTTACCAAGTGGAGCAAAGCGGGCGAGAACCTGTCTCGCTAATAGATGAGTGGAAACGAGAAATATACCTGTTTTGGCACTAAAATTCAAATACGCGCGATCTCAAAGCAAAGAGACATGGCGATAGTAAATATGTACATATGCAAATTTCTCTCAGATCGATATACATAAAACGAGACCACACCTACCATCAGCTCCTCACTTTACCACACATATCCCTGAACTACTCATACTCTGAGTTGGCGAGAGCCGGTATCGAACCAGGAACCTTGTGGTTCCAAGTCGGACGCTCTACCGACCGAGCTAAACCGACCTCTAACTAATTTAGCTCACTCAATGCCTACTGTTTTCTAGTGAGCTTTTTTTTCTTTCTTTTTTAATGTGATCTTACTTTTTTCCATTTGATAGGTCCTTATACCTATATGGATTGACATATTGTTAAAATCAATCAGTCAATCATAATTTCACCAAGATCGATGGATATATCAATAAAAAGAGAATAAAGCAATATTGGTTCTAAGGGCAGATCAAGGTAGGGTTGGTTGATGGGTGGATTTTTAACGGTATGGGTTTTTTTTTGGGGGGGGGGCTTCATGGTGTTTCTTAAAGATTTTTTTCTTTTGTTTTTCTTTTTTTCACATGGTCCTATTGAATACAAATAATGTTTAAACAGTTTAATTTGGCCCATAGATGTGGCCCTAACAGGTACTACCCGGCCAACAGGGTGAATCAATGGAAGATATACGAATGATTAAGAAACAAAAATGGAGGTTGAATACATAGCTATATTGGTGGGACTTAGAGTATGCTGACTGTATCCACATTGAAAGAGGTAAAACCAACCCCTTCACCACCAAAATGATGTCCCGGATAGATAGATAGATAGATAGATAGATACATTCCATGAATATAAAATGACTTGACATTGAGCAACAGAATGCAGCCTTTAAATAGGTCTATATTATAAGGATACAGTTTTTGTATGTATGTTATTGTAACATGACAAACATGATATGTAGTGAAATTATTAGTGCTAAAATGATATGACTTAAATAGAATAGGTTACATAAAGAAACAGATATCCACATTGATCCCAATCTATGTTACAAAATAAAGAATCTATAGATTGATAGATATATAGATAAATCTAAATAGACTAAGATAGATAGATAGATAGATAGATAGATAGATAGATAGATAGATAGATAGGGGTATACTGAGATAGATAGATAGATAGATAGATAGACAGGATTATACTGAGATAGATAGATAGATAGATAGATGTAAATAGACTAAGATATATATATAGAGATAGATAGGGCTATACGGAGATAGATAGATAGATAGATAGATAGATAGGTGTATACTGAGATAGATAGATAGATAGATAGATAGATAGATAGATAGGGGTATACTGAGATAGATAGATATATAGATAGATAGATAGATAGGATTATACTGAGATAGATAGATAGATAGATAGATGTAAATAGACTAAGATATATATAGAGAGATAGATAGGGCTATACTGAGATAGATAGATAGATAGATAGATAGATAGATAGATAGGGGTATACTGAGATAGATATAGATTGATAGATAGACTGGAGTATAATGAGATAGATAGATAGACTAATATAGATAGATAGATAGATAGATAGGCGTATACTGAGATAGATAGATAGATAGATAGATAGATAGATAGATAGATAGATAGGAGTATACTGAGAAGATAGATAGGAGTATAACTGAGAAGAATAGATGTCCAAGATATAGAAGCAAGTAAGAAGTAAAGAATTAATAGATAGATAGGAGTATACTGAGATAGATAGATAGATAGATAGATAGATAGATAGGAGTATACTGAGATAGATAGATAGATAGATAGATAGATAGATAGATAGATAGATAGGAGTATACTGAGATAGATAGATAGATAGATAGATAGATAGATGTAAATAGTCTAAGACAGATGAATAGATCATAGTGATCACATTATTGATCAGAGTGATAGGTATCCAGTCACAAGTATCAAAATGATGTAACTTAGAGAATGAAACAATTTTCAACCCAATTTACAACTGAATAATAATTATTTGGGGGCTGCATATGCTCTCACCCAAATGTAATAATTTCCCAATTCTAATTATCGAGTACTTTCTCTTGTTTATCTATTTTCAATTAATCATCATATGAATTCTGTAGATGTCATGTGAATCATTATCAAGCTTAATGGTCGCTTAAGGAGGCCTTTAAGTGAGTCAAATTAAAAGGAGATAGGGTATGACACTAAATTACATCTGATGGAGAGGCTTCAGTTCTGGAGTTTTAGGGAGTGGGGAATACCCCTTCATTGACATTACTCCCAGGTCCACTCCGATATGGGTCTCATCAATGGACCAAATAGATACATTTTAAGATAATTAGTTTTTTTTATAGGAATACTTGATACCATAGGTAAACTATTTGTATTAAAAGTAATCACTTGAAGCTATAATTGTTTAAGGTTTATTATTATCAGTTACTTGAGACCATATAACTGTGAGAAAACAAATGACTATTATTCATTCATCATTCATTATTGGCAATTCAGTCTCGAAAGACTATGATAAAAGTGTTTGTGTGCCCCTGAAGTTGCAGCGCCTCCTGTGACTATGAAGTCCTATGTTTGAGAAACATTCTCGACCACAGATTTTGCATTTGTAGGTTGTCCCTGTAGATGATGATGTCCCGATGCTTTGTTGCTGTTGCTTTTTTATGGACCTCTTAGCTTCATGATGTTGTATCAGGGTGACTTCTGACATGTACAGTCCTCTATGGAGATTCTGCCGCCACCGAGGGTGGTCTTGAGCCAAATTTTCCCAGCTGGAAGGGACAATGCCAAAGCACCTGAGATCATTTTTGCAGGCATCCTTGACTATTATTAAGTAAAAATAATTACTTGAAATCATATAATTATAACTATTAGATAAGAATACTTGAAACCATATAACTATGTGCAAATTATTTGTATTAGATTGGAATACTTGATATATTATTATGTCAAAAAACAACTACACAAATAATGTAAATATAAACAATGAATGAGCATAAAATAACCCAAGATGAGTAGATATGCCATTAGAATCAATCAACCAAAAAATCAATCAAAATCTCTTATGGTACTAGCAACCCCAATCTATAAAACCTGTTTGTTCAAAAACTGTAACACCATCACCAACATTGTGTGACTGAGACTCTATTCTCCAGAGTTAGTCTACAAGTGTCTACCAGTACCATCAAACCAGCATTGACACTAAATAAAGGAAACTATGGGCCGGGTTAACTCAGTCGGTAGAGCGTTCGGCAAGAAACCACAAGGTTCCTAGTTCGATACTGGTCCTCGCCAACTCAGCGTATGAGTAGCACAGGGATCTGTGCGGTAAAGTAAGGAGCTGATGGTAGGTGTGGCGCTCCACCTCAGATGCTAAAACAATCTCCTTGGTCTAGCGCTATTGAAAAGGGGATAGACTCCCTCACTGACTGGCTGATACCGACTCTAGGCCGCCCCGTCAACTTTACTTACTTTACTCTATAATTGGCATTTAATATAACTGAAATTGGTTTAGCACAGTTAGTAGAGCATCTGTCTAGGAATTCCATGGTTCCAGGTTCAATACCAGCCCTCGCCAACTAAACACATGATTATCATAGTTTGGCTAATCTTATCTGTATAACGGTAGGTGTGACACTCCATCTCAGTTAAAACAATCTCCCTGGTCTAACATTAACAAAAAGGAGATAGACTCCCTCGCTGTTAGGCCACTCTGTTGTTTTTTTCTTTTTAATTAACTTCCTTTGGAAATCAAATCATTATTATACAGATTATCAGGATGAGCAGAAATGCAGACCCCACACTATTGATAAGATGCACATAAAATTAGATAGAAATTATGCATGAAACTGTTTGCATTTCCTTTCACATCAATGCCCTTACAAAAAGCATGGATCCATTTCTCTTACCCCAGAAATAAGTAAATAGTAAGTTTAAAAATTATTTCTATCATGAATTACCCTGAAGGATAGTTTACTGAAAAACTTAATTATAGATTATATCACTGCAAAAAAATTCAAGAGACATTGGATGAAACTCATTCTTACCATAGTCATCATGTGGACAGGGCTTAGAACATTTACCTATTCTAGTATATGTACAGCTGCCTATATTTACATTTATCTATCTATCTATCTATCTATCTATCTATCTATCTATCTATCTATCTCAGTAACACCACCACTCCAATTACCAATCAGATTGATGTTAATTTTTGATTTAATGTACATTCAGAAGCATCTACACTTCACGTTTCTCAAGATAATGACAATTAGTTTTCAAATTTGACTATATCTATCTACCTATCTATCTATCTATGTCTCAGTCTATTCATATCTATCTATCTTACTCTATTTACAGCTGCCTATGTTTACATCTATTTATCTATATCTATCTGTCTTAGTTTATTTACAGCAGTCCTTGTTTTCATCTATCTATATATCAATCTATCTATCTATCTATCTATCTATCTTATCTATCTATCTCACAATTACTTCTTCCAAGATTTTAATGGTATTGCACTCATAATAATCTTGCTCTTATATTTCATTTTGTTGCTGTGATACATTAACCCCCTCCCCCAATCATATTGTTATAATATAAATCTTTATTTTTTCAATAACCATTTAAATAAACTTTAAGTGTCAGGCTATAAAATATTTTTATAAATGGTTAAAAAAAAGAAATTCAATCAGTAAAGCCCCTCCCAATCATATTGTTATAATATAAATCTTTATTTTTTCAATAACCATTTAAATAAACTTTAAGTGTCAGGCTATAAAATTTTTTATAAATGGTTAAAAAAAAGAAATTCAATCAGTAAGCCCCTCCCGCCCAATCATATTGTTATAATATAAATCTTTATTTTTTCAATAACCATTTACATAAACTTTAAGTGTCAGGCTATAAAATATTTTTATAAATGGTTAAAAAAAAGAAATTCAATCAGTAACCCCTCCCCCCAATCATATTGTTATAATATAAATCTTTATTTTTTCAATAACCATTTACATAAACTTTAAGTGTCAGGCTATAAAATATTTTTATAAATGGTTAAAAAAAGAAATTCAATCAGTAAGCCCCTCCCCCAATCATATTGTTATAATATAAATCTTTATTTTTTCAATAACCATTTACATAAACTTTAAGTGTCAGGCTATAAATATTTTTATAAATGGTTAAAAAAAGAAATTCAATCAGTAAGCCCCTCCCCCAATCATATTGTTATAATATATAAATCTTTTTTTTTCAATAACCATTTAAATAAACTTTAAGTGTCAGGCTATAAAATATTTTTATAAATGGTTAAAAAAAAGAAATTCAATCAGTAAGCCCCTCCCCCCAATCATATTGTTATAATATAAATCTTTATTTTTTCAATAACCATTTAAATAAACTTTAAGTGTCAGGCTATAAATATTTTTATAAATGGTTAAAAAAAAGAAATTCAATCAGTAAGCCCCTCCCCCCAATCATATTGTTATAATATAAATCTTTATTTTTTCAATAACCATTTAAATAAACTTTAAGTGTCAGGCTATAAAATATTTTTATAAATGGTTAAAAAAAAGAAATTCAATCAGTAAGCCCCTCCAATCAATATTGTTATATATAAATCTTTATTTTTTCAATAACCATTTACATAAACTTTAAGTGTCAGGCTATAAAATATTTTTATAATGATTAAAAAAAAGAAATTCAATCAGTAGGTAAATGTTCTATCTGTATATCTATGAATTTCAAATGATTAAACATTTTCAAATATTCCTTTTCCAATATTTATTTTATATCTTTGTAATTCTATTCAAAACAATATTGCATTCTTAAAAACAAGAATAATTCAGGACATACCATTCATGGCAGTAATAGTAATATCTTTACATAAGAATGGTTGATTGATTGATTTTAATGGCATGTCAACCCATCTATTGTTATTTTATACCTAGAATTTAGGAAATCACCTTCAATTTTTTTACATTTATATTTACATTTTTTGTGTTGTTGTTTCATAAGCATTTTCTTTTTTTGTTTTGTATTTTTGCACACAGTCCTATCTAATTCTATTAATAATGGAGATTCGCTTCCGGTTTTTATCTGTAACAAAAATTTCATCACTGCTTATGTCACATTACCCAAAATCATCATAACATACAATAAATGCACTCAAAATTTGAACATGCAACATTAGACAGTCCTCATTGTTTTTTAAAACAAGTTTTAATGCATGACTGGTATTATATATCTATATATAAGTCAGTCATCGGGGCGGCCTAATGTCGGTATCAGCCAATCAGCGAGGGAGTCTATCCCCTTTTCACTAGCTAGACCAAGGAGATTGTTTTTGCATCTGAGGTGGAGCGCCAAACCTACCATCAGCTCCTTACTTTACCACACAGATCCCTGTGCTACTCATAACGCTGAGTGTGCGAGGACCGGTATCGAACTAGGAACCTTGTGGTTTCTAGCCGAATGCTCAACCGACTGAGCTAACCCGGCCCATATCTATATATAGTTTGTTTTATTTTAATACATATTTAAAGTTTACATTTCAAATTGTTTTATTTTTTAATCCTTTAATGAATTTGATGATTTTACTTATTTAGGGTACAAACTCGCTGACATTGAATTTTTTACTCCCACCCCTCAGGCAATATATTTCAAAAATCTATTTTTACATCGCCCGGAGGGTGTTTTTTATTTTGTACAAGTACAAATAATTTTTAAAGAAAACTATTTGACCCTTAGATGGTACCCTAACAGGTACTACCACTCTGGGTCAGAGTGGACCTAAGAGTAATGACAATGACCCAGAGACCTATTAAGGTCAAAGTGAACTTCATGTCAATGAAGAGGATACTCCACACTCCCAAGATCTCCAGAAACTAAAGGCAAACACCAAATGAAGTTTAGTGTCATATCTAGAGCACTCCTATTTTTTTTTTTTTTTGGAAGTGGGGTCCTTCCCTTCTGCAGGGGAGATATTCAGCATATTCTAAGCCACACCAGCAGGGTGACTAATATAAGGTTGAGTTTGATTTAAAGAGGATTCTTCCGGTTTCGTAATGTCTCATTAAGGTTCACAGTAAATTTGTGGTCACCCACAATCCTTTAGGGTAATTTATAATTTAAACATGTTTCCTGGTTTCCTTTAGTCGTTTCTGCACACTAAGGTAAAAAATATATATATATATACACAGATTAATTGCTGAATTAATTTACATTCATTTACTGAGCACATCTACACAGGACATCAGTCTCAGGACAATGACCATTAAATGTTATGGTTGTCTATAACCTCCTCTCTGTCTCTCTGTTACTGTCTGTCTCTATCTCTGTCTCTCTTACTCTCTCTCTCTCTCTCTCTCTCTCTCTCTCTCTCTATATATATATATATATATATATATATATATATACATATA
>CM042163.1:26497427-26549927 GCA_023376005.1 Doryteuthis pealeii | reverse complement strand
ATTATCGAGCTGTAAAATAATTATTTCAAATTTAATGCGAAATAGAAAGGTGTATGTAACAGTTGTGGTACGTTTTATGCGGTGTCGTTAGGTGTTACTTCGATAATAACTTTGGACTCCTGCATTAACACGAAACAATAATTGAGTTGTACTATATCACCATCACAATTGGATCATCTATGTTGACCTTTATTGACGAAGATTACAACTGAGCTTACTTGGGCTAGATACTTACCTTCTACACGTCCTTCGGGGCGGGGGTCCAGTGTGCTTCGGCCACTGGATCAGGTTAAGTAATAAATAATAGCGTCGATCTCAGGGGGCCATACCCCCAGGCAATACCTGCCCCACTTGGAGGCAGGACTAGGTTTATTACCCAGCGCCTGAGGCGCCCCCCTTCGACGCAATTTTTGTTCTTTCCCACCCATGAGCTTCGGCTTGTGGGTGGGCCCACGTTAAAACGAGGCCTTGTGCCCAGTCCATACAAGTAGGGTATGAGGCAAATACACCTTCTGCTCTCTTTTTTGTAGGGTTCGTGCATGCGTGCCTTTGGTGTCAGGACGACGCTGATCCCTGGTCAAAGGGAGATAACTCATGTCGAGTTATATCACAACGAATTCATATCAAAATATACATTCAGAGAAAAAGAAATGTTTTCAAAACTCAATATTTACAGTAAAATTGCTTTCAAATAAGTTTTTTTTAAATTTCAAATGCAATTGCTCTTCTCTTACTGTGCCCATATGTTTCTCAGACGCTCGTGGTGTAACGGTTATCCCTGTAGGAAGTGGGATCGGCTACCCGAGTTCAAATCCTTAATGAGACTGGTTGCATTTCATATAGCGCCAATATTCCTGGGAAAGATTCGCCACGAGTAGAATGTAACCCAAGGTCGCAAGTATGGAACACCCAGTGAGGATCGAACTCGCTATTCAGTAGTAATGACAAAATTGCTCACCATTACACCAAGATGGGACAACCTACACAAGGAGAAAGGTATAAATCTAACTATTCTCCATCCAGCTATGGGTAAATAGTTGGGCAGACTACGGTATAGAAGAAGGAAACTTTAAATTCAAAGCAGACCTGGAATGGACACGCTACATAAGTTGGGCCACACCGACCAAACCAGGTTGAGGGATAATGGATAAGGGAGAGGCAAGTATCCAACTATTCTCCGGCCCAAATATGAGTAAATATTTGGGCAGACTTGGTTCATTAGGCTTGGTTAGGCAACCAGTCTAAGAAAAGGAAAACCAATGTTACTTTGATTAAAAATTGACTTTGTGTTACATCATGCCTATGTTTTTAAATACATACTAATATGAACAAGAAACATGTTTATAGCATATTAGTTTTTTTTTTTTTAAATTTCCGAATTGAAATTTGACTTATAATTATACTAATATATTGAACACTTACTTTTATCCATCAGGTTAACTAAACAAAATATTTATCTTTTTGTTTAACCATATAAGTAGATATCTAACTGAAGATTTTCAAGCCAAAACAGAAAGTTTTTTTTCAACAACTTTTTTTAATGATTTTTTTCCGGGCAATAGAAAAGACATTAAAAAAAACCATGTACTTGAATAGCAATGGTCATCAGCACACCATAAACAATAATACCTCAATAATTTTTATTAACTTAAGTTTACAAAAAATCTTAATTTGGTGTTACTATTTTTATAATCACACTTGTACGCCCAGTTTCAACTAGTTTTTAGAATCTGTTTTATTTTGAGAATTTTTTTTTAATTTTTAACATAATTTTTGTTGAGTTCAATTCTTCACTTGAATTAAACTAAAATTGTCTGAATTCAAACAACTCTCAGTTTTCTTCTATCACGTCGTGTTTTTTCTCTAAATCTTACTTTCAATAATAACAATAGTATAATTTGTGCGTAAGTAATAGGACTAGACAGCATATATCTTTTATTATTTTATTGATAAGCAGTGGCAATTTTTCAGATCTGGTGATTTTAAATTGATTCTTAGTCAAAGGACAAACATCAACACATTCGTGAAGCAAGGCTATTTTGTATATTTTAAAGCAATTATTGGTAATCAAAACCAAACCTGGGACCCTCACAAATGTATGCAAGTAGTGTGTCGAAGATTTACGGATATCAACTAAAGGAACACGGGATAAGTTGGTATTTGGTATACCAATCATTTAGCGAAAACCAAACATCATTGTACAGACCATTACTTTTGTTTACGAAATACAAAGAAAAACAAAGAAAAAAATCGAGTCTATGATGTGGACTACCCTGGCGTACCTTGCGTAGAGAGCGAATGCGCTGGTTCAGGACAATTTATATACGGCCGTCTGAAAACATCGGTGTGATTTCCTGTGCCTGCTTCAGAGCGCTTCGGCCTCTGGAGTGGCTTGGCAATAATATTAACAGCGTCGATCCCAAGGGGCTATCCCCCCAGGCAATATCTGCCCCCTTGATTTAAAGGGGCAGGCTGGGTTTATTGCCCAGTGCCTGAGGCGCCCCCTTGTGGGGGAATGCTGACGGGATCGACGCAATTTTTGTTAGCCCACATAAAAATGAGACCTTGTGTCCAGCACATAGAAGTGGGGTATGAGGCAAATATATCCCCCAGGCAATACCTGCCCCCTTGATTTAAAAGGGCATGGCTGGGTTTATTTCCCAGCGCCTGAGGGGGATGCGGAAGAGATCGACGCATTTTTGTGCCTACCACCCTTGAGCTTCGGCTTGTGGGTGGGCCCACATAAGAATGTCCTTGTGTCACGCCCTCATAAGTGGGATGAGAAGCAAATACCTTGCCAGAGCCTGCTTCATAGCGCCTCGGCCTCTGGAGTGGCTAGGTAATTAAATTAACAGCGTCGATCCCAGGGGGCTATCCCCCAGACAATACCTGTCCCCTTGATTTAAAGGAACAGGGCTGAGTTTATTGCCCAGCACCTGAGGCGCCCCCTCGAGGGGAATGCCGATGGGATCGACGCATTTTTGTGACTACCACCCATGAGCTTTGGCTTGTGGTGGTTTCACATAAAAAAATGTCCTGTGTCACACCCTCATAAGTGGGATGAGGCAAATACCATAAGACTGCAAGAATTACGGAACCATTACGCGAACCGTCTACCTCAAGGTTTTAGCACTCTGTCTGGCGTACATGTAGTTTGTATGTATTAGTGTACTGAATACTTTAGGATCCAGTATACAACAGTCTACTATCATCTATACGTTCAGTGCCTCTTCAGCTGAAATCCTAGTCCCAATTTTCATTCAACTACCTTCTCTCAAAATCCGGATTATGATGAACACAGTAACAGAAATTATGCAGATATTGAAATTGAAATATCTCAGCTCGTAATCGATTCAATCAACATTTGAATGATTTGGTCCAAGATTTGGAACTATTAGAAATGGCTTCGGAACTTCTAATATCAAGACTGAATGAGAATAACTTGCTTGTAAAAGGAGTGAAGATATCCTACTTTCGAAGCCAGTGGATTTCTTCAGTACTTTCGAAGTGTCAGTAAGTTTATGCAGGGTTACAGAGTTACAGGGCTAACTAGAGTAATTGGGAATTCCTATCTACAACTGAACGGCGACAAAGGGGTGCTTGAATTGTGTCCTCCTCTGCAATGATAATTTGTATGTTGTTGTCCCAAGTGAGCATTCAATTTGTCTTCGTGAAGAATATGGAACATAAATATAATCATTGAGTTGTGCAATATCTGAAACACAATTGGATCATCTGTGTTGATCTTGAAATGGTTAATGCTTAGTATATTTGTTTTGTTTTTGTTTTTTTATATGTGTGGGACAGCAAAGCTCGAGAGAAGCATTAAGTGGAAAGGAATTGGCCTCCAAGATCTAACCTTAAACCTGGTGATCTCAAATTTTACATGAAACACTTGTTGACTTAAAGAAAATTATATTCCCACCTCTGCATATTAAGCTGGATCTCATGAAGCAATTCGTTAAATCACTGCCAACTGAAGGCGATTGTTTCAGGTATCTCATTTTGGCATTTCCTGTCCTGTCAATTGAAAAAAAAATCAAAGTTGATGTGTTTGAGGGTCTACAGATTTGGCAATTCATCAAAGATGGACATTTCCTCGGAACAATGTTAACGCTCAAAAAGAATAATTGGCTATCAACCAAAGACAGGAAGCGCGTGGTGTAATGGTTAAAGTCATGGGAAATGGACTCGTCGCTCCGAGTTCAAATCCTGGACGGGGTAATTGCATTTCACTTAGCGCTAATACCCTTGGGAAAGGTATGAATCCTACTCTCCATCCAGCTATGGGCAAATAGTAGGGCAGACTGGGCTCTTTAACCTTGGTTAGGCAACCGGTCTAGGAGAAAGAAAACTCTGAATTCAAACCTGTTAAACTCCGCTTAATAAATTGACCTTGAGTCGCATCCTGCTCGTGCGGAGGGGCTGGTAAATATATATCAACCAAAGACCTTGTCATGAAATTCCTTTTAGATTCACGAGCAAATAATTACACTGAAATTGTAAAGAATCTAATAAAGAGCTTTAAAAAGTTGCCTGTTTTGTATAGCCATCTTACAAACTCTTCGGAAAAGATTGGTGGTGTCAGTGATGAACAAAGGGAACGATTCAAACAATTGGATGAAATTGACCTCTGATTGAACATTCTAGGAAAAACTCTAGGTATAATATTTACCATAACTGCTTGCACACAATGTGACTTACGATTTCAATATTCTTTGTATGAACCAAATTTGTACAAACATTACAGCCAAATAATGTTTTATTATTTTCCATTGTGTGTAAATTTTTAAAACATCACGTAAAATAAGCACAACTTTGTTAGATGAGATATTTTTATGGTTTGTGAGACAACTTGAGGGTATCTTGTGGCTTAAATAGTTGATGTGCTGCAGAAAAACTGGGGCCATTTGTGGATTCAAAGGCCAAAAGTTAGTCAAAAGCAAGTAGCAGGTTTTAACTTACCGAAAATTGTTTGGCCTGGTTTTATTCCTTTTTCTACTAGGATTTCTTTCCTCAAATTTCAGTTGTTTTTTGTTTGTTTGTTTGTTTTTAGGTTTTTTTTTTGTTTTTGTTTTGTTTTTTGTTTTGTTATTTTTTTTGCAACCATCACTCTAAAGTAATTACCGAAATTATTTCTACGAAATTCTCGAAAGAAAATTACGGGTTTCATACGCATTGACATTTTAGAATCTATGCGCAACTAGATCTAACCTAAATTTAGCATTTGTTCAACTTTTTATCGGTTTCTACCGACTAAACACAAGAATTTAGCTCAGTCGGTAGAGCGTTCGGCTAGAAACCACAAGGTTCCTAGTTCGGTACCGGCCCTCGCTAAGTCAGCGTATGAGTAGCACAGGGATCTGTGCGGTAAAGTAAGGAGCTGGTGGTAGGTGTGGCGCTCCACCTCAGCCGCAAACCAATCTCCTTGGTCTAGTGCTAGTGAAAAGGGGATAGACTCCCTCGCTGATTGGCTGATACCGACTTTAGGCCACCCCGACGACTTTACTTTTACATTATGTACTAAGGCACAAAATTTACATAGTATTTAGAATATGAAGAAAGATGGAAGTAAATCCGACAATATGAAAGTTTATAAAAAAAATGAAGGAACACAAGTTTCATTCACGAGTTATGTTTAATAAGCCGACGCTGCAGTGTTTTGGTTTGTTTAACAAACCTTCCTCGGTGTTTTCGTTTGTTTACAGAAAAAGATTTTTAATTAATAATTTTCACTAATAATTTCTTTTTCTTTAAACAAACGAAGGCCCTGAGGAAGGTTTGCTAAACAAACCGAAATATTGCAGCATTGGCTCATTAAACAGTCCTCATGAATGAAACTTGTGTTCCTTCATTTTTATAAAATTATATACGGGTCAGGCACAAGGCCCTATTAAAGTGGGATCATGTGTGGCGGGTGCAAAAAATGCATTGATCCCGTCGGGATTCCATCTCAAGGAGGCGTCTCAGGCACTGAGCAATAAACCTGTCCCTACACCTTAAAATCAAGAGGAGAGGTATTGTCTGGTAAGTCCCCCACCTCTCTCTCTCTCTCTCTCTCTCTCTCTCTCTCTCTCTCTCTCTCTCTCTCTCTCTCTCTCTTATTTCTTAAGCTGTACATTCATGTCAAAGATAAGATTTAAATATGTGGAGAGCATGGAAAAACATGATTCTATTGATCTTTTCATTTGTCCATCCCACTATCAAGCTGGTAATACGACCTCCTGGTCAGCGAGTTGCCCCTCTTCCACACTTGTCTTTTTTAGTATCAATAATAGTAATATTTGTTTAATAATATCACAATTACAAAACGTGTTTCTGTTTCTTTTATGAAAGTCAAAGAAGCAGAACAGATGATGAAATGATTCATTTGTCACTATGTGATATCAGCGAATTTGTGAAGCAAGACTATTTTGTGTATTTCAAAGTAAAACTTGGTAATCAACCCAAAACCTGGGACCTCCACAATGTGTGCAAGCACTTATCTGAAGTTAAATGAATTCGGTTTATCTCAGCATTCGCCTAGAAACCACAAAGTTCCGGCTTCGATACCGGCCTCGCCAACTCAGTGCATGAGAAGCAAGGCTTGAATCTGTGCCGTAAAGTGAGTAGCTTATGGCAGGTGCTCCAACTCAGATGCAAAAATAATCTCCCTGGTATAGCGCTAGTGAAAAGAGGATGGACTCCCTAACTGTCCAGCTGATACCAACAATAGGACACTCCACCAACTTTAGTTTTAGTATTGATATGAAAACAACTTGTTTCAAATAACAATATTATTATCTTTCCTCGCAACCACAAAATAAGACCAAATTAATCTCACATAGTGACAAATGAATAATTATATCTTCTGTTCTGCTTCTGTGACCTCAAAAATCATAATTCACTGAGAAATGAATCACAATGCATCTGCTGCTGCCATAACTTTATCAACAGTCCAATGAGAGTATATCATTGTCATTAATTTCAGCTCAGCTGACAATAGCTCAATTCACCTTTTCCTGTTCATTACTTCACCAAAATTAATCACTTCTGCGTGGATAACTTAATTAATGTACATCAAGCAGAACCCATAAGGTTTACACCTAATGCTATTTTTATTCTTACAACTATTCCCATTCATTCTCTTCTTTTCACTATTCCTCTTCCTTTTCTTTCGCGTCAAATATTGCGTAATATATATTACCTATTATAATCCTTACCTATTATCGTTTACTTTTTACCTGGTAACTTTTACCTGATATCTGGTATCTGATATATTTTACTTTACTTATTTTTTTATTTTTATCTTTTACCTTTTACAAATCACTCTTTACCTTATACTTTTTTTACGTTTTGTTTTTATTTATCCATTCCCAGTAGATAATTGAGCCATTAAAAGAAAAAAAATAATAAGCCGCTTTATATATGAATATTTTTGTGTTATTTAGATTTTTCGGACTGTTGTCCTCATCTTAATTGTTATATACACAACGTTTCAGTCAATGTGCCATCCTGCCTTCTTTGCGTTTCTTGACGAATTTGGGAACCTTCATGTCGAATTCAGGAGCCTTCACGGAACTTCGAACCGAACCCTTTATTTAATCCATTGGAATAGATTGTTCTCATTCCGTTAATTATGACCGGGTACAAGTGTTAAGCTATATTAAGTATTCTATGTTATTTTCACCCGTAGTCAGGATTGAACCAGTAACCTACAGATGATTGTCACGTAGAACTGTTTTAACTCAACTCTTATATCCGTTGCGCCATATCCGACAGGAGGGTGCAACGGCCGAAACGTTGTGTATATAACAATAAAGACGAGGACTAAGGGTCCGAAAAATGTAGATGATACAAATTATCAAGACACATCCCAAAAATTCAGACGAATAAATATTTTATTGTTTTTTTATCACAATTCACTCAGATTATTATTTTTACAATAACAAGAATCAGCACATATTAAAGACAATATCTAATACAAAACATTAGCACGTATTAAAGACAATATCTCATACAAAACATTAGCACGTATTAAAGACAATATCTCATACAAAACATTAGCACGTATTAAAGACAATATCTCATACAAAACATTACGTATTAAGACAATATCTCATACAAAACATTAGCACGTATTAAAGATAGCACGTATTAAGACAATATCTCATACAAAACATTAGCACGTATTAAAGACAATATCTCATACAAAACATTAGCACGTATTAAAGACAGTATTAAAGACAATATCTAATACAAAACATTAGCACGTATTAAAGACAATATCTAATACAAAACATTAGCACGTATTAAAGTAGCACGTATTTATACAAAACATTAGCACGTATTAAAGACAATATCTAATACAAAACATTAGCACGTATTAAAGACAATATCTAATACAAAACATTAGCACGTATTAAAGACAATATCTCATACAAAACATTAGCACGTATTAAAGACAATATCTAATACAAAACATTAGCACGGCATTAAAGACAATATCTAATTATTAAAGACAATATCTCATACAAAACATTAGCACCATTAAAGACAATATCTCATACAATAAAATTAGGACGTACTAAAGACAATATCTAATACAAAAATATCGTGAGATACGAACACACATCCGCTTTTTGGCTCGTAAAAACTACTTGTCTATACTGGTTGCTTTTCCCACTATAAGAGTCATTGGCATTGTAGCGGACAAGCTATAGTCTCAAAGTGTGAAGATTGCCTTCGTATGTTTGTAGTTTTTGAAACCACAACTCACCACAAGCATTTTTAGTTCAAATGGGACAAACCTGAATACTTCGTGGCGTAATCCTGTGTGTAGTATGATATATACTTGTGTGGATATATATGCAAAAATAATTAATGATGAATTAACAAGTACATTTTTTATTTGCCCGAGCAAACTTAATAGAAGCGAATACAAACATTGCAGAAGATACAATGAACAGCTTATATATAGCTGTATAAGAGAAATGTCCTAATTGGAAAATAGTCTTTTATTAGATACAAATCCTAGGGATGCTGGTAAAAAAGATAGATATAAGTTACATCGTTGAGCATGTTCTCGTGTGCCGTGTGACATGTGATTGCTGGGGAAGAAAATCCCCCTGTCGTGTGGTCAGAAGTTATGCGGTTATACGAGGGTGAGTCCAAAAGTAATAACATTTTGTTTAGAACGGGTATAGTTACCAACACAGGAACATGTATCATACATAAAAATGAAGCTGGTCCTCTGTGGATCACATACCCACTTCTCCAAATAATCACCGTTTCTCTCAATTGCAATGTTCCACCTTCAAATGAGGGTATGTATCCTGCCCCGTAAAATTCTGTTGACTGTTCTTTGAGCCACTTCTTCACTACAGATTTTACTTCCTTGTCACTGGAATAATGTTTGACTCAGACTATTATCTCTTCGGTCCCATGAAAGACGGCTTGAAAGGGTCCTATTTATGGGGCAAACAGATTTGTTTGCAAGTCAATAAAAATTATTTCTACCAGTTTATTGACACTCGTGATGTTAATGATAAATCTAACATGAGCATTATTTCTACCAATATATTGATATGCATTGAGTTTATGCAAGTTATTTCTACCAGTTTATTAATACACATGAAGTTAATGGAAAATATTTCTACCAATATATTTTGAGATACGAAGTTAATGATAACTATTTCTACCAGTTAATTGATACTTATGAAGTTAATGAAAAATCTATTGTAGAAACTATTTCTAACAACTTTATTAATGCACATGAAGTTAATGAAAATTATTTCTACCAGTTTTTTTATATACATTGAGCTAAAGTTACGAAAAAACTATAAGCTTAAAAATCATATATACAAAAGAAACAACTGACATAATTAATTTTATCAAGTTATTAATACACATGAATAAATTAATAGACAAATCATATATATATATATATAATCAATGGTAATATTATGGATTTACACTCATAACTTGAAGTTCCATGGTAATCCAATCATCAGATGAGTCCAATGGTTGAGATCTTAAAAACCAGTCGTGAAATGGTTGAGATTTTAAAAACCAGTAACTTTTTAGTGTTTATATAAACGTGAAGCGTTTTCACGCAATGGGAAATATAAAGCTAAAAATTGTTGTTTTTTTTGTTTGTTTTTGTTTTTTAAATCTGCTCTGCTTTATTAGCATTGAGCACCTTTTCATGCCAATACTTTTCTCTTTTTTTTTTTCATTCTCAATTCATTATATATATATATATATATATATATATATATATATATATATATATATATATATATATATATATAACAAGATTTGGCATTAAATAAACCAAACGGGTTGATATGTCATTAAATACTAACCAACTAACAACCTATTTTAGAATTTATTTCATGATCAATTGCAAAGAAAGAAATAAGGAGAATAACTTCATCATTCAATAGTTACCTCCCTTGAAAATGTGTAATGCTCAGTAAGAGTGGGAACACACGCCTTACTGTATTAGTATTAAGTTGTAAATCACTTTATTCTATAAATCCGAGCATCTTAATACAATTCCACTAACAAAATGATGTTCCCATATTTGCTGTCTTATAGTTGCATACAAAGATTGGATCCTTTTACGTATTCTAACCTGGTATTTACTTGTTTCAGATCTATGGAGATGGTGTCACTCGGTTTCCTTTGTCCTTCTCAGGTAGTCACCAAAATTTATCATCAGGTATTTATCCTTATGATATAGACAGTACCTGGCTTATATTTATATCAATTTCTATTTTGTCAAATGTTTTGTATAATACCAATCTTTGGTCAATAATTCATTTCTGAGGTAACTTCTTAATTATGATGATAATTTCTTTTTATACTTATCAATTTAGTAAAATCTTATTATAATGGAGATTGTGTGTTTTTTCTGTCTGTAATCGAAACTAAATCACTACTCAAGTCACAATTCCCTTAGTTATTGACGTCACATTCACCATGAATATATTTTTATTTTAATCTCAATTATTAATAAAATTGTTTTACATTATTAATACTGTTAACCATATCTACATATTAATAACATGCTATTATATTTATATATACAACAAAATAGCGGTTTACAGTGTGAACGGAAAGGCTAATTTGCATATTGATATTTAAAATGTGATTTTAATAAATATGTGCTTAGTATTATTGATTTCTAACTGTTTGGTTTTATTTTATTGAATATAAACAAAAATCTCTTCAATTAATCTTAAAAGAAATCCATTAACAAGAAAACGTAACTGTCATATTATTTTTTATTCCCTATTTTAACTAAATACTTAAATTAGAAAAAATAACAATGAAAGACGGGAGTGATGGAAAAGTAAGTTTCAGTTGTTCTATTTTTCGATTATACTCCCTCTGTTTCAAATGTTTTTATCTTCATTCTTATTTAGTTTCATTAGCCTTTCTAATTTAATACGATATTCTATTACATTAAAACTTAAATACTTGCACCCGGAGGGTGCATATATTTGCTAGTATTAATAAAGTACGAAAGATTTTTTAACATCCGAAGGTTTTTACTACCGTATATACTCGCGTATCATGCGTTTTTTCTGAGATTTACATATTAGCATAAGATTAAGAGGTCATACCATACTTGAAATACAAACAAGGCCTAGGTTTGGCTAACTACTAGAGTAAGTCAAAAGTTTTGCAATTTTCTAGTACGTGCTAATTTGTCAGACGTGTATCACGTGATTAAAGCAATTGAAGCCTTGTTTGGGACACGCTGTGGTTGGTAGCATCGTGGTAGTTGATGCGCTGGCACTTTGTACATTGTGGGTGATGTGAAAGCTATGAATTACGAGACCGTATTCCAAACTATTGAGCCAAGTTTTGTGAGTAGCACCCGGAGAGTATCTGGTGAGCTCAGCATCTCATAGTCCAACGTGGTTCATTTCCTTCATGACTTCAGCAAAAGCATCCTTAGCTGCCAAATTGTACATCACCTTATTGAAGTCAATTAGCTGCTGTTATTAAAACCAACAGTAAACTAACTAAGTACAACTCAAGCAGTGTCCAAGACAGTTGGTATAAATAGGAATCAAGAATGATCCATCCATGAATCTGGGTGATTTGGGTGATTCCATTCCTTGAGTTCTGATTGGCTGCTTGACTGCTTGATTTGAATGACATTGTGGAGTTTTATATATACTTTGTCATTTTGCAGTGGACTTTGTAGCATTCGGGTTTTGTATTTGAGTTACAACCGTTTGTTGCATTGTCTTCTCAGTTAGACGGTAATTGGAACTTTAATTATTCTTCATCTCCCCTTCCCCCTCCTCAATTAATTATTCTTCACACCTTACCAAAACATTGCAAGACTTTTGACTCATCCTCGTATTAGGCTAAAATTTTTGTCTTGAAAAGTTTCATGATACGTGATTATATACGATGGATGATCTTAACCTGCATGTTTATAATGTAATAAGGTTACCTTTATCAAAATCATTTAAAACACCAAACCATTAAAACCTTGTTTCAAGCTGTTCTTTTGATTTTATTACTATAGTGAGTCAAAGGTTTTGCAATATTTCAAGCCACCAGGATGAGTCAAACGTTTTTTTCGGATTTTTAATTATGGTATTTGGTAACTTTTAATCACTATGTTATATCATTAATTTGATTCAATTTGTTGTCCAATCGTTGCTGAATTGTTTATCTTTTTTTATTTTCATATATAACCTATAACATTAATTGTTTATTCTTTATTTTACATCTTTAATAATAAGAGGTGAAAAATGCATTTTATGCTAACTGTAGAAAAAATCTTTTTTTTATTTTCATATATAACCTATAACATTAATTGTTTATTCTTTATTTTACATCTTTAATAATAAGAGGTGAAAAATGCATTTTATGCTAACTGTAGAAAAAATCTTTTTTTATTTTTATATATAACCTATAACATTAATTGTTTATTCTTTATTTTACATCTTTAATAATAAGAGGTGAAAAATGCTTTTAGAGACATTTTATGCTAACTGTAGAAAAAATACTCAATCCAAAAGGAATGGCAAAAGAAATTATGAGAAATATCCAAGAAATGTTATACAAAACGTGTGATACAAAACAGGTTCAGACATTACAAGGAAGGTGATACAAGCCTCCAAGACAAACTAATGTCTGGGAGACCTTCTGTTATTTAAGATGAGGGGCTTGCTTGAAATGGTTAAACAACAGCCAAGCAAAAACACTCGTATATTGTTGGTAGAATTTGATCTTTCACAAAACACCATCAATGGTCACCTCCATAAGTTCGGCCTTGTGAACACATGCTGAAAATCTTGAAATACGAAAGGACTTGCAACATTGCAAAACATTTTAATCACCCTGGTATTTTTTAAGAATGCAAACTCTGCTTCCTGAAAAATGTAATTCTTGCTTTTCACCAATCTTCCCTCATTTCATTTCTAGTAGAAATGGTAGAAGCAGCATCTCTGAAACTATTCTTCTTGTGAGGCTCCTTACAGGTCTGATCTGAATTTGAATGCTGTATCCTAGTAGTAATTTTAATAAAACTATCTGAGGTGCAGAATTGTAATTAAAAAGTTTTGTCTTAAAAATAAAAAAGGGTCTGGTGTTTTTATACGTACTGTATTGAAAAATAAAACTGGAAAAAAATAACCATTTTATAGATATTTAATGAAACTTCAATTGCTTAGATTCACATAGGAAGTTATTCTTTTCCTTGTTTATTGTTGTCTAAGTTCCATCAGTTTTAGCGAAAAGTCATAATTATCTAAAAAGAAAATTCTTAGAAATAGAAAAAATAACTTTTTTAGAATTCTTCCATGATTTGGTAGCCTAATTCGTGATTAGTCCTTTCCTAATGACATTTCACTACAACTAAGGAAACTTTGACAGCAATAGTCAATAAAAATAACCAATGAAAATAATCATCTCAATGACTTAGTCATTGAAGTTTGATAAAAATTTCAATGACTTAGTCATTGAAGTTTGATAAAAATTTCTGGTAATAATAATAAAAAAACTAGTGGGTTCCGTGAATTTACAACGGTATGATAATTTAACTATTACAACGTTTGATATGTATATTCAAGAGATATATAGTTCAATATGTAATAAGTAATAATCTTGATTTAACTCTCTCTCTCTCTCTCTCTCTCTCTCTCTCTCTCTCTCTCTCTCTCTCTCTCTCTCTCTCTCTCTCTCTCTCTCTCTCTCTCTCTCTACTTTCCATTCCATGTCATTGAAACGAAGGATCTTCCGCGCTTTCGCTCTCCCCCACCCTCTGTATATTTCTACTTCATGTTTTTCTCCTTCTTTCTTTCTTTCTTATATTTTCTTTCTTCTTCTTTCTGGTGTGTCATATGATCTTTTTCTTCCATTTCTTTCCTCACAATCAAAACGGAAGGGTCCATACGAGCCAATTTGTTGCGCGTATATCATAGGATGGAAGCCGTACTAGGTACCCATTATAGTTGGTAGTATCGTGGTAATTAGTGCGCTGACACGTTTTGTATTGCTTCACTCCGTGTGTGATGTGAAGGCCACACAGATAAACGTGCAGTGTGGTTTAATTCGGGAACTTGTGTTTTACGAATTCGAACTGGGCCAAAAGGCTGCAGCAACAACCAGAAACATTTTTTGTTCAAAGGGTGAAGGCGTTTTTGATCACAGTAGAGTAATCAGATGGTTCAAGAACTTTCATTCGACTTACAAGAACTACGACGATCAGGTAAGGTCAGATTGGCCTAAAACCATGGATTCCGAAGCCGTGCATCAAACCATGAAGGCAAATACAGGGATCTCGGCATCTCCCAGTTCAGTGTTGTTCGTCACTTTTATGACCTCAGCAAAAGCATCCGCCACTGGTAAATTGTTCTTCCCTTTAGCAAAATATTGAAAAACATTCGTCTCTTGCCAATACACACACACACACACACACACAACCTTGAGGTTTACTTCCGCTGTCGTTTATCGCAAAAAAAATTTATACACACACATACACAACCACATACCTAAAAAATGCACAATGTTTCCTTTCGATACGCACACTTACAGCGTCCCATACTCACGCCGTAAAATAGAATATTTGATGTCATATTTCAAACCGTCTCCTTTTTCAAACCTCAAAAATTTTTTGAACAGACTGAATAACAAGGACTACCAATCACTTTTGTCGTTATTCTGTGATAAATAATTTCTTATCACCTTCCATATACCAACAAATGCCCTGAAGATGATCTAATTAATAGATCGAAACACTGCAGCGTCGGCCAATAAACTCACCACTTAACCCATTTAAACCTGTTTTTTTTCATTTTTCTTGATATACTACATAGCGTCGGATTCACTTCCTTTCTTCACACACACACACACACACACACACACACACATATATATATATATATATATATATATATATATATATTGAGACGAAGGTTTTTCAATATTTTGCTAAAGTGAAGAACAATTTACTAGTGACTTTCCAATGCAAGAATTAAATGGATATTTTTTGGTATGTATCACCCAGTAGATTAGCTACTGTGGCCCAAACCGAAGATATATATTTTTTTTTAAAGTTGAAACAAAAATCTATCACAGCATACAATACACCAATCTTTGTTGCATATAAAACTGCTTAGTGCATATATTTACTCCACACTTCCGATAAAAACAAGATATGTCACAAGGTCTATCATTAAGCAAAACTGGATTGGATTCAGCTTTTCTTCTCCTAAATTGGTTGCCTCGTCCAGATTTTTACCTTAGATCGCCGATTTCATTTTTTACGATAACCGTTACACAAATCTGCTGAGATTACAAAGTTAACCAATGTCTATCACTGAAACTATATTCAATGGTACACATGTCTCCTGTTCTGATGAGCTTCATTTTCTCCTGAATAATGTTGATGGTACCCAACCTCTCCGCTATGGGAAAAATATAACATACGATCGATTTTTAAGCGGGTTATGTCTTTACCAACCCTTCACACGAGCCGGATGTGACACAAGGTCCATTTTTAAGCGGGGTCTAACGGGTTTTTAATCCAAAGTCTTTCTTCTAGACTAGTTGCCATACCAAGGTAAAAGAGCCAAGTCCAGGCTACTATTTACATCTAGCTGTAGGGATAATTGTTGGATGCATACCTTTCCCAATAGATTGGAAGAATGCCTTTCCCAATAGAGCAGGAGTGAGAATAGTCAGATGTTTACCTTTTATGTAAAATGCAAGTATCCTCGTCCAAGATTTGAGCTCGAGTCGCCGATTCCAGGATATATGTGAATAATTATACTAGGGAAGAGATGGCACTATGATGAACTGTGGAAAAACACCAAACTATCGTTTTGGACAATATTCTGCAGGTAAATACTAGGTCCTATTATCTATTTGAAAGGTAGTTACATTCTAAAATCAAATTTCGTTATGATTCATAAACTCTTCATCGCCATTGATGTCATGGTTAAATTGATGATCAATCATGTGACAAAGAATAAAGTCTTTTTTAGTCAATCTGAAGACACCACAGACGCTTGCTTGACCCAATCAAAAGCATATAAATATCACCCCTACATTCCACAATGACCAGTTCTCATTCCTACAGACTCCGCACGTCTCCGACGGACAGCAGTTCCTTCCCTTGCCTCAACCGCCATGCACGGATAATACTCAAAACATATCTCTTTGGGACCAAGTCACCTTTCCCCATAGACGCCAAAGGATTAGTTATCCATGAACTTACCCATAACTCAACGCCATAGAACGAACATTCAACAACTTAGCTAATTTGTAAGCTCTTCTGACCTAATTTAAGGAAAATAATCCCTCTTGTAGACTTATGTATATAAATTCCACCTCATTTACTGATTCTATTGCTTTCTTACCATTACTCCTACCTACTGCTATCAATCAGACAATGCTACATCCTGGTCAGCAAGTTCTCTCTCTCTCTCTCTCTCTCTCTCTCTCTCTCTCTCTCTCTCTCTCTCTCTCTCTCTCTCTCTCTCTGCCATCGCTTTTGGTAAGTCCTCTTGACAGCATCCAGTGTCTGAACAGAGCAGTTTTTGCTAGCTAGCCAATAATGATGTGTGCATGTGTAGGAGTCCATGGGAGAACGTCGCTTATGAGTTCGTCCTTACTTCTCCAGCATTACCAAGCATGTTTTGTTCGCCTTACTTCGATGATTTGTGAGATTGGAATAAAATGACTGTACAAATGCTGTTTTCTGGGATGCTGCTTCCAAAATAGAGTTATTCAAAACAGCACACAGAATCTTCGTGTAATTCCCATCCAGCTTATTCTCCGTTCATTTCTTTAAAGTCCAAGTAGTTCGGCTGGGAAGAATTCCCGTTTTATTTTATCAGGGAGATCAGATTTCTATATGGTTGTCAACCTTTCAATAGCAATCCATAATTTACCTATGTGTATGTTGACGTCACTTTCAATAGATGAGATATTGCCCTGTCTGGGGATTATTGAAGTAAGTCAGTCAGTCAGTCTACTATTGGTTTGAACAATGTGACTGGCCAAGCACAACTGAACCAGTGTCAAGACAACTGGTACTTATGGGAATTCAGAACAGTCCACTCATGCATTTGGGTGATTCAATTCCCTGAGTCCTGATTGGTTGCTTGGTTTGTAGGGTCCTCTGAGGCTCCATAAATCTTGCTATTTTGCAGTAGTCTTAGCAGCAAACCAGAATCGTATTTCAGTTACGACTGTTTGCTGTCGTGTCTTGCCAATTCGACGGTAATTGGACTTAGTATTATTCTACAACTGTACAAGGATGCCGTGTGCTGTCTTGACCAAATCCTAGAAGCAACACCCAACAAAAGAGCATCAGTATGACCACTTACCTCCTATCATACAAAACATATCAAGTAAGATAGGCTGGACACTGCTGGATAAACAAGGATGATCTCATAAGTGACATTGATAATAACCTGTCAATGGCAGTCCACACTTTTGAGTGAATACTAAAATTGAAAACTGCCTTTTTTGAAATTAGAGGGAGTCAAGTTTTATTTTATCAGAGAGATCAGATTTCCATATGGTTATTGACTTGTCAATAGCAGTCAATGATTTACCTATGTGTATGTTGATATCGTTTTCAGCTGATGAGATATTGATACCGAGGTATGAACTGGTCTACTAAATTCAAAGGCTTGCCAATTAATAGAGAGGTAGCACAATCTTAATTAAAACCAATGAAATCTGTTTTATCGGAGTTCACGGAGAGTTCAGTATCTCCTGGTGCCTACTCGAGGGTATGCAGAGATTCGGCTTGTGCGTGCGTATTTTCAAGAAGCTCAAGATAATCTGCATAGCCTGCATCAGAAATATTTCTTGTGAGATATCTTTTGCTTCTGGCCTTTTTTGTTTTGTTTTTTGTTTTCGTTTTTTTTTTTTTTTGTTTTTTGTTTTGTTTCGTTTTTTGGTTTATGGTTTTTATTTTGTTTTTTTGTTTTTTTGGGGGGTTGTTTTTTTTTGTTTTCATTTTTTTTTAGATATTGAAAAGGGTAATAAAATGAAATGATAAAACTGACAATCGTAATTTTCTGTGAATTTTTCCATCATTTTTCAGTTGAACTCAATCAAAAAATTTCAAAGGTAAGTTTATTTGTTTGTTTAGATTGTTTTATCTATTCCAGCAATGGATTTATTTAAATAAGATAAATACATTACTGTAAATTGTTTTGAAATGGTAGTACATATTATAGACCCATCTTGACGCTAGGTATTCGAAGTTAAGCAATGATGAGCATGTTTAATACTTAATTGGGGGACTACTTGAATAAGAACAATACTGAAAGATTCCTTTTTTATATCAAAATGACATGATTCGTCATTAAATAACCCGAAATGTGTTGATATGCCCGTAAAGCAAAATAATCAACCAACCAAAATGTGGATTGCCTTTAACTGATTATTGGTCAAGTCTAATGCATTTGTATTAAATCTTATCTGGATTTCATTTATTGGGTCATTATTGAAAGTCTTCTTAATTATTTGCATAGTTATTTTGCTTGGGGAACTTGATCTATTCAGTGGTTCACTATGAATGCAATGGTAGTAAAGTCCACAATCACAATCAATATATCCTCAATGTTGATTGAATAATCTCAGAGAAAAGTATATATTCACACCTGTGAAGATAAAATGGTTAGATATTTTTGGACAGACCTCATATATATATATATATATATATATATATATATATATATATATGTGTGTGTGTGTGTGTGTGTGTGTGTGTGTGTGTGTGTGTGTGTGTGTGTGCATATATATGTGTATATATGCATACATATATATGCGTGTGTATGTATATATATATATGTATATATATATATTTGTGTGTGTGTGTGTGTATATATATATATATATATATATATATATATATATATATATATATATATATATATATATATATATATTGGTTAGGAGGTTGATTTAGAAGGCTATCACAATGCAGGTGTAAAGAAAAAAATAATAATACGGTAACAATGTGTTAACCTGTATTTAATTCTTGAATTTTCGAGATAATATCTCTTTTTCAAAAGATCACTGGAACTGAAGCAGTCTAGTTATGGCATTTCCTTTTAAATGAATTTTTTTTTCTTCTTTACACCTGCAAAATAGCCTTCTAAATCAACCTCCTAACCAATATATACACAATGCTTCAACCAAATTATAAAACACTATATATATATATATATATATATATATATATATATATATAGAGAGAGAGAGAGAGAGAGAGAGAGAGAGAGAGAGAGAGAGAGAGGAGGGGAGAGAAGACAGAAAAATATCAAATCATGAACAGTCTGTTACTTTAAATTTCATTTGGTGTGCACAATCATCAGACCGAAAAGTCAGAAAAATTGCCATTCAATCATTTAAAAGCACAAACTTACAGACGAGGTAACAATAGCTGCAGATTGTGTCTAGATGACAAATTATGCACCCTAGAACATACGAAAAATGAACTGTTAAACAAAAGATGAGTAAATATCAAAGTGTAGACATAATGAATTTCTAATGTGCCAATTACCACATGACTAATTCCATATTTATTCTCTTCTATTTAGACAATTGATATAGTTAAGTATATACATGCATATTCTATCTGTATTTGTGATTTTTCCACGTGTGAGAGTCACGTAATTCCATCTTAACACGTGACTTTATTCCACTATATAATTAGGATCTTTCGTCTGATGATTGTGCACACCACGTGAAACTTAAAGTAACGGTTTTTGTGTTCCTAATCTCATATTTTTCTGGGTTTTATACTTGTTCTGCTGTTGTGGCGTCGAGCACTTTTCTTACAAACTTTTCTCGTATGCCTTTATCTTTATATATATATATATATATATATATATATATATATATATTATATATATATGGGAGTAAATATAGAAAATTATAAAACATCCATCAATTTCTTCACCCCAAGATACATCCTGATGAAGGTTTAATGAAACCGAAATATTTAAACATCGATAAATAAATTCAATTTTCTTATATATATATATATATATATATATATATATATATATATATATATATATATATATATATTGTTGCATTTATAGAAATGTTCATTATTAAATATAAGAATAATTTTATTATTTAAAATTTACTCTTTTGCAGTTGGAGTGTCCTCGACAAACCTGGCGAACAACTGTAACACGCAACAAATCAGAAAAGGCTTATGATATAAACACCTATGTAAGTAATGTATTGCACTAAAATAATTATTCGTTTGTAATTCTATGCTAAAATTGAATATATATATATATATATATATATATATATATATATATATATATATATACTTTATCAACAATGCTTCTAAAAAAACAAACATCCAAAAATCTTATTTCCTTCATCGGGGCATGGATCTGGTTTGTTGTTATTTACTCAACGTCCGCGTACCTCATATGGTAGAGGCATGCTAGTATCATTGACTGGTTGGTTTCGCAGGGATTGTACGATGCAGACTGTTGGCCGAGCGGTAAAGTCACAGACTTTGCCTGCTGGACTACCAGTTTCGATTTCTGTCGGAGGGAAATCGTTAGTATACATCGCTGATGAGACTTAATAAAGTTGAAACAGACTGTACGATGTTCTAGCATCGCATGATCGTTGGCGAAATTCACTTGTCATGGTTATTTTCAATAACTATCGAATTTTATACGATATCCGCATTGTAATTGCCTTCAAGCAAAAATATAAATAATAATATATACTTTATCAACAATGCTTCTAAAAAACAAACATCCCAAAATCTTATATATATATATATATATATATATATATATATATATATTTGAGACCAAAACTCATGTTATTCAGTTCTGTCTTGGCTATTTTTCTAGAAAACATCCATAATCAATTTTTTTTTCTTTAAATAGCTATTTTATCAACAAAGTTGATTTCCAGTATAAATATAAGTTATATAACACATTTGATTCCACTGTTATAAGCAAAAATCATTTACTTTGATACTGCCATGTGATTAATTCTCCTCTTCTGGTCTTAAATGTAATCTTTTTTATTTTTTTCCGCTTTTGCCATGTGTGTCAGAATTCTAATGAATATCAAATTATTTTCAGCATAGAGCTATTTACAGATCTTAAATAGATTCCTGGTGGAATTCTAGCTTATTGTATGGTTTATTATGGTGTTTGACAAATTTGAAATATCCAATCCAAATGTCTACAAAATGGTCATTTAACCCATTGTATCAACGTGTAATGACGTATATAGTCAGCATTATGTGTGTACTATGTAATCCTCAACAAACTAATATGACATTGAAAGACACACCCACAATTCACAGGAAGGTAGTTGTTTTTGTCTCCCAACATATCCATAATCAAAATATTCTTAATTATTAACATTCTGTTGGTAAAGTTGATTTCTAGTACAAAAATCCAGTACATGTCATATAAAATTCCATTGTTAGAAGCAAAATTCGAATCAAACTGTGTGGATTCATTTCATTTAGTTTGATATTGTATAGGGATCGGCCCCTATATTTTTACGGCATGTGGAATTGACCAAATTAAAATAATTAAGTTTTCTTAAATAACTAGTTTTACAATGGTATGTCATGAGTTTAGAATTAGGTAAACAAAAGATAATCAAAATAATATTAGTTTGGAAATATTCTAGATACAATAGAAACAATGGTTTAAATTCCATGGGAAAATATGTACGCCATCGGAATGTACCAAAATCCTTCGATATTGCATCATTGCAAATCACCTGATATTCAATAAATATTTTAGCTTAATGATCACGTAGACAATGACAATAGGAAAATTATAAAAAGGCCCATAGAGCTGAAAGACAGGGACAGTTGGAGCTTACGCTCTTCCCGACTCGACAGAGTTGGAACTGATGCTCCTAACTCGACAGTAGGAGCGAAAGTTCTCCCCCAACATCGACACATTGGGGAGAAGTCGCTGCCCGAAGACACAAAATCATATATCAGGTTGGTCTCGTATTTTCGTTTCCAATTCTCTATCTCTCTCGCTTAACAAAAACAAGTTTCAATCACAAATTTCAATCACAGACAAAACTGCTACAATGTACAGACAAATATAAACAATACATGTCACACTTGTCACACACAACTATGTACAGACACATACAGTCTACAACACCACTGAAAGAACAATTATATATACCAATTGTAAATTAATGTATATAAAGTTTGTTTCCTTTATCAATTTTGTCTTCTTTTGTTACCTATGGAAACTACATTTTCGTAGTCTTATACATTTAAATTGTGGGGACCCATAACTCTTCAACTCCTCAACTAAACAGACACCAAACAAACCGGGTCCCTACAATTGCAATGCAATGGTCAGTTCAAATGTCCATGTGTAATTCTTTTTTAATAAAATACTCTATTTAAAAACTTTACAATACAAATTAATGTAAGATATATGTCTTAACTTTCTTCTGATTTTTTTAAATTATTGTCTTTGTTTATCCATTAATACTAGGGTAAGTCAAAAGTTTTGCAATATTTTGGAAATTTATTTACTTTATTCACCAAGTTATCGCAAAATCAACCTAGTACAGGCCATCGTAGAATGACGAAAACAGAATCAGAATAGGAAAATAGGTATTTACCCAACCCCTTCGCCACGGGTAGGATGTGACACAAGGTGGCAAATATGGAGCATCCAGTAGTAATCAATCTGCGAGACTAACTTGCAAACTTACAATGGGACAGTCCTAAACAGAATAGTAAAGTATGACATAGAATAATAACATAGAATAATAGAGAATTTATTCAAAGAAAAACTATTTCTTACATGTCGGCTCTTCAGTGTTTAGAATATATGAATATTGTTCAGGAAAAAAACCTAAATAGATTTAAGAATCATTACATAAAATTGTTGTTGGAGGTTTTTAAAAATTGAAAAAAATAATATTTTTCACTTGGTTTTTGGTTTTTGTTGTTTTGTTTCCATATTCCTTTTATGTATTTTGTCGTACTAGAGTTCTGAAGCACACAACTCCACCAGCTTCGTATGTCTGTCCAAAGAAAAGAAGAAGCAAGAATCAGAATTCGTAGAAACATTTTTGGGAGTAAAACGCTATGAAGAATAGCTATCTTCATAGAATGTTTTCTAATTTTATTTTAAAGCAATATATGCGTGCTAAAACTTACAAGGGGTGTCCCTGTGGTGAAATGGTTAACGTGCTGGATTGTGACATCGTAGTAAGTGAGTTCGAACTCAAGTCGTGCTATTACATTTACTTTCAGATTAATACAATTGGGAAAGGTATGAACCTCTTCATCTCCATCTAGATACGGGTTAAATAGTAATACTGTTCTTCTACGTGGATGGCTTTGGCATTAAATAACCAACGAAGTTTGATATGCCATTTAACAAAAAAAAAAGAAAAGATTTAAAAATTGAATCTTTATCAAGATATTTTAAGTATTGTATGTTATTCTATATGACTTTTGTTATATATATATATATATATATATATATATATATATATATATATATATATATATTCTGCACATAGGTATTAAAATTAAAATCAACCAGACAATAATTGACCATTTCGATTGAATGATTGATTGATTTAACGGCATGCCAATCCGTCTATGGTTATTTCATGTCTCGAGATCAGAGAATCGCTTTTATTATATGTTCATATTTAGATGTTTGTGAAGTTGTTTTTAATAGCTATATGATATCAAGTATTCCTATCTAATAGAATAATTTTCCCGCCATTGTATGGTTTTAAGTATTTCTATATATTAATAATAATTTGAGGTGGGGTCTTACCATTCTGCAGGGGAGACAGTCCACGTATTCTAACTGCATCTGATGGAGTACTCCGCATATTATTTATATTAAGAATAGTTACTTGAAGCTATAATTGTTTGCTAAAGATTATTATTAGTTACTTAAAACAATTTACTAAGGATTGGTATTTGAAAACAAGAGTTATTACTTGAAACCATATAATCCTGTATAAAATAATAGTATTAGATAGAAATGCTTAAAATCATATAACTGTGTGCAAATTAGATAGGAATATGGTGTTACTTTGACTTGCGAGTTTAATTCGTTCAGCTCGTAACTCAATCTCCTCGTATATCAAATCAAGCTTCCCCATTGAAATAAACTGATATGCCATTAAGTTGTTCCAACCCCTCCCCAAAAAGCGCACAAATCTTTTGGTTATTTTTTATTCAGAAAAATAGCACTGCATTGTATAAAAACATAAAATTGAATGTAATGACTTATGTGCTGTAATATGTTTTGATATCTATTTTAGGGATAATATTTTTGTTTGGTGTAATAGATTTGGAAACTTAAATATTTTAGTGAACTTATTAACATAAGCGTATCTGAAGCTCGTTCGTACCTCAGATTTTAGTTCTCAATATAAAGTAAAAAAATCGACCGAGTAACAGGCTGTAACTCGGAAAACTCGCAAGCTGGGTCACTCGTAAGTCAAATTATCACAGTACTTTATATTATATAACTATATGCAAAGAAACTAAGAAGTAGCTAGAAAAATGTAAATATGAACATTTAATGAACGCAATTCCCTAACTCTAGATATAAAATAACTCTTTTTATAACTGTAAATTATTTGCATTAAGAATAGATACTTGAAGCTATAATGGTTTACTAAGGATTATTAATGATTACTTGAAACAATTTACAAAGGATTGGTACTTGAAACCAATGATTTTTACTTGAAACCATATAATTCTGTATAGCATTAGTATTAGATAGGAATTAAGGGCCGGTCTAGCTCAGTCGGTAGAGTGTTCGGCTGGGAACCTCAAGGTTCCTGGTTCGATACCGATCCTTGCCAACTCAGCGTATTAGCACAGGGATCTGTTTGGTAATGGAAGGAGCTGATGGTAGGTGTGGCGCTCCGTCTCAGACGCTAAAATAATCGCATGGTCTAACGCTAAGGAAAAGGGGATAGACTCCCTCGCTATCTGACTGATACCGACTTTAGGCTACTCCGATGACTTAAATAGGAATACATGAAACTATACAACTGTGTACAAATTAGTTGGATTAGATACGAGCACTTGATATCCTTTATCTGTATGGAAAGGAACTCTTAATAAGCAGCTATAAAAATGGAAGTATGAATTTACAATGAATCCCGTCCCCTAACCTCTAGATATGATGGCAGCAAACTCGTGTTCAAGTATTGCCATTGCTTGATATTTAAAAAAAAGTTCCACAGTTCAAAGAATATAATAGTGAGCTTCAAAAAGTTCAACAATGAGCTGCACGAAAGTGGCTCTTTAGTCCAGCCAAAGTCTTGCACATCTTCCCACATTTACAGGTAATTCCAGGGTGCACAGGGTATTTTATTAGTCCATCCCGCCGATGCACAGATTGGTGACTGATCAGGCCAGCCTTGTTCGTACATAGCCTTCCACACTGGTCACATAATAGACCGATTTGAAGCCCTTGGTTGTCTACTTTTTTATTCTTGCGAATATCTCGTTTCAACTGCTCATGCTGTATATGGTTGGTCTCAAACTTTTTTGTGCCCTCCTGTAAAGCTCTTCTCCACTGCCCACGGTCCAAAGCCTTACTCTCCCAGGTCTTCTCATCGATGTTACATTTTTTTTGGTTATCGGCGACTAACCTCTAGATATAGGTAACTCTAGACGGGTTGACATGTCATTAAAATCAGTCAATCAATCTCTACACTGGGATTTGCCTTCAAGGACACAATGAGATAAAAAAAAAGATTCAACTGAAAAACTTGACATTAATAATCTTGATGATAACATTAAATATTCACTTGTTTAAAACTTATTATTTCCTATGAAACGTTAATAAAAAAAACTCCTTACTGATAACATGGTGTTGTCATCTGTGAGTTCTCGTGTGACTTTGGAGTCTACGGCAGTTGGATCATTGGGTTTTTGAATTTGAATCCATTTATCATTTTCTATTGTGACTGTAGTCTGCAAAAAGAATAAACATAAAGTGTCTCAGCTCATATTTTTCATCATTTCCTTTTATTTAAAAAAGTAATTTTATTTTAGAAAGTGAACAATTTTCAATACATTTATAGCTTAAAAAATACATTCATGAAATCCTCATAATATGGAGATAGGGTGGATGTGGTAGAATCCGACAGTATGAGGTAGGTAGAAGGATGGTGAACAAGAAATGAAAACTCAAAACAAATCTAAGAGTTGAAACGTTTCGTCCGAATTCATACGGACATCATCGGTCAAATGATTTTTATTGAAAGCAAAATTTCGTGCGAGTACAAGTGAAATTGGTGAGGGGGGAATGACTTAGTAGCGGAAGTGAAGGGAGGGAGGTTAGGGACAGACATGAACTCACCCCCCTCACCAATTTCACTTGTACTCGCACGAAATTTTGCTTTCAATAAAAATCATTTGACCGATGATTGTCCGTATGAATTCGGACGAAACGTTTCAACTCTTAGATTTGTTTTGAGTTTTCCTTTATTGTTCACCATCCTTCTACCTACCTCATAATATGTAGCCGTATCGACTGTATGACTGCACCACTTGGACCCTAAAGAAATTCTCTGATGAAACTAAACAAGGATGCTTCGTGTTGTTTTGAATAAATCTTGGAAGCAGCAGTTGTACGGCCATTTACCTCCCATCTCATAAACTATCCAAGAAAGGCGAGCAAGACATGATGGGCACCGCTGTAGAAGCAAGGACGAACTCATAAGGGACGTTCTCCCATGGACTCCTATACATGGACACACCAATGTTGGCCGACCATCAGAAACTGCTCTGTATGGACACTGGATGCTGCCTAGCGGACCTACCTAGATCGGTGTCCTATAGAGATGAATGGTAAGAGAGAGGGGGTTAAGGGAATCTATGCTGTCAGAATGCCATGATGATGATGATGATGATGATGATGATGAACATTTTGATTTAAAGGATTTAAACTATCAGAGAGATCATCCCTATCATACAAATAGAATTTTCATTCCATTTTATAATAATAATAATAATAATAATAATAATAATAATAATAATAATAATACTCTGGGACTTTGAAATAAAAACGGATCACCTTATCCCAGCAAGAAGAGCAGATCTAGTGTTGATAAACAAAAAAGAAAGAACTTGTCAACTGGTGGATTTTGCAGTGCCAGCAGATCACAGGGTGAAGCTAAAGGAAAATGAAAAAATGGATAAATATCTGGACCTTGCCAGAGAACTGAAAAAGTTATGGAACATGAAAGTGAAAGTGATACCAATTGTGGTTGGTGCACTTGGAACAGTCCCAAAAGGATTAGAAAAGGGTTTGGAAAGTTTGGATATCAGAGGAAGGATTGAAACCATTCAGAACACTGCACTACTGCAATCTACCAGAATACTCAGAAGAGTCCTGGAGACCTGAGGAGAATTGCTGTCACTCAGACTCCAGTGAAAGACCATCAGCTAATGCTGATGTGAAGACTCAAAAGGAGTAATAATAATAATAATAATAATAATAATAATAATAATAATAATAATAATAATAACCTTGCTAGAGAACTAAAAAAAGTGTAGAACATGAGGGCATAGTTGATACCAGTTGGAATTGGTGCCCTTGAAACGGTACCCAAAAGTTAAGAACGAAACTGGAGGAATTGGAATTCAGGGGAAGAATCGAGATCATCCAGACAAGAGCATTGTTAGGATCAGCTAGAATACTTAGAAGACTCCGAGAGTATTGAGGAGACTTGCTGTCACTCAATCTCCAGTGAAAGACCTTCAGCTAACGGCGAGGTGAAAAATTCGCAAGGAGTGATATAATAATAAAAGATTTTGGATTATAATACTAGAATTTAGAATCTGTTCAAAAGGATCTAAACTTTAAAACAGAAATTTGAAATTTCAAACTTGAAGCTGAAATGCTAATAAAAAAAATCTTTGTTACTTTCATGTGATTTCCACTAGGGGTGACCTCATCAAATTCTTCTCCCAGTTTGAATCGTAGCTTTGTCGTTGTGAATGTGGAGGAATTGGTCAATTCCCATTCACCATTTTCATCTTGCTTTATGTCTTCGTAGGTTGTGACTTGATTGGCAACTTTCCGAAGAACCACATTCACATCTAAAGTCAAATAAAGAAAAAGAAAATTGTATTCATTAGAAAGTATTTTGATCTGTGAATAAAACTAATATTTATAAAATAGTTATATTTGTTGAAATAGTTGCTTTAAGTATATAAACATTTGTAATCTATTAATAATGGAGATTCGCTTCCGTTTTTTGTCTGTAACAAAAACTACGCCACTGCTTACGTCACATTACCCAAAATCGTCATAACATACAATAAATACACTCAAAATTTGAACATGCAACATTAGACAGTCTCATTGTTTTTTAAACAAGTTTTAATAAATACATGACTGGTATTATATATCTATCTATAGTTTGTTTTATTTTAATACATATTTAAAGTTTACATTTCAAATTGTTGTTTTTTTTTAATCGTTTAATGAATTTGATGATTTTACTTACTTAGGGTACAAACTCGCTGACATTGAATTTTTAACTCCCACCCGTTAGGTAATATGTTTCAAAAATCTATTTTACATCGCCCAGAGGGGTTTTTTTTTTATTTTGTACTAGTATATATAATTTACTTTCGGTTATACCGTCCCAAATGTGTCCGAAAAAAGGGTAATTATATAGTTCTCGTGTATAATACGCACATCTAACTTTTGGGCTGAAAGATTTCGAAAAAAATAATGCACCTTATACACAAATAATATACAAGCCTTTGGTGAGAGACAAACACATATCACTTCTACAAGCTTGTCTTACAAGTCTGTATGTTGAGTAATGAATTTGATGATTTTACTTACTTAAGGTACAAACTCGCTGACATTGAATTTTTTACTCCCACCCCTCAGGCAATATGTTTCAAAAATCTATTTTTACATCGCCCGGAGGGTGTTTTTTATTTTGCTAGTAAGACTAATAGTGTTTCATTGTCTTCATTTTTATTTGTGGTGGTAATTTCTGTAAACATTATTTTTAAGTGATTTTGATAACGTAAGAAAGGTTTTATACAACTTTTAGACTGATCGATTTTAACTTCCAGCGTTATTTCATACCGAGAGGTTAGGGAATCGTTTACATTGTGTTCCGTATTTAAATTTTTGGTGTAGTTGTATAAGGACTATGAATGAGTGCTCCACACTAATCTTACTACCATGTCCATTGTGATACAGAGTGGTAGTACATTTAGGATCTCGTCTATGGGTCAAATAGATCTGTTTAAAAAATAGTTTTATTCGATAGGTCTGTGTGCAAAATAAAAAAGAAGAAAAAAGTAACATAACGAAAAAAATAAATAGATAAACGAAAACACAACTAAACAAAAATGTAACCATAATCGTACTATGAACGAGATTCCCTAACCTCTAGGCATAAAATAACCCTAAAATTAAAATCAATTAAATAGTCAATATTATCGGAAATTCCTTAGTGAATTATCTTCCCCTGCCGCTAGTGGGCGAATAGCCAACATATGTATGTTGGCGCCAAAACAAAATTTCTTCACTTATCGCATAGCAGTTACTGGACGAGAGACGTAAAAATAAACGCCCTCATCCCCAAGCCCAAAACAGGACCCACTTATCACAGAACTCTCCAACCAGCTCACTTCTAAGGCATTGTATCAGCAAACGCTATAAGGCGGGTACAATAGCATACTGACTGAAGGACGAGAAACTACCGGGACGAAGCGTCTTATCAACATTTCCTACCAACGAACAGAATATCCCTGTTATCACCACTACTCCAAGAACACTGCTTAACTCACAGATAAGTCTCGTAGCAAATACCAATAAAATTTGCAAAAACATTTATGTCATTTTTGTTAATACAAGTGTCTGCATTTACTTTCGTGTTTGTTCCTTTTTGTCCGAAACAGCCATTCTACGGAGAAATAAGAGCTCCTTCGAATCCCCGTAAATATTCTTAATATTAATCATTTATTTGTTTTTTGAATTACCTCTCACTCGTACAATCAATCTATGGCAACAAGATAACAGTGAGTTCTGATATTTTGTTAATTCCAATTTTGTTGCAAAAAGATAAAAATTAAACATCCATAACAAAAAATCAACTCTGGAAATTTATCTTGTCATATTTAATCCTGAATCTTATGGATCAATCTTGAATTTTATGGATTATTATCACTAAATCTTCTTTGCTTTGCATCACATCTGATCGGGGGGGGGGGGGGCTGTGGTGTAGTGGATAAAGTGATGGTCTGTGATATCGTAGTGAGTGAGTTTGAACTCCAGTCAGCAGAGCATCTGCCTCGGATTTCGATCCGGTTTTCATCCACTCAGCGCAGGTTGGATTTGTGGGAAGCTGATGGTAGGTGTGATGCTCCACCTCAGACGCAAAAACAGTCTCCCTTGTCTTGGGTTTGCGAGGGGGGATAGACTCGCTTGCTCTCCAGCTGATACTGACAATAGTTCGCTCTGTCGACTTTACAGTTCTTCTACAAGGATGGCTTTGGCATTAAATAACCCACAACGGTATGCTAATAAACAAAGAGAAAAAAAATCAAAAACTGATCAGGGTCAGGATCACAAAAAAAAAGCTTGTTAAAATTCTTCCCATTCACAGAATGTAAATAACAGAGATTTACATTCACTTCACACCGGCTGCACCTCTGCAGACGGATTGGAACATCCTTTATGGGAAACATCTGTTGGCCGTGAGTGGCGATTCGTGATGCGTAGGGACAGAATTCTGGTGACATGAAACACAGCACTTTGGCTCTTACTTAGGCGAGACGAGGGTAGGAGAGGCCCCCTTCGATTAATCGGCTGGTCCCGTCAAGCCCTAGCACCTATATGATTATCCCGACCCTATTGCTTTTATCGCAAACCCTTTATCATATAGATAACTAGACTGTGGTGGCTAGGGGGTTTAATGTCTTGGATATGACGTTAAATTACATCTAGTATGGGGGTTCCAATTTTGGAGCTCTGTGAAGTGTGGAGTACCCACTCATTGCCATTACTCCCTGGTCAATTCTGATCCGGGTGACAGCTAGTACCTGTTAGATCAAAAACCTTTTTTTTTATGAGTTTAGAAAAGAAATTATGAATCCCCAACAAAAATGAATAAAACAAACATTTTTGGCATAAAATAACCCCAGGGTTGATATGCCGTAAAATCCAAATCAACCAACCAGTGTTTAGACGTCCCTTTAAAAGATGGCTTCTCGTACAAAAAAAACTCGGTCCTGATTTAAGGGAACGTATTATTTGGATGAGTCAAAGGTTTTGCAATATTTTGGCACGTGTTAATCAGCGGCGCGTATATCACGTGACCGAAGCAGTATAGTAGGTACCCGCTGTGGTTGGTAGTGTCGTAGTAATTGGTGTGCTGGCACGTTTTGTATTGCTTCACTCAGTGTGTGTGATTTGAAAGCCGCATTAATATAACTTTTCTAATTTGGGGAGCCTCGGACAACCCGAAACTCAATCGATGACCATTGCAACAAAACTGTATAATCCTGTCCGCATTTCCTTTAAATGACACCTCACACACCAGATATTAAATACCCCTTTTAGATAGGATAGGTGTTATGCTGCCAGGGGAGAAACGAGTAATTTTTTTGTCTCTTATTTCTTCCAAAGACGAAGCTTCGGATCAAGTTAGGATGTTAAAGGTGGTATTAACCAAACACTCCAAACAGAATGTGTCACAAAATCAATCTTTAAGCGAAGTAAAGCTGGTTTGACTTCATGGTTAAGGTACAGAGCCCACCATACTATTTACTCATAGCTGGAGGGAAGAATAGAGGGATTTATATTTTTCCAAGCGTATTAAGTGAAATGCAAACATCCTCGTCTATGATTTGAATTCGGGTTACCGAACGTCATTTTCAACGAAAAATCAAAGGGAAAATGCAAACAGTGAATAAAATCAGGTGCAAATTTTATCTAATAACCATCTCAGTCGGTCAAGCATAGAAATGGTCACAACATCCGACCTTATAATTACAGAATGAAAGGATATTAAGCTTTGGGTTTAGATTTTTCTCCACATAATAAAACTATGAATAGTAGAAAAAATACGTCCTGGTTCAGTTGCAGAGGAAATCAAATGGCATTAGATATACGGTTCCAATTTATAACTTATACCTTACGAGTTCGAACTGGGCCATAATGCCGCAGAAACAACCAAATAAAAAAGGTGAAGATGCAGTTGATCAAACTATAGTGAATAGATGATTCAAGAAATTTCACTCGGGTTGCAAGAACCCCGACGATCGATTATGGTTAGGTAGGACTAAAACTGTGGATTCCGAGGCCGTGCTCCAAGGAAAATTCGTCCAGAATGGTCCATCACATTAATGACCTCGAAAAAAAGCATCTGGAGCTGCCGAATTCTGCCTCTTGTTACCAAAATATTGCAAAACTTTTGACTAGTATTTGTTTGCACAGGTAGAACAATGGTGACCAACATTTTAAGACGACTGCTTACCTTGCTTAATGACAAATTAACTAGCAGCTTTAGATTTATGATAATTAGGATTAGTATTATTAAATATTATTATCATTAAGGATTATTATAATTAAGGATTATCCTATTATTAAATCGGTCAATGATAATGACGATTATAACATGAAAGGAAATAAATTACTTACTACATGCTTTCAGATATTCATCAAACTTTTCATTTTTTACCAGCTTCCACGAACCTTCCAGTTTACTCATATCTAAAAATAAAAATAAACAAATGAATAAATAAATAAATAAGATATCAATATAAAATTATGCTGGGAGCGAAGGTTTTGGGAATTATACATTTTGGTGTAATGTGGGCACAATTGTATGACACAGTGGTATAACACAGTTGTATGACACAGTTGTATAACACAGTTGTATGACACAGTTGTATAACACAGTTGTATGACACGGTTGTATGACAGCTGTCCAAACAGCAAGACTCCCTTTTCCATGCTATAAATGTTATCTAAGAGGAAGCTAAAGGTCAATACAACCTGGTACTAGTCAAGTCAGGCTGAAAACATCACATAGTGGGCCTTGTGCCAGACATTGACAATTTTTTAAGATTGTTAGTGCAATATGACATGTGTATATTCTTAATTTTTAATTTCTGAGAAAACACACTTTTTTCATTTTAGGTTCCTATCATTTTTTTTGTTGAAAAGTTACGGTGTTTTGGAGTTGACAGTTTTATAGAAAAATTATTGGTAAAATTAGTGCCTGCAAATTGTGCAAATGTATCAATGTAATTGTGGGGCAATCTTTTTTGGCTGAAGTATATGATTATTTAATACAAAACACCGACATACTTTCCTGAAATGTTCTGATTTTTTGGACTGAAATATTTAGTATTTCTCTGGATTTTTTAGATAAGGCTTGATAATTAGTATTATCTGCATTATTCAGACTATTGTCCTCATCTTCATTGATATCTGTACAACGTTTCGGTCAATGTACTCTTCGGCCTTCTTCAGGTGTTCCTTGTCGGACTCAGGAACATCAGAATAATAATTAACACGGCTTAACACCTCTACCCCAGCTATGGTTAGCGGAATGAGAACAGGATACCCCTGTGGATTGAATAAAGGGTTAGGTTCAAAGTTCCGTGATGGTTCCTGATTATGATAAGAAGGTTCTCGATTACAAGAAAGTTCCCGAGTTCGAAAAGAAGGTTCCCGAATCCGAGATGATTCCAGGGTCCGAGAAGAAATACCTGAAGAAGGCCGAAGGGTACATCGGTCAAAACGTTGTACAGATAACAATGAAGATGAGGACAATAGTCCGAATAATGCAGATAATACTGAAATATTTAGTAATATATTTTGATGACTAGTTGAATAGGTTAAATATACTACTCATATATATATATATATAATGTGTGTGTGTGTGTGTGTGTATGTGTCTGTCTGTCTGTCTGTCTGTGTGTGTGTGTGTGTGTGTGTGTGTGTGTGTGTGTGTGTGTGTGTGTGTGTGTCAATTGAAATAACCTTGAAAGAATTCTCAGATTAAAAAATTAAATTGTGCCTAATATATCTTTAGGGAAGAAACTGCTGAGTATGCATAAATCTTCTTAGTAGGTAAATAAAAAATCTTGCTTAAAGGTTTAAATCTAAATTCTTTGTGGGTGTGTCTGGCCATTAAGCAGCAGCAGCAGCCGTTTTGTTTGTAAACAATTTGTAAATCCGAAAAGGGGAATTGCCGATGGGATTAGAAAAGCAATGTCTGTGTCAATGAACAAAGAGAAAGTCTGGAATCTATGACATTTTCTTTTTTAAATGCAAAAAGAAAAACACAATGTTTAATACTGTCACCTCCTCATCAGTTGAGGTTTCTTTGTTCTTTCATTGGAGTTTGACAAATGACAATAGAGATGAATGCAATTCAGTAGACAGAATTAGACAATGTTAAGATATTAGATATGACAATTCATCTGTTGGTTATGTGCGTCTATGTCTGCGTCTGCGCTCATGTGCGTGCATGCGTGCGTGTGTATATGACAGGTACTGCCAAAATAGTGGTTCATTTCCATTTTAAAAACGAATTTAAATTAATTAAATCGATCATTTAAGGGCTATTTTTTGTCAAAAACTAGTAACATAATGAGCACCAGTAAAATTTTTTAAAAAAACAGAAAAATAATATTACATATGTAATTTATTTTTAATACATTTCAAACATTAAATTAGCCTCAAAATTTTACGGAAAATAACGAAGACTTACTTTACTTATGTCGTAAAAAACATGTTATTAAAAGTTTTAAAAAATCTTTTTCTTCTTATAGATCAATAACAAAAAGCATTAATTACACTATGTACAGAAAAATGACTAACTTTTTTTATATTGATTTAAATGAAATATATTTTTTCCAATACACAGAAAAATTAAACGCTCTAAAAAATCATGTGTGTTTTGTTTACTAAAGAATTAAGTGGGAAACTACTGATGCCCAAATTGACGGAGAAAAAATTACTAAAAATCAAGGAATTATCTGATTTTAACATACTTTTCAGTGTTGACTTATTAATCAGCAAATTCTTTCTTTTAGATTATTGAATCGTTTTAAACAAACTGATTCAATGGAAATAAATCGAAATTATTTAAAATAGATATTACCGTTCGCGCCACTCGTGTGAGCCTTGAGAAAACAATTCATATACCTATATATATTTAATTAATAGATAAGATTAATTTAGAATATGAAATGCCTAATTTTAAGTTTGGGAATTCATATTTTAAATTTCTAAAAACAAATATTTATTTAATAACAAACCTACTTTAATATTGTTATCTAATAATTTTTGGAGAAAACTCAATTGAAAAGTTAGGCCCCCACCCTTTTAGACACGACAAATATCGATACATAATTTTTTCACTGATAATCTAAAAGAAAATTTTATTTCATATACAACAGAGTAAAAAAATCTCCGAAAATATTTTTAGCTTTTTTTTTTTTTTACATTTAATTTTCAGATTTTCGGTACTCATTTTTTACCAGCGCCTCCTTTAAAAAATTGTTTTAATCACTTTTTAGTTTAAATTTATATTAATTTTAAATATTTTCTTCACATTAGATTTAATCTATCTATGAAACCTAGTATTTCTGCGTAGGAAGTGGACGAATACCAGTTGATATAAAAAAAAATGGTATAAGAATATTTTAGACTATTGTCATTCAAAGAAACAAACAAAAGGTAAATTAGCTGTACATTTGAATATTCGTTCTTTCAATCTTTAGTTTTTGCGAAATCCCTACATAATATATATATTATATATATATATATATATATATATATATATATATATATATATAAAGGAACCCGTCTATCATGGTATGTACGTGTCGATCCAGAAAAGAGATGTCATTGTTTTCAAAAGCGTGTCAAAAAATCTTAGTTAAAAAAAGAATTTGGTAAAAGAAGAACCTGACTAAAAAAAATTAGTTAAAACAAAACATTTTGAATTTTTTAAATTAGCGAAAAAAGTTTTAGTTAAAATAATAATAATTTTGATTAAAAAGAATTTCATTTTAAAAATTTAGTTTTAAAAATTATTTTCATTAACAAAAATCTGGTTTAAAAACTATTTTTTAAAAAATGGTTTAAAAAATAGTTTTAAAGAAATAGTACACATGAAGATAAACAAATCATTTATCGAAATGACTTGATTCGGCATTAAAACGACCGAAAAGGGTTGAAATCCCATTAAACAAAATAAAACTATTTCTACAAGCAATTAAGAACTGAATTAATATTTTTTGTCATGTGTACAAAAAACGTTTTAGAAAAATAGAAATATGTTTCAAAATACTCACAGGTTTAAGCTTACATTTCTTTCAAATGTTTTAAATGTAAACAAAAAACAATTCCTAAAATAAACGAACATGGTAATATACGAATTCTTAGCGATTTATTTTAGTTAGATAAGGAATCAGCTGAAGTATTTTTCTCTTGTCCCCCCTCTCTCTCTCTCTCTCTCTCTCTCTCTCTCTCTCTCTCTCTCTCTCTCTCTCTCTCTCTCTCTCTCTCTCTCTTGGTGTTCCTAAAATCCTTTTAGTCTGGTTATTGACCGGCTACTTCTGCTAATAGAAACACACACACACACACACACACACACATACATACATACATATATAACCCCCCCTCTCTCTCTCTCTCTCTCTCTCTCTCTCTCTCTCTCTCTCTCTCTCTCTCTCTCTCTCTCTTACTCCTTGGTGTTCCTAAAATCCTTTTAGTCTGGTTATTGACCGGCTACCTCTGCCAATAGAAAACACACACACACACACACACACACACACACATACATACATACTCTCTCCTCTCTCTCTCTCTCTCTCTCTCTCTCTCTCTCTCTCTCTCTCTTACACACACTCTCCTCTCTCTCTCTCTCTTTCTTTCTCTCTCTCTCTCTCTCTCTCGCTCCCCCACTTTTTTCTCCCCCCCTCTTTCTCTCTCTCTCTCTTATTTTCTTTTTATTACATTCCTTATTTATTCTTTCTATCTGAAAGTGGCTGAAAGTCTCTCTCTCTCTCTCTCTCTCTCTCTCTCTCTCTCTCATAATTCTGTCTCTTCTCCTATCTGCTTATCAGCACACACTTATACACACAGACACACACACGCACACACACACAAACACACACACACACTTATACACACACACACACACACACACAACCAACATATCTCGAGTTAAGTGTTTCTACAAACCTAGAATAAATGTTTCAAGATCAAAGTAGAATTAGCCTGTCATGATTTCTCATTTTGAATTAATCAGTAAAAATGTTAAATACTAACCTGTTTCTAGTAATAATAAACCAGGGAGTTGAAAATGTTTGTGACAGATCAAACCAATTTGCTTGCGGTTGTTGAAATGGAGTTTGACACTGACAAATCAGCTGAGAGAGAGAGAGAGAGATAGAAGAGAGAGTTAAAGATAGCGAGGGGGGGGAGAGATTATTCTAAACCAATCAGATGTTAAGTTTTTAAGGCTGGTTTGGAAAGATTAGTATGTAGAAGAAGAAAAAAAAGGAAGAACTAGAACAGGAAATAGGAGGGGGAGAAGAAGATAATATTGTTGAAATAACAGTAGTAGTAGTAGTAATAACAGCATTTATCACCCCCACCCCCACCACCCCAAAATCTGCTTTTTCACACTCTCCTACTCTTTGTATTTTCCCCTCTCCCTGAATTCTTCACTCACCAATCTTTCACCATTATCTATCTCTCTTTTTCACCCTGTCAGTGGGGCTTAGAATACGCTAACTGTAATCCTTGCAGAGGGATAAGACCCCCCCCCTAAAATGTAGTGTCCTGAGTATGATACTCAATGAAACTCAATTGCATCTGATAGTGAATATACAGTTCTGGAGATCTGTTGATTTTGGAATACCCTCTCCTTGACATTACTCCCAGGTCCACTTTGACTGGGATTGGTAGTACTTGTTAGGGTCCTATCTATGAGTCAAATAGATCTGTTTAAGAATCATTCATATTGCAATGTTCTATCCAAATATCATTGAAACGGCTCACTGTGAGAATGTGTTCAGTTATATGACAATATATAAACTAAAATACAACCAAATGTATAACAAACAATAACATTTAATTATCCTTACTGTTATAAAAAAGTAAAGTAAAGTCGTCGGGGTGGCCTAATGTCGGTATCAGCCAGACAGCGAGGGAGTCTATCCACTTTTCACTAGCGCTAGACCAAGAAGATTATTTTAGCATCTGAGGTGGAACGCCACATCTACCATCAGCTCTTACTTTACCGCACAGATCCCTGTGCTACTCATTCGTTGAGTTGGCGTGACTTCACGTATTTCGCGGGCTTTCTGTACTATTCCATGGAAAGTCCCGCCCGTGATATGAAAAGGGTCATCCCTTTAGAAATACAGGGGATTGACAATAATCTTATGCAACCGCATAGATTATGTAACATTAATTGCTCTGTCTTAAGACATGAATATGCAGCATTATAAGCGAATGACTACCGGAAAGTGTGTTCAATCGCACTTCCACTGTGCTAGCGGTAACATGATACGCTTGATCTAGCTACTCTGTGACCAGTCTTGAAGTGGTCACGATTTAAATGTGTCACCCAGCTGAATTAGAAGTGAAGTGGGATGCTCTGCGAAGCCCAGTATAGATATATAATAGATTTCGTGATTCGGCTTCTTTTTCTCTTTTGGCGACTAGGGTGTGCATACAGAACAAGGAACGAAGCAAAAAGTCAGGAAGAGGCTTCTCCCTAGAATACCGACTACACGGAGAGAGAATAAACAACGAAATGTCCTAACACTAAAAGTTGTGTTGTGTTTTATGTCCTTTACTCCCCAGCCAACAAATAGCATCACCGACATAGCAGTCCGTCCCTGGCCAGGCTATTGACATAGATTTGTAGCCGCTGGCAACGCCGGCAAACATTATAAATAGAGCTAATAGGCCAAAATCTGTAAAACGACCTGATTATTTTTTTTATATTTAGCTAATTAACTAGACAAGCTAAAAGTCTTCATTTATTTTTATCGATCGAGTAAATCTTAATCTCTACTAAACTGTTGCGGGTGGAGATGCAAGAATTTAACTCGTCATTACAAATGGATAGAAGATGAGTTACATTTTTTGACTCTCTTGTTGGTGGGGCTTAGAATATGCTGATTGTTTCCCATAAAGAGAGGTAAGGCCCCACCCCCTTAAAAAAGGGAGTATTCTGGGTATGACACTAAATTGCATCATGATTATGGTTTGGAAATCTGGGAAGTGTGGATTACTCCGTCGTTACCAATGACTCCCAGTTTTACTCTGATCCAGAGTGTTAGTACCTGTTAGGGCCCCTGCTATGGATCAAATAGATATTTTTAAGAATAATTCGTATATTAGGAATATTAGATACCATACCAATGTGTATAAATTATTTGGTTTGGTTTGGTTTTGTCTGATTTCTTTATTTAATCGCATATCAACTTTCATGTGTCATCGAGCACCAAAGCCGTTCTTGTAGATGAACTGTAGTGTTACTCTCACATCAGAAATCGTTATTTTAATGCAAATAATGAGAGATCTATTTGAAAAAGTCAACATAGAAGACATTCTGTCCTTTTTTAGAGAAATAAAATTATACCATAAAATGTATACATGAATCCATTCAATACTATACAACATAATCCCCAATGATGCTAACACGTTGTTATAAGCGTTAACTACAAAAGTGAATATATGAAATAAACCCAGACGAGTTGATATGCCGTTAAAATCAACCAACCGATGTAGTGATACAATTTAACCTATAATTGGGGGATGGAGGGGTTCATACCTTTCCCAAGAGTATTAGTCTGAAAGTGAACATAATAGCGCGACTAGAGTTCAAACTTGCCTACTGCAATGTCGCAGTCTAGAACGTTAGCCACTACGCCCCGTGTTCTCCCCACGTATAAATTATTTGTATTAAGAATAATTACTTGAAGCTATGATTGTTTACAAATGATTATTATTAGTTATTTGAAACCGTATAACTGTGTGCAAACAAATTACTATTATTGAAAAGAAATAATTACTTGAAACCATATAAATATTAATATTTAGATGGAAATACTAGAAATCATATAACTATGGGAGAGTCCCGTGGCTAACGTGTTGAACTAAAATATCCTAGTAAGCTAGTTCGAATTCCAATCGCACCATTACGTTCACTTTCGGACTAATATCCTTGGCAAATGTATAACTCCAAGCTATGGGTTAAATGATACCACTACTGTTATTCTACAAGATGCCTTTAGCATTAAATAATCCACGAAGGTTATGTTAAAATGAAATATATGGCTGGGAGAAAAACGTTGTTTTCTTTGTTATCTAGCTACAATCAATTTATTATATCACACATCACGACCGCCTGATATAACTTATCAATGATTAGACACCTTTTTTTAATGTTTTATCCATTATGTTAAGATCGTGTGAGAGACTGATAAAATGACTGAAATAATCTAAACTCTATGAAATAAAGTTATTTATAAATTATTAGTAGAGATCACAAGCTCATATCTATCAATCTATTTCTCTCTCTTCTCTCTCTCTCTCTCTCTCTCTCTCTCCTCTCTCTCTCTCTCTCTCTCTCTCTCTCTCTCTCTCTCTCTTCCTCGTTGTTCATTCCCTTTATTTTAGTCATGCGTGTTTTCTGGTTCTGGTCTCTAATTCAGGAGAACTTTCAAACTACCCGGCAAATCTTGGCCAAGTTTTTAAATCACGAATAAAACAGACAGTTTGAAACAATGATGAAATATTAATCTGAAAATAAAAATAAAAATAGACTTTCTTTACTGAGATTATCTTTTATGGATGTCTCTTTATCTCATAAATTTTACAAGTATATTCAAACAGGGATTGATTGATTAATTGATTGATTTTTACAGCATGTTAACGCGCTAGTCGCGTCATGGTTATCCTCGTAGAAACAGAGACTGTTTGCATTTCACATAGCGCTTATACTCCTTGGAAAGCTATGAATCTAACCATTCTCCATTCAGCTATGGTAAATAGTTGGGCAGACTAGGCTCTTGAATTTTAGTATGGCATTCGGTCCATGAGAATAAAAATCCTGAAATCAAACCAGATCTGATGAGGGATTGATTCCATCAGGCTATTCCTGTCTAAGACACGCTACATTAGTTGCGCTCCCATAACCAGAACAAGTTACTGGATAAGTCTTTCTCAACCCATCTAAGATTATTTTATACCCAGAGGTTAGGGAATCGCGTTTATTGTACATATATAGTTACTTTTTTTGCATTTTTTTGGTGGTTGGGGTTGGAGATCACAATAAAGCTATTTATTCAGGTTTTTCCAATTGAAGCATTTATATATACCAACCCCTCCGCACGAGCAGGATACGACACAAGGTCAATTTCTTAAGCGGAGTTTAACAGGTTTGAATTCAGAGTTTTCCTTCTCCTAGACCGGTTGCCTAACCAAGGTTAAAGAGCCCAGTCTTCCCTGCTATTTACCCATGGCTGGAGGAAGAATAGGATTCATACCTTTCCCAAGGATATTAGCGCTAAGTTAAATGCAATTACCACGTCCAGGATTTGAACTCGGGGCGATGAGTTCATTTCCTATGACTTTAACCATTACACCACGCGCTTCCTATTCCAATTGAAGCATTTAGAACACTCTATGGAAATTGTTCTTAATAGAAATGTAAATGAAATAAGATGTTTTTAAGTCTACCTTCTAGCGCATATATGATAAAATGGGTTGGGAGTTTGCCATAAAACCAATAGGATCTACCCGATCACCCGTCTAGGCTAAGTAAGGACCAAAGTGGAGTGTTGTAAGCCATGGACTGCCCAGCCACCAAGATTCCTTCATTAAGCATCTCGGGTCGCCAGCCACGGGCAACAGATGGCCCCATTGGAGAGATGTTACCCCTCTGTAATGCCAACTAAAAGGGAGACTGGTTTAACTAAACTGCCAAACACAAAATAAAGACCCAGTTTTACGTTGTAAATCGAAATACTCATTAGAAACTGTTTAAAGGTTTTAAATTTTGAACCTCAATGAATTTAATTTTCTTGGCTGTAGTCATTGTTGAGTTAAGCAAAGATAAATAGAGAGAGAAAAAAAACATTTGGTGAATGAAATAATGAATAGAAAGTCTTCTTTAAACCAGATAAGAATTTATAGATATCATTTATAACTTTCTGCCCAGATCAGGAGGCCATTTATCTACCTAAACATCTGCCTACTGTAACTTATCTCATTTAATTCTCTACTGTTTGTATCTCTCTCTCTCTCTCTCTCTCTCTCTCTCTCTCTCTCTCTCATCTCTCCTCTCTCTCTCTCTCTCATCTTTTCTTCCGTCTTCTCTTTCTCTCTCTCTCTCTCTCTCTCTCTCTCTCTCTCTCTCTCTCTCTCTCTCTTCCCATAGCCTCTTTTCTCTCTCTTCTCTCTCTCTCATTCTCTCTCTTCTCTTTTTCTCTCTCTCTCTCTCTCTCTCTCTCTCTTCCCATAGCCTCTTTTCTCTCTTTCTCTCTCTCTCTCTCTCTTTCTCTCTCTCTTTCTCTCTCTTTTTCTCTCTCTCTCTCTTCCCAGAGCCTTTTTCCGTCTTCCCCCCCTCTCTCTCTCTCTCTCTCTCTTCATGATCTAGTCCCCCATATTAGCACTTCTTCTCGTCCTCTCTGGATATCCCATACTTGCGACCTTATGTCACAATGTACCCGTACCTACTTTTTCTTGTTCACTCTCAACAACCTTCACTTATTGGATACCACCTGTTTGTTCACATACAAGAAAACATAATCAACTCCTTATATTTTATCAATTAAACCCATTTTCCTTGACTAAGCATTACATAAAGACTTATATAATGGCTTATATTATACCAGTAACTGCTTTAATTTAAGAAATGTTTCTATTTTCTTAATATTTAATTTTAATTTCACAGTACTGTAGTGTCTATCTTATTGGTTCCATATCCCGTATATTAGTCTTACTAGAAATGATTATCGTCGAAAAAACATGCCATTGGGAAAACATGAATCCTTTTGTAAAAGGGTAGGCTGGTTTCATTAGCATTGATTAGCCAACCAATCTTGGAAAATGAAAACTGTATTCAAACCAGCTTTATTCAGCTGAGAAATTGATTCTGTGTCACATCCTACTTGTGGGGAAGAGGGCGGGTAAATACATTCTTTATTTGTTATACTTAACTCTCTTGTCATCTGTGACAACGCTACTCGATTTGTTTAAGGCCAAGTGATGCAGCCATACAGTAGCACTGATACAGATACTGTTGTTTTCTTTAGAAGGAAATATTATATCTTCTTTGAAAATCAATTAATAAAAGCAAAGAAATTCTAATGCCAAAAATATCCAAACGTACTAACAGAGTAAATTTGAAGTTTTATTTGTGTCTTTAATATAAAAATTAAAGTGAAGAGAGAATATGTGGGAACATGAAGTCAAGGAACGAGCAATACAACGATATATGAATGCAACAGGTTTAATAATAAAAGCACATTAAAGTGTGTACAACAGGTAGTGTTATGGAATGTTCATAGTTTAGGTCGGACAAGCGACCAGGTAGTTTATGTAAGGAATGATTCAAAGTTATATATACTTGAATACAAGACTCCGACAAAGGTTGACAGACAAAACATTTAATATGGTACAGCACATGGATATGACAAGATACATAATATATAGGTAAAACAAAAGTTACATGTAGAAAGATAAAGACACATTCATGAATGGTACAAGATATAATAAAAGTACAGACATGAGACTAAGAATAGTCCATGCTGTATAATTCACTTATAGTAATGTAAGGGGGCGAAAGCCCCAACGAGAAGGGGTAGACCAAAATCTACCCCATGTGTCTCGAAGGTCGAGGAACCAGGAAAAAGAGAGAGAGAAGCGTTTGAACCAGCCGCTTAAATATAAAACGGTCCCCTAGCGGGCACCAGCAAACTAAACGGGCAGACAACTCTCCCAGGCAAATACGAAACTAACGCTACATTTAGTTAAGTTCAGTTCAACAAGTTAAACAGCACCAAAGAGAGGTATGGTATAGCCGTAATTAGTTTAGTTATTTGGTTAGGTTTGCAAGAATAAATCCTGCTACAGTCAAATATGCAACAATTTTTTTTTAAAGTTATAGTGATATTCAACACACTTATTCCAGCAAGCTTACCATTAGTCGAAGCACCTCTGAAGCTCCTTTTAAGATATGGTATGTTGTTCTATTTATTTTAAAGGGCCGGGTTAGCTCAGTCGTATGAGTAGCACAAGGATCTGTGCGGTAAAGTAATGAGCTGATGGTAGGTGTGGCGCTCCACCTCAGACGAAAAAAACAATCTCCTTGGACTAGCGCTAGTGAAAAGGGGATAGACTCCCTCGCTGATTGGCTGATACCGACTTTAGGCCACCCCGAAGACTTTACTTTTTATTTGTTTTAATATCCTCAAATCTCTTATTCTTGAGATGAATTTCCAGGAAACAAGAAAAAGTCACATGGACACAGCTGACCTTGTGCCAGACATTGGCTATTTTTGAAGATTGTTAGTGGAACAAGAAATGTGCAAATCTTGACATTTTTCTAAATTTTGTTTCTATCATTTTTTGTTGAAACATTTTCAAGTTGACGATTTTATTGAAAAAATAATTGTAACTTTAGTGCGCACAAACTTATCATCAAAACTTTAAAATGGCTTTCTATCTGAGGTGTATTTGCCTCATACCCCACTTGTATGGGCTGGGCACAAGGCCTCGTTTTAATGTGGGCCCACCCACAAGCCGAAGCTCATGGGTGGGAAAGAACAAAAATTGCGTCGATCTCTTCGGCATTTCCCCACAAGGAGGGCGCCTCCGGCGCTGGGCAATAAACCCAGCCCTGCCCCTTTAAGTCAAAGAGGCAGGTGTTGCCTGGGAGGATAGCGGCCGAAACTCGCTGGACCCCCGGTGTTAACCGGAAAGCAAAGATGGCTTTCTATTTGAGGCATAAACTTTGAATCTTTCATTGTTTCTACATATGCTGTTAAAATTTGAGAACATTTGAACAAGAATTTATTTATTTGTTTGTGATGCCTCCTTTGGGCATCTCCCCATTTTTGCAATATTCTTACATCAACATTTAACAACCAAAAAAAGAATCTTTGCACAGAACATATCCACTGTTAATATAATATCTATTCATAGATCAAATTCATCCACTAGTTCATAAAAATTGGTCAAATTATTGGTTTAGTTTGGTTTCTTTGTTTAATTGTATATCAAACTTCATGGGTTATTTAATACTAAATCCATCCTTGTAGAAGAACAGTAGTGATACTATTTAACCCATAGCTAGGGGATGAAGGGGTTTGTACTTTTCCCAATAGTATTAGTGTGAAAGTGAACATAATAGCACAACTGGAGTTCAAAGTCACAAACCATATTACCTTTAGGCACCCCTTTTGATCTCGACTAAGAAAGGACATGTTTTCCTTTTACATCATCAATATCCGGTTGTTATGAGTTAGGTTTAGGGGTAAGGGTTAGGGTTAGGGTTAGGGTTAGGGTTAGGGGTTAGTTTTATGATTTTTTTTAAATCTAAAAATCATCTGTTAAAACAACCGGATATTGACTGTGTAAATGAAAAAAAATGTCCTTTCTTAATTGAGATCAAAAGGGTGCCTAAATTTCATATGGTCCAAACTCACTACAATGTTACAATCCAGAATTTTGGCCACTACATCATAGGGACTCCACAATCAAGCTATTAGATTATGAAATTATATCAATTTGTTTAGACACCCTGTATATGTAAAAATACAGTTCATATAAATAACATAAATATATATATATATATATATGTTTACCAATTCCTCCGCATGAGCAGGATGTGATACAAGGTCAATTTCTTAAGCAGAGTTTAACAGGTTTGAATTCAGAGTTTTCCTTCTCCTAGACTGGTTACCTGGCCATGGTTAAAGAGCCCATACACAACGCTATGAGTGAGTTAACTGGCACCTGATAACCCATTCAATTAACTTCAAGTCAGGATAGTCGTGACAATGAAGACCTCGCATTTGTTTGGTTTGATTTGCACGAACATTTTAATGAAAACGAACCCAGGCTCAAAAGTTTATCAAGTGGTCTTAATTGCTAATGCTGATTTTAAATTTAACCGTGAAGAAGCAGAACTGATTGAATAAAAGATCCAAATGAAACTTGTTAATATCATTCGGGATACTGTCAAGATCTGAAGAAAAGATAAGAGTTTTCACCTGAGAAGATTTACACCTGGAAGATTGAAAACGAAAGTGTGTATATCAACCCCTGCTAAATATAAATATATAGATATAACAAATTATAGATATATAGATATAACAAATTATAGCAAAATTATCTAGCCAATTGAATATATTATTGACATAATGACCAAAGAAACCATATCTTAAATTATTCTTTAATTTTTGTTGACAGCGTGCAGTTCACCGTCCAAGTACTACAATGAGTTTAGATATGTCAATAGGAACCTTAAAACAGCATCTACATGGTTCTACCAGTGCCAACCATAGAGAGCCATTACCAATTTCTTATCGAAGTATGCAATCCAGTGCCCATTCCTTTCAGAACCAACGAAATCGGTCACTAATTCCAAGTGAAGAAGATAAAAGTCACTTGACTGTAGTGTGTCAGCCTATCAGCAGCAACCACAACCACAACAGTAGTAGCAGCAGCAGCAGCAGCAGCAGTTACCATAAGCATCCATTAACAAGGTAAACATCTATTAGTTCAATTCATTCATTCATCTGTACATGACCAAAAAATGAAAAATATACTTGCTTTATATATTTAGAAAGATTGAAAAAACACAGGTTTAAATGAGTTAAGTGGTGAGTTTATTGGCCGACGCAGCAGTGTTTCGATCTATTAATTAGATCATCTTCAGGGAATTTGTTGGTATATGGAAGGTAATAAGAAATTTTTTATCACTGAATAACGAGAAAAGTGAGTGATAGTGCTTGTTTATCAGTCTGTTTAAAATTTGAAGTTTGAAAAAAGAAGACGGTTTGAAATATGACGTCAAATATTCTCTTTTACGGTGTGAGAATGGGACTGTGTTAGTGTGTGTATCGAAAAGAAAGCATTGTGCATTTTTCGATACACATACTTACACAGTCCCAACTCAGCGTATGAGTAGCACAGGGATCTGTGCGGTAAAGTAAGGAGCTGATGGTAGGTTTGGCGCTCTACCTCAGATGCAAAAACAATCTCCTTGGTCTAGCGCTAGTGAAAAGGGGATAGACTCCCTCGCTGATTGGCTTACCGATATTAGGTCATCCCAACGACTTTACTTTACTATTAACTAAATAAAAACTGAATTTGTATCCACTTAAATGAATAAAAGTAGAATATTTTTTTAGTAAGTTAGTAAATTTTTTGGTCTCTGAAGGCATATTCTATTTGGACTAAATTTTGATAAAGAATGTTAAGTATAAAAACAAAAGTACTTTTTTTTTTTCATTTACATTCCCTAAGAGCCGGTTTAGCTCATTCAGTAGAGCATCAGCCTCATGAACGACAAGGTTCTAGATTTAATACCAGCCCTCACCAACTTAGCTATATGAGTAACACAGCGTTGATCTGTGCAGCTGTGGTGACGCAAAAATAATCTCCCTGCTATAGTGTTAGAGAAAGGAGGATAGACTCCTTTGCTATCTGGCTAATACTAACAATAGACCACTCAACCACCAACTGTATTTCAACTTTAAATTGATTTTTTAATTGATTTTAAATTGTTAATTTATATTACTTATTGATTTATATTACTTATTGATTTAATATTACTTATTGATTTATATTAATTATTAATTTATATTACTTATTGCTTTTTTTAATTGATTTTAAATTGTTAATTTATATTACTTATTGGTTTAATATTACTTATAGATTTAATATTACTTATAGATTTAATATTACTTATTGATTTATATTACTTATTGATTTTTTTAATTGATTTTAAATTGTTAATTTATATTCTTATATATTTATTTGATTAGTGATTGATTCAGAGTCTCACGAAAATTTCTTAGGAAAATGATTTTTTTTACTGCAAAGTTGTTCGATCTCTGATGGTCTGACAATTATTAATTAGTTTCCAGATAAGAAAATAGAAAACATTGCTAAAGGCAGAGTGCCTAATCTTAATGTTTTCTACTATGAACGAATTTTTACAATCTAAATTTATTTAGACAAATTAAAGTTAAAGGACACAGTTGTCTCCCTTAGATCATTATTTTCGTCTTAGACGACAAGTTTACAAGTTTACAGAAAACAGAAGTTGTAAAATATATGTGTGGATGCGTAATGGTTACCTTCGTAGGAAATGGAATTGACGACACGAGTTCAAATCTTGGACGAGGCTGTTTGCATTTCCCGTTGCGCTAATTCCCTTTGGAAAGGTATGCATCCAGCTATTCTATATCCAGATATGAGTAAATAGTAGGGCAGACTGTGCTCTTTAATCTAGGAGAAAATTCAAATATCTTAAAAGATTTGACCGTATGTCACATCCTGCTTGTTATGGAGCAGTCGAGTAAATACATATACATGTTTTTTGTTAGAAAATATAAATAGATATTTCTTTTATTGGGTTTCTTGGGGGTAGGGAAAGATGTTTAGTCGAGTCTCCCCTCACTAAGGACCAATATTAGCATTAGGATATCCGTGATATACTAACACTGAATAAACGGAAGGAAAGACTCATGTTACACAAACAGAAACATTTAATATATACAAAAAAACGTGTTCCAATAGCTAGGAATATGTACATATTGTTCTATGAACAACCAGCTGTACTCCGTTCAAAAAGAAATTGACCTTATGCCGCACCCTGTTCGTGACGGAGAGGTTGGGTACATACAAATACGTAAAATATATTTCAACAGGGGAATATAACACTGGTAATACTTGTTTGCGTGGAATGAAAAATGGTACTTTTCGGGGCCTAAAAGTGGCCTGGCAACTACCACATGAGATGAAAACGGAATAAAATAGGAATATTATTCGTCTTAATTTTTTAGATAAGGCTTGATGTATATTTATTTTTTTTTTTTTTTTATTTTTTTTTTTTACTGTTGATCAAACAAGGCGTCGAATAACTTTGGTAAATCTCATTCAAATAATGACGTCATTGTTTTTGCACGCCTATCAATCCGAAATGTGTCACACAGTTCAAAATGAGTTCTCAGGTTGGGTCATTAATATGCTTGAATAGATTGGGAACACCGAAAGAAGGCCGGAGAATACAGTGACCGATTTTTTTAAATTTTTTTTTACATACCATAATAGATATAAGAATAGTCTGAAAATCAAAATACAGATTAGGAATATATTTGAAAAGATATACTAACAATCAATTAAAGTCAAAGTTACAAAAAAAAAATGGAAGAATACAAGTATCAAAATGTTTTAGCACTGAAGCCGCTCGTTGGGTAACGGTTATCATCATGGGAAGTGGACTCGTCTTCCAGTTCAAATCCTGAATGAGGCTGTTTGCATTTTCACATAGCCTTCTCTTAGACCAGTTGACATACCAAGATTAAAGAGCCTAGTCTGACCTACTATTTACCCATAGCTGGAAGGAGAACAGTTGGATGTATGCCTTTCCTGGGCGTATTAACACTGTTTGCATTTTGTCATAGCCCTAATACCCTTAGGAAAGGTATGAATCCAATTATTCCCCCTCCAGTTTTGTTTAAATGGTAGGACATGCTGGGCTCTTTAATCTTTGTATGGCAACTGGTCTAGGAAAAGGAAAACTCTGAATTTAAATCAGTTGTAGACCTGGAAATGAATGGGGTTCGCTATGCTATTTTGACACACTACACGAATAACGCTTCCACGGCCACGCCGGGTTACGGGTTAGTGGCCGATCTTAAAATGTCTTAAGAGACTTAGCTTGGGAGAATTACCGTTTAAAACAATTTGTAATTCTGTCATCTGTGGAATGAATATAGATCTGTCTTAAAAACATTATCGTAAATCAATGTAATCTTTATTCTGTTTGGAACATGGTAATATTTATTGGCTAACTTTTTTTCTTTTTTTCTTTTTTTTTTTTTGGTGGGGGGACTATTATCTTTTATGCTTGGTTATATAGTAATTTCAAAATAAATCCTAAATAACTGCTTTTTTTTATTTTCTCCAGACCATTGTGGTCAAGAAATTGGCGAAAGGAACCAACTGATTCTACGACGGCATTTGAAGAACTCCAATTCTCACCAAATTATCCTGTAAATGACAAATGTTCATTCGATTCCAGCCTGACCCCTCAAATAATGGCTTGTTTTATAAATCCGGAAGAGGTTAATGAAATGAGCCAGCATCCCGAAAACACTCATTGTCAAACAATTGAACCACTAAATTTAAAATCTGAAGATTCTCGAACGTTACCTGTTGATCAGATAAGTGAAGATGAAGAAAACGAGAAAGAAGATGAGGAAGAAGTAATTGAAGGCACTGGTGTTGATGGTGGACACTCTGAATCAGTTCCATTCTTTGATATGGCTTCTGCATACTGCGCATCAGAATTAACCAAAGAAGATGACGAAGACTTTGCCGAGAATGCAGGATTGAAATTAAATGATTATCCAAATGAGGGAAATAAGGATTTAAAGGAAAGTAACAACGATGAGGCTAATGTTTGTCATAAAGATGATAAAGAAGAAACAAGGGGAGATAATCAGAATATAGATGACTTTGATACAAAGTCTACTGAATCCCCTGCTTATCTTTTCAAAGAACCTTTGCCATATCCTCTTAACAAACTAGATATTAATCAGATGAGTCGAGAAAGGGTAAACTGGCGTGAGGTGGTCAGATGGCACTCGATGGACCCCCTAATGCATTCAATTCTGGACAGACTATTTGAAATCGACCAGCTACAGCACGAAACAGAAGAAAATGAAATCAGAAAAGCATTAACGAAACAAGCAATGCGCATGAAACCACGTTCCCTGAATTCTCGACAAGTGACTAGCGTCACATTGAAACTGAGTGGACGAGAAAAGCAATGTACAGAAAACTGCCTACAATCTGTATCTGCAAGTGACGGTCTTGAGAAACACCGAGTTATGCCATCTTCGGTGTGTCATTCTTGCTATCAATCTCTATTTGGACGGAACGACCAGGAAGAATATAGCTATGACCAACAATCCCGCTTACCTGCCGACAAAGAACTTTGGCGGAACCTAGCCACATCAGTGACATCAGTTCCAACAGTTGCAATACGGCCTCGATCGTGCAATGTTGACCACCCGCGCCATTCTCCCAGCAGATTATCTGTTGCCCCAACCAAAAGCCACCGACCTAAATCTAGTACAGTGTCAAGTTGTAGGTTGACATGCTCCTCACAGGAGGTAACATCACAGAAACATTCTAAAGATTCACCTGAGGGTCTTCTCATTGATCTCAAAACTCCAATATCAAGACCGAAATCAACAAATCCAAAACATTCAGTCATCAAATGCAAGGGGCGTCGCAACAGTTTGGTTCTAGGAAAGGGTCACCATTCCACAGAACGGAACTTAACCACAAATCCAGATAACCAAGATCCTTCACTTATCGTAAGTTAACCTTTACAAAAGTGGATTAAAATATATCAGAATTGTTCGTCCTAAGTAATCTAAAAAGTAAGATAAGCTTGTTATGTGTTCTTTTTGTATTTCTATAAAACTATGTGCACTTTTATGTATGCCTAAAAACTATGTATTTTTATGTGGCTACAAAACTAGGTGTCATTTTAGTGTCCATACAACCCCTTTTTGTGTGTCTATAAAACTATGTGTCATTTTTGTGAGTCTATAAAACTGTGTCATTTTTTATGTGTCTATAAAACTAGGTGTCATTTTAGTGTCCATACAACCCTTTTTGTGTGTCTATAAAACTATGTGTCATTTTGTGAGTC
>CM042163.1:26454927-26494927 GCA_023376005.1 Doryteuthis pealeii | reverse complement strand
GACACTGCTGGAGAAGCAAGTACGAACTCATAAGTGACGTCCTCCTGTGGAAGCCAGTGTGGGCTGACCAACAAAGACGTACATTGACCAGGTCTGTGCGGATACAGGATGCGGCATAGAAGACCTCCCGAGAATGATGAGCGATAGGGATGGATGGAGAGAGATTGTCATGGATATCCGTGCTAACAGCACAACATGATGATAATGACTTGGAAGAGTTCTTCTTTGTCTTGCACAAGATTATGTTAAAGAAACACCTTACCATTTTGGAGGCGTCTGCAATCAATACTATCGCCTTAGCTTGTATATATATTTACCAACCCCTCCGCACGAGCAGGATGTGACACAAGGTCAATTTCTTAAGCGGAGTTCAACAGGTTTGAATTCAGAGTTTTCCTTCTCCTAGACCGGTTGCCTAACCAAGGTTAAAGAGCCCAGTCTGCCCTACTATTTATCCATAGCTTGAGGGATAGTAGGATTCATACCTTTCCCAAGGGTATTAGCGCAAAGTGAAATGCAATTACCACATCCAGGATTTGAACTCACGGCGACGAGTCCATTTCCCATGACTTTAACCATTACACCACGCGCTTCCTACAACAGAAGTCTCAAACACAAACTGGTTTTTGTTGGGAAATTTTTTGATCAATCTGGAGATCGTAGTTTTTTTTTTTTGTTTTTTGTTTTTTTTTGTTTTTGTGTTTTGCTTTGGTTTTGTTTTGTTATTTTTTATTGTTTTGTTTGTTTTGTTTTTTGTTTTTTTTGTTTGTTTCTTTTTCTTTTTTGGTTTGTTTTTTCTCTTCAGTTTCTCCCAAATTGGATCCAAAAGTTTTTTTTCTTTTTTTTTTCCGTCGTATTTCATGATAAAGTATGATCCCACTCGTAAAATTCATTGTTGCTATTTGATGTAGCGAATATATATATATATATATATATATATATATATATATGTGTGTGTGTGTGTGTGTGTAAAAGAAAAGGAAGTGAATCGACGGTATGTAGTATATTAAGAAAGAATGAAAAAAACAGGTTAAACTCACCACTTAACCCATTTAAACCTGTGTTTTTTCGCTTTCGAATATACTACCACACACACACACACTGTGTGTGTGTGTGTTCAGTCGTTTCGCTCCCCGCTAGAAATAGCTGTTACGTCTTGCCACACTGGTCCACAAAACCTGGTCGAGCACCCTAGAGGGACGTTGACTAACTTTCACCGCTTTGCTAAAAAGCATTACTCGCCTGTTGTTTACAAACTTGATTTCTCTGGTGATCGTCACATACATCTCCGGATGAAATGTGCTTATCAGATAAATGTTCACCTCTAACTGACAGCGACCGACGGCCGAAAGGTAAAGAAATCGGATATGAAAATTCCGTCGGGTTTCGCTCCCGGCTAAAAGTAGCTGTTAAGTCTAGCTACACTGATAAGCCGTAAACGTCGCAACACTGAATCTGTGGATGACTATTATATATATATATAATATATTATATATATATATATATATATTGAGGAGAGAAGAGAGAGAGAGGGAAAGGAGAGACATGCACATACAGTACTGTTTAGTCGTATGTAGGAATTTCTTTCCGTACGTATGTTGTTTTATTAATATGAATATGTACATACATATATAAGACTGCTAAGAGAGCTCTATCCGTTCATATATATATTTACCAACCCCTCTGCACGAGCAGGACACGACACAAGGCCAATTTATTAAGCGGAGTTTAACAGGTTTGAATTCAGGGTTTTCCTTCTCCTAGACTGGCTATCTAGCCATGGTTAAAGAGCTCAGTCTGCCCTGCTATCTACCCATGGCTGGAGGGAGAATTGGATTCATACCTTTCCCAAGGGTATTAGTGCCATGTGAAATTCCAACAGTTTCATCCAGGAATTGAACTCGGGTTGACGAGTCCATTTCCTACGACTCTAACCATTAGACCACGCGCCTCCACATCTATCCGTTCATATATATATATATATATATATATGTATGTGTGTGTGTGTGTGTGTGTGTGTGTGTGTGTGTGTGTGAAGAGAGGAGTAATATTTTTTGTTGTTGTTTTATCTCTATACAATTTTCTTTTCAGGTTCACAGTGCAAGATCTGATCGAAAAGTAAAGAAAAAAGAAAAACGAAGCCTTACAAGCATTTCACTTTTAGATCTATGAGGGTTTTTGTTTATTAATATTCATTCTGACTTAACTCCTGTTTATTGTGAAACTTTGTATTGTTGTTATTATTGTATTGTTCACAACTTGTCGATTACTGTATATTACTTCAAAGTAAAATGTTGTTTTTTGGTTTCTTTTGGTTTTTTGTTTTATTTTCGTCATTATGATTTTTCATTATATTTGTCATATCGCACCTAAATAATGAGAATGGAATCGCCTGTTTTTCCTGTGTAAATAATGTCTGACGAATACTTGAAAGAGAGAAACAAGATTTGACAGGGATTGTTAATTCAACCTAGCAATTGCTAATTACTGTTTACCTTGTATATTGGTTTACGCCTTTTTCCCTATTATAAATACTCATTGTGTAACTCCCTATTATTTCTTTGTTAACTATTATGCTCGAGTTATAGCAATATTCAAATTAATCTTTCGTACAGTCTAAATCATTTGTTAATATGAAGATAAGTACAAACATAGATATCAAATACGCATATATTATCTTTGTTAATGTTATCAATTTTCGAGAGGATATTTGACTACAGAATGGAGGTTTCTCCCAGGAATGAATTTAAAGATAATTAGTTTAACCCAACACACTGTTTTTTACAGAACAGTTCGTCAGAAATGTAATACAAGAAGGAACAAGATTCAAATTATGCTACGTACATGTCAACGGGAACGTGTAAGTACTACTGTGTGGTTGCACCACTTGGTCTTAAACGAAACGGACATGATCAAACAAACAGAGATGGAAGAAAAGAGAAAATAGAAAATAGAAGAGAGAGAAAATGCCAGCTGGTGTAATGGTTAGAATGTCCGCCTGTCAGGCTGACAGGTAGGGTTCGAATCGCGCACAAAGCACTGCCCTGTCTATAGCTCTGTTGATGAGGCCTAATGGGCTGATATGTACATACAGAGATCGACTTTTTCTCGATTTGTTTACGCTTTACATTTAAACCGATATGCACGCCTAATTCATTTAGTTATAATATAATTAATTAATATATATATATATATATATATATATATATATATATATATATATATATATACTGCTGCGGGGTGTCGCCGTCGTGTAGTGGTTAACGTGCTAAACTGTGACACCATTGTAATCGAGTTCGAACTCCAGTCTCATAATTATTTACTTTCAGACTAATACCCTTGGAAAAGATAGGAATGCCCTTATCCCCACAACTATGGGCTAAATAAGCACCACTACTGCTCTTCTAAAAGGATGGCTTTGGCACTAAATAACCCACAAACGCTGAAATGCCATAAATACAATTAATGCACTTCCCTAAACACTAAGTATGAAATAACCTTTGACATGTTGGCATGCCGTTAAAATCAATCAACCAATCTAAAATAACTGCACAAAAAAATGTAAATATGAAAAATACAATGAACGCGATTCCCTAACCTCAAGGCATGAAATAACCCTAGACTGGTTAACATGCCGTTAAAATCAATCAATCAGTTATTTCTCATAACCCTGGCTGCCGTCGTCACCCTCGATTAAACCATAAGATTTGCACGCATATTTAAATCAAAAATTGTTCTTCTTTAGAAAAGTCAATATAACAATGAAAGTCGATATAAAATTGCTTTATTTCCATTTTAAGTAAATCGAAAAATTGTTTGTAGGATCGAAAAACTGAGTACGTTTTACGGGCTGTGCGGAATGTTTACTGTGTTGCTCCCACAACTGTTTCAGTGTTGATGGTCACTATTCACCACCGCCTTAGCCAACAGCAAAATAGCACTGAGTACAGTTTAGTGACACCAGATACTAACTCTCTGACATAGTTCACATTCTGACTGCCTCCGTCTTTGTTATGTTACTTACTACTACTACTGCTACTATTCCACGTTTCTTTCTTTCTTACTTTCTTTCTTACTTTCATTCATTCTTTAATTCATTCATCTTTTCTTTCTTTCTTTCTTTCTTACTTTCTTTCTTTCTTTTCTTTTCTTTTCTTTTCTTTTCTTTACCTTCCTCACTTTTGCCAAATTCCAAGTTTAAAAAAATGCAAAGCATATATGTTTTGTGATACTAGGATCATTTTTATTCAGCAGTGGTAGCGGTAGCAACAGCGGTAGACACTCGGATAAAAATATCGCCCTGTCGGCGGGGGTTAGAATACGCAGACTGTATCCCTTGCAGAGGAGTAAGACGCTCCCTAAGATTTGTCCTGGGTAGGACACTACACTGCATCTGATGGTGAGACTCCTGTCCTGGAGCTACGTGAAGTATAGAATACAATACACCTTTATTGCCATTATTCCCAGACCCACTCAAACCCGGAGTGGTAGTACTTGTTAGGGTGTATGTTTGAAAATTATTTGTATTCGATTAGACAGTGTACAAAAAAAACTCTGGTTGTTTCCTATAAGTCTAACATGATCAAAGGGGAACCACTCTTGACTGATAAATTATTTATTTATTTATTGATCTACTAGGAAAAAAGAAAACGGGGTTAGGGTTAGGGTTTGGGTTTAGGGTTAGAGTTAGGGTTTAGGGTTTGTTTAATGGGAAAATGAATAATTTATCAGTCAAGAGTGGTTCCCCTTTGATCATGTTAGACTTATAGGAAATAACCAAAAACTCTTTATAAACAGCTACACAAAAATGTAATATGAACTTACAAAATATGAACATACAACATATGCGATCAGGCATAAAATAACCCTTGACGGTTTGACATGCCGTTAAAATCAATCAATCAGAGAAAACACACCAAAATAAAACTAAGGAGATTTCTTTCTTTCTTTTTTTCTCTCTTTCTTTTTTTCTTATAGGTTCCTCTTATCTTCCGTTCTTTCTTTCTTATATACTTTCTTCGTCTCTTTCTTCTTTCTTTCTTTCTTTCTTTCTTATATCCTTTCTTTCTTTCATCCCTTCTTTCTTTCTTTCTTTCTTTCTTATGTAGGTTCTTCCTATCTTCCTTCCTCCCTTTCTTTCTTTCTTTCTTTCTTATATCCTTTCTTTCTTTCATCCCTTCTTTCTTTCTTTCTTTCTTATGTAGGTTCTTCCTATATCCCTTTCTTATATAGGCTCTTTCTTTCTTTCTTTTTTCTTCTTTTTTTTTCTTACATTGGTTCTTTCTTCATCAATTTTTTATATGTTCTTTTTCTTTTACTTCCTATTTCTTCTTCTTCTTCTTCTTCTTCTTCTTCTTCTTCTTCTTCTTCTTCTTCTTCTTCTTCTTCTTCTTCTTCATTTTCCTCCCTTAGGTACACAGATTGTTTATATCAAGCTCAATCTGTAGAGCATCCGCCGAGGAATCACAAGTTTCTAGGTTCTGATACTAGCCCTGACAATCTCAGTGTATGAGCAGTATATCTTATGTAATCTGACCTGCACGGTAAAGAGAGGAGCTGACAGTAGGTGTGGTGCTTCACCTCAGACACAATAACAGTCTCCCGGGTCTAGCACTAACAAAAAGGAAAGTACCTCGTTGTTCGGTCCCTCGTTGTTCGGCCACTCAGCCATTTTTTTTTTTTTACTCTCCCCACAAACAACTGTCAGTGACATTTGTACGCGCTCCACAATTAGACAAAAGGTCAACTTTTTTTATCAGATGCTACCAACAGTCTGATCAGCTTGCCTCTGGATTTAGGTCTCTGTAAATATCAAGATTTCCAATAATATAAGTTTTGAGGTAAGCTTTCTTTTTCTTTTTTAGCTGATTAATGATATTCATAGGGCAAGTGATCACGGATAGTTGGTAGCACTATGAATATTGTTAGTGTAACAGAGCATGTGCATATTCTTAATCCTGAATTTTGGGGCAAACATGCTTTTTAAATGTGGTTCCTAACATTTTTGTTGAAAGGTTTCAGTGTTTTAAAGTTGACAGTTTTTATTTTTATAAAAAATTAAAAGTCAAATTTATGCATGCAAATTTACCATCAAAAAGTTGGTGCAATCTTTAAAATGGCTTTCTAGCTAATTTAAGACAAAATGCCCCATTGCTTTCACGAAATGGGATTTTTTTTAACTGAAAGGTTTAGCAATGTATTTTTATGACTATTTCAATAAAATTTGGGGTGAAAAACAACACCGAAATATTTCTGTATATCTGAAAATATCTTATTTAGATACAGGGCATTGGATGAAAATGCAAGACCAGGTTGTTGGAAATTAACAAGGTTTTATTTAACACAGAGTAGAGGATGCTTCTACGTTAAAAGTGCCTTAGATCAATTGTATACACGTGTGTTTTGCCCGCACGAACCCCAAACCAAAAGTGTCATGGCAGAAACCGTACTTCCGGGTTTCCAACAGTCTCCTACTGACCAAGGGGAGTAACGCTAGATTTCGTAAGGTCTAGACTTAACAATATCATGCAAACGCCGAGGTGGCCTATACTACATATAGACGTATATAATAATGAAATGTATTGTGTACAGTGCTCAGGTGCACCACAACTCATCAAAGTCTCATGTCAAGTACACAGAATAATGTATTAGTGTCAGGAACATGTACAGTTTACAGTAAGTATATGCATGTATGTGTACAGTGCTCAGGTGCACCACAACTCATCAAAGTCTCATGTCAAGTACACAGAATAATGTATTAGTGTCAGGAACATGTACAGTTTACAGTAGTAATATGCATGTATGTGTACAGTGCTCAGGTGCACCACAACTCATCAAAGTCTCATGTCAAGTACACAGAATAATGTATTAGTGTCAGGAACATGTACAGTTTACAGTAGTAATATGCATGTATGTGTACAGTGCTCAGGTGCACCATAACTCATCAAAGTCTCATGTCAAGTACACAGAATAATGTATTAGTGTCAGGAACATGTACAGTTTACAGTAGTAATATGCATGTATGTGTACAGTGCTCAGGTGCACCATAACTCATCAAAGTCTCATGTCAAGTACACAGAATAATTAGTGTCAGGAACATGTACAGCAGTAGTAATATACATGTATGTGTACAGTGCTCAGGTGCCACCATAACTCATCAAAGTCTCATGTCAAGTACACAGAATAATGTATTAGTGTCAGGAACGTGAACAGTTTACAGTAGTAATATGCATGTATGTGTGCGCGTGTGTGCATATGTATGTGGAGAGTGGCATCAGGTATAGTGTCGGTGGACTACAGGAAGCATGGAGGCTTTGAAAGACTCAGTACTTCGGCAGCCTACAACAGACGCCATCTATTTAAAGTGATTTAATCCCGTTCTGCCTCTGCTATTTGGAAAATGTCCCTAATTAAAATTTTCTTTTGGTTGCTAATATTTTCTGAACAATGTTGATTTCCTGTATGAATATAAGAAAAGTATCAGGTATATGAGATGTATAATTCCATCTTCAAACTGTTAGTATTCATTTTATTTAGTTTGATACTTCCATGTGTTATTGATATTACTCCAAAGTTTGGTTTTATCTATAATCATATACCTCATTTTCAATTTGTGTCAATGTTACAATTTTTGAGGCCATTTTTAGGCTTTAAGTGGGAGCACTTTACAGTGGAGATCCCTTGTGTTAAGCAGAGCGTGATCTTTAGTAAAGAACCCTTTGGCTGTTCTTTGGTGTCCCTTAGTGTTGGGTAAAATCCTTGCTTTGAGCAAAGTCGTTGGTTGCTGGTCTGTTAGTTTGGGGTGAAAAACAACACCGAAATATTTCTGTATATCTGAAAATATCTGTTATGTATTTACATACAATTTAAATACAGGGCATTGGATGAAAATGCAAGACCAGGTTGTTGGAAATTAACAAGGTTTTATTTAACACAGGGTAAAGGATGCTTCTACGTTAAAAGTGACTTAAATCTATAAGTTTTGAGGTAAGTGATCACGTCGAATAATGTCGAATAACGTGCAACTGAACGGCGTTCAATATCGGCGATTAAATGGTTAACTAAGTCTGATAAAATTATTTCCAACATAGAGCTATGTAGAGATGATAAATCGATTCCTGGTGAAATTTTGGTCCATAAACATGTGACCATTATATGGTTTCTCATTTTTTGACAAATTTGCAATGTTCAATCCAAATGTCCATGGTCAATTTAGCCTCCCACTGTGAATAGGGCCAATCATGCATTAAATTATCCAATTATTTTTTGGTAGTCTCCTATCTGACCTAAACATACTAGTATAGTTTCTTTTATCAAAAGAATTCATCCATCAATTGGACTTTTCTTTCTCACAAAAAAATACTACAATTGTTCTGTTATACATGGACTATCTCACCGTAAACAATTTGACGATCCATGTCAAGTGTGTAGATTAGGAATCCCCAGCTTTTTCAACCTGATAGACACAAAGCTTAATTCAGGAAAGCTCGGAGACGCCATGTTAAAAGGAGAGAGAAAAACCAGCTATATTCACAAGGTAACAATCTTAATTTATTATTGAAACATCTGATGTTGTTTGTAAGAACAAACATATGTAATATGATGGTTAAATGATGAAGTTGACATTAGGAACACATCAGATAAGTGATGATTTGAAGGTTGCGAATGCGGCGTACTCTTGACGTGATTCTTTTTGAAGAACAACTGTTCACACTGGTATATAGAGAAAGAACAGAAAGTAGAAAGTAGAAAGCGCGTGGTGTAATGGTTAAAGTCATAGGAAATGGACTCGTCGCCCCGAGTTCAAATCCTGGACGTGGTAATTGCATTTCACTTAGCGCTAATACCCTTGGGAAAGGTATGTATTCTACTCTCCCTCTAGCTATGGGTAAATAGTAGGGCAGACTGGGCTCTTTAACCTTGGTTAGGCAATCGGTCTAGCAGAAGGAAAACTCTGAATTCAAACCTGTTAAACTCCACTTAAGAAATTGACCTTGTGTCACATCCTGGTCGGTAAATATATAGAGAGAGAAAAACACTACCACTATGTGCTGCTTGATAAGGTTGATTAATTGTTCAGATGGAAGCATGTGGTTTTTTATAGAAAGCGAGAAATCGATGTGGTAAGTAAGAAATTTAGACTTCAAATCTTCTGAACACAGAAAATCAATACTCTATTTGCAGTTGTAATGGTACTTCTTCATTGTTTGTTTGTTTGTTTTGTTTTACGGCATATCAACCTCGGTGGGTCATTTAATGCCGATAAAGTTTTGAAATAAATCAATTCTTAATGGATAATACAATTTTTTTATAAATACATTTTTCTATTTAACCCATAGATGGGACCCTAACAGGTACTACCACTCCGGGTCAGAGTGGACCAGGGAGCAATGGTGATGAAGGGATGCTCCACATTCCCCAAACCTCCAAAACTAGAACCTCACCATCAGATAGAGTTTAACGTCATTCCCGGGACATGTAGACCGCAGCCACGCCCTTCTAGCACCCATATGATAAAAAGGGGTTGGGGCTTGCCATAAGGGCAATAGGGTTGGGAAAATCATATAGGTGCTAGGGCTTGACGTGACCAGCCGATTGATCGGAGAGGGCCTCTCTGACCGCCCGTCTAGCCCGTCTCCTGTCACCTATAAAACATTCATCAATTTCTTCACCACAAGATACATCCTGATGAAGGTTTAAAGAAACCGAAATGTTTAAACATCGATAAATAAATTCATCCTATTTTCAGAACACTTGTTTTTTGTTTTTTTTCACATTTCTTAATATTGTCGGATTTATTTTCCATATTACTCCCATATATATATATATATATATATATATATATATATATATATATATATATATATATATATATATAAGGATAAAGTCTGTTTCGCATCAACATACTGTTATTTGTTTTGCTTTTTACTTGTTTTTATTTATAATTCCTTTCAGCATTTACCTTTTTATCATGACACTCGGAAACTCTTCTGTTATATTTCGTTTCGAATTCGTTACGTATAATTTGCTACAACATTGAGGCTACACTCGTCACAATTTTAAGTTTTAATGATTATGTGTGCACAGTTTCTGTTTAGACATTTTAGTCAGCATTAATCTGGAGAAAAAAAACATTCGGAAAAGCATTTTTTTTTTTTTTTTTTGTGAAACACAGAATTGTGCAAATGCAACACACACTATATTCCCTAGAGAGTAAAATAAATACGAACGTGCAGCTTCAAGTTTATTCATTTATAGAAACGAGTGAGAAAGGAGAAAAAGGAAGAGAGAGGGTGGCAACTCACAGACCAGTATATCGTACTACCTGTTTGATTGGCAATTTAAAGTTTACGGCAAATTTAAACTGAAAGCAGCAGTTCCCGCTTGATTACCAAAGTTAAACAGCGATGAGCCTGTTCAATAATTAATTGTGTGATCCCTTAAACAACAGCAGGTACTATAAGCAGCCTGAGGTCTTTGTTTATTAAAAATGACGTGAGTTGGCATTAAATGACCTGAAAAGAGTTGAAAAGTCATAAAATAAATTTCAAGGTATAACATTGAACTTTTATAGCTCAAATGTTTATTTATTTGGGGGAATATTCGTAATTAATGTTTTCGTTAAGGTGTTGGTCCGCTGCACTTTTCTGAAATAAAATTTGTGTACTTTGATTCCTTATCGTATAGTTGATTGGATCCTTTGAGAAGTCCGTCGCAGATGACGATGACGTCATTCCATGGCTTCAACAGTTGTGGACTCTCTTGTGACTAGTTAGTCCAATTTTTGACTTGCAGATGCGGTCACACATATTGCAACGGAAATTCCCATCTGTATTTGGTGGTTCATGACGACGAAGACATCGCCACTCTGCAGTCCTGTTAATCTCGATATTGAGCCGCTTAGCTCCTGTGCGGCAGGAGTTGTCTATCAATAAACACGATATCTACGGTTGATGGGATAAAAGGAAAAAAAATCATTCGTAGGTTATTTAATGCCGAAGTCATCCTTGTAGAAGAACAGCATTGATAGTATCGACCAAATAGCTGGAGGGGAAGAGGTCCATATATTTCCTTTCTCTTAGTTCGAAAGTGAGTGTAATAGCGTGATTGGAGTTCGAACTCGTTTACTATGATGTCGCAGTCCAGCATGTTAGTCACTAAACCTTACAATAAAGAATTGAAATTTGAACACTTGATAAAAATTAATCTAAAAAATAATTATAAAAAGATAATAAAATGTTCTAATATCATAAAGTCTGTGACCGAATGTATTCATCCGGCTTATTTTCTCTTTTTAAATAGTGGAAAAATTTTTAAACGTAAATATATCCAATACTTTTGCAACTCAGTAAAAGGCCATTTAGTTAAGAAAAGTTTGAGATGATTCACCCGATAGAGTTTCCTTCGCCTAGACTGACTGCTTAACCAATGTTAAAGATCCCAGTCTGCCCTACTATTTACCGATAGCTGGATGGAGAGTAATTGGATTCATACCTTTCCTATGTGTATTAGCGCTATGTAAACTGTAGCTTCGTCCAGGATTTGAACTCGGATCGACGACTCCATTTTCTACGACTCTAACCATTACACCACGAAAAAGTCAGTTTCATTTTTATATCAAAGAAAACACGGGAGATGTGGAAAGTACACTTCAAATCAACAAATTTCAAACTAGAAAATACAGTATTTGTTACGAGGGTAGAATGAATATTTATTGAATCATGTGTACTGAGTTCGTAACGAAAAATAGTTCAATATTATAGCAGAGGAATTTTAAAAAAAACGATGATTGATTGAATACCGTTTCCCCGAACAGGATAAATGTGAGAACAATTCACGACGAACAAGAATATAACAAGAATATTCTATTGCCTGAATAAACTAAACAGAATAGAACACAAACGTGACGTAAGGATTTAAACTTTAAAATTGTTACGAGTGTAGCGTCAATATCGTAGAGAATTATGCGTATCGAATTCGTAACGAAATATAACAGACGAGTTTTCCGGGTGCTGTGATAAAAAAGGTTAATGCTGAACGGAATTATAAATAAAACAAGCCAAAAGCAAAACAAATAACAGGATGTTGATTTGAAACAAACGTTGTCTTCATTAATTATTAACTAATTAATTTTCAAAATTAGGTATGACTTCAATTAAGCACATATCCTCCAAATATATATATATATATATGTATATTGGGGTAGGGAGGGGTAATGATCAATAGTTTACCAAAGATATGTTATGTGAGTATTAATTGGTGTGTATGTACAGTGTATGTGAATGTTAAAAAGATACTTACTTGTACTAGCAAATATATGCACCCTCCGGGTGCAAGTATTTAAGTTTTAATCTAATAAAATATCATATTAAATTAGAAAGGCTAATGAAACTAAATAAGAATGCAAATAAAAAGATTTGAAACAGAAAGTGGTATAATCGAAAAATAGAACAACTAAAACTTACTCTTCCATCACTCTCGCCTTTCATTGCTAAATTTTCCTAATTTAACTATTTAGTTAAAAAAGGAAGTAAAGAATAAAATGACAGTTATTTTTTCTTGTTAATGGATTTCATTTAAGATTCATTGAAGAGATTTTTGCTCATATTCATTAAGATAAAACCAAACAATTAGAAATCAATAATACTAAGTACATATTTATTAAAATCAAATTTTTAATATCAATATGCAAATTAGCCTTTCCGTTCACACTGTAATCTGCTATTTTGTTGTATATATAAATATAATTGCATGCTATTAGTATGTAGATATGGTCAACAGTGGCTTCGGCCTCTGGACCATTGCTATAATTAACGGCGTCGATCCCAGGGGGCCATCCCCCAAGCAACACCTGCCCCCTTGATTTAAAGGGGCAGGGCTGGTTTATTGCCCAGTGCCTGAGGCGCCCCCCTTGAGGGGGAATGCCGACGGGATCGACGCAATTTTTCACCCGCCACCCCATGAGTCTCGGCTTGTGGGTGGTCCCACATAAATAGGGCCTTTGTGCCTGACCCGTACAAGTGGGGTACGTGGAAAATATCATGTAGATATGGTTAACAGTATTAATAATGTAAAACAATTTTATTAATAATTGAAGTTTAAATAAAAATAAAATCATGGAGAATGTGATGTAAATAACTAATAAATTGTGACCTGAGTAGTGATATAGTTTCGGTTACAGACAGACAAACACACAATCTCCATTATGATAAGATGTCAGTCCGGAGATTCCTTAGAGAATAAGACATTGCATAGTGGATAGTTGGTTTAATAAAGTTCTAAGTAACAGTTATCAAAAGAAGAGAAAATGTTGAGTTCTTCATATGTAGCTGTTAGAGAAGGAAAGTATAAATGGGTACAAGTTAAGCATGCTATTGTGTTCATGTAACACGTGGTTTCTGGGAACACAAAATCCCCAGTCCGTAGACAAGAATGCAACTCGTGAATTGCTACTGCTTGTCAGGCAAAAGTTTTGACAGATACTTTTTTCTTTTATAATGTTGTTAGCCAAGCCACCTTTTGGCTATTGGCAGACACGGGATGTAATTACCTTTCGTATCGCCTAGTGTCAAATAGGAGTACCGTGGCAAGTAAAGAATGTAATCCCTATTGGATCTTTCTGGGTACTGTGAAAAAAATGTTTATTGCTGAAGAGAATTATAGATAAAAAAAAAAAAGCAACAAAATAAACAACAGGAGTTTGGGTTAAGCTGCTACTGTAGTGCTGGGTATTTTGATCTATTTCTACTCACTGGAATTTTGGCAGTTAAATAAGGAAAAGTTATATCTGGAAATCTTGACATACGTGGATCTTCTTCTTTTTTTTTTTAATTTGGTGACACACATGGGTTAGGGACCGTTACATATCTCTGTCAATATTTCGCTTTTGTTTTCTACTTTGTTAAGTAATAGAATTTTCGTATGTAATAAAAATAGTTTTCTCTAATTTAGCTTACGCTACAGACGATAAAGCCTACTAACTCACGTCTAAACAGCCAGGATAAGTCGGCTCCGCGAAAATTGTCTATTCCATATTATTCATTGTATAAAAAATTCTCACTCTGAAAATGATTTTTGCAGGGGAGATAACCAGTGTTTAACTGACAGTAAGAAATGGTAGATTATTTCCCTTACATTATAACTTCGTTATCAAATATTTTTAAGTGTCTATTGACTGTGGCCAAAAATCCTGCTAAAATTTCTTTGTGATTAATTTCATTTTATGCTGATAATTTTATTCATTTAAACCAGTGTTTCCTAACGGGGTCCGTTCTGTCCACATACGGCATTTAATACCCGGAGGTCAGAGCAGAAGAAGTGGTCCCAGCGTGAGGATACTACTCAAGTTTCACCAACGATGGCATACGGAAATGTCTTATCCCAATGGACGGAAAAGCTGCAGTGTTTCAACTGTGAAATAATAGACCACTTTTTTAAAAAGTGTGTCAAAAACAAGAGATGCCCACAATGGATTTAACAGGTAGTTCCACGAAACACTCGTGATATTTAGCTATAAGAAAAATAGGAACAGCAAGACATCCTGCGGATGGAGACAGAAGTCATGAAGCCTACCACACCTCACTTGGGATAAAGATAGGTTCCGTGGGACTCCCCCTCCCCAAAACAACAAATGTCTCTGAAAAAAATAGAGGTTTCTCTAATAGTGAAATTCCATGCCGAATTTGACATACTCTGAATGACCCAGCCAGCCGTCAAGTGTACCGCATCCATGGCATAGCGGATACTGGCCTGGGGAGCAAACATGTTTCAGTGGACCAGAGACACTAGAGGTACCTGAGATACACCGACGATCACCTAATACCGACTAGCCATAGGATACACAATATAAAAAATGATAAGCTATGCATAAAGTGCATATTTTCAGAGATGGTTTCATAGATACAAAGCAAATTGTTTATGTTTCAGAGAACATATCCGAGCTCTATATTTTAGCGTTGATAGTGAAGGACCTGAATTTAATGCATAGTAATTTCCCAAAACAAACGTCGAAAATAAACTCTTGGTCACCACCAAAACACATGATGTTGGTGTCCCGGAAGAACAACGGTCCCAAATGAACCGGCCAACATCCTGTTCCTTCGTATCGAAAGCAATAGAAACCGTTTGGAAAGATGGCTACGGAATCATTTCAAATCAAGCGTGTTTAACATGTGTCCCCATCAACCATTACAGACGATGATGGGGAGGCCACTGGATAACCTTTGTCCTAGGGGCGATGTTATCAGCGATGCACACACCGATTCCGGTCCCACACCACTGAAAGTGAAGAAAACCAAACTCCAATCATACAATCACCATGCAACACCTATGTCACAGCCACCTATGTCATTATCACCAAAAAGACAGGGACCGACACACGATTACTCGGAATCGTCCCGACAAGTAGCCACAATTCATACGCCCTGGGGTCATAGGAGGTGGTAACTTGTAGAAGAGAAAGGTCCACCAGGAAGATGGAACAATGCAATAGAAGACCGGTGACATATAAATAGTGAGACCAGTGGCTTTGGGCAGACTACCATCGTTCTTTCAACGAACTTACATGTTACAACCCGGATGTACTAGATTATTTTGAGACGCATAAAATATTAAGATTGGAATAGCAAGATTTTTGGCTGCCGTCGATGCATACTCAGAAAAAAAATTGATATGAAATCTATGATAGAAGGGGAAAAACCTATCGTTTCTTTCTATCAATTAAACTTAGATTATTTCCCTTGCAAAAATCATTTTAGAGAATTTATTTATACAATAGTGTAGAATAAGATGATTTTCGCGTAGTCGACTGGTCATGGCTGTTCGGGAGCAAGCATCTAGGCTTAATCTGATTTGGCAACTAAATTAGCTGCTGAGTTAAGTAAGAAAAGTCTTTAGAAATTTAGAAAAACATTTTTTTTTTTTTTACTTACGAAAAATGTATAATATAAAAACGAAATCACGAACGCAGCAAAATGTGGATTGTTTCACACAGTCAAGTGCTCGGAATTCACTTTCTATTTTCTCTTGAGTCAAGGGGTTTTGCCTCCGACGACTGTCACATGCCAACACTAAAACCTATGGCCTTAAATATATCACAGGATCCTGCATCAACGATTGGAATACACCAACAAAAAATTTGCAAGTATTGATTTCATTAAAATGTTTGCTCACCAACTCAAACTATCTATCAAAATAGAAATTTTTAATACGTATAAGTAAACTTATAATCAACTTTCAAACTATGTAAAAAACAAAAACAAAAAAAACAACTGAGGTGGTCACTACTGAAATAGGCTCAGTCCTAATTATATTCCACACATTACTACAACAACCAACATTACGTTTTTTATTTTTTTATTTTGATTTGTTTTATGTGACATTGTTTATATTGTGTAATGTGTGAAAATAAACCATTGTCTTGTCTCTTGTCTTGTCAACTTAAAGCTGCTGGGAAATACCTAAAGGGAAATAGATTTACTGCCCTTCTTCTCAGATTGAAAGGATTTGGTTTATTGCAACATTGTTCAAGGCTTGCTGATGATAATGGACATATCAGAATATCTATTTGTTCATAGATAATCCTAAGCGGAACTTGAAATGTATGCTTCTACACACAGCAACAAATATAGATCAATCCAAATTGGTCCTCAAATAAGATGACTGAAGAGCAAAAAGAAATCGCCCTTGTTCTACAGAAGATATACCACGATGACCAATGGTTAATCTGAGTGGATCTGAAGATGGGGAATTTTCTTTTGGATCAGCAAAGTGGATATACTAATTATCCCTACTTTATTTGTCTCTTATGGTGATTCACGCCACGAGTGTTGACAGACAGGAGTTAAAATAGGAAACACATGAATACGACTTAGAATTCTAAACAACTTGTATTATCACACATAAAGAAACATAAATTAATTACTTGCAAACGAAGGTTTTGTCTACAGGATGATTGTTATATAAATAACACAGTCCACTTAACTGAGTTCCTGCGATAGGTGAATTATCGGAATCCCTTGCTACGGCTATCTGTTCTCACTGATGTAAGGGACGCTGGCTGAATCAGAAAGAGAAGAGTTTGTCTCTTTGGTTTTGCCGCTAAAGAATGCCGGCCTGTGATTGGTTGGTTGAAGGCGAGGCTCGTAGAACGAAGACGATGACCCTATAAGATTTTTTTTTATACTCTTGGATAAGAATGAGCACCGGGTAAGAAAAAATGACCTCTAAATGAAGACATGTTGGTAAGAGAAAAGAATGTAATTGTAGAAGCATTGGTTGAAAGAGATAAGATGATTTTAGCATCATTGTACCTCAAAGTAGGTTTAATAAAACAATTTCTAAATGCTCTGAACAAAGAGACTACTTTGACTACATATACAGAATATTTCTAGTTCTGAAAGGTAGATATTTTTGATGAGCCACAAATTACGGAATTCATGAAAGATCCATATTTCCAAGGATCAATGAATAATACTGAGGTAGATGCATGGTTTTCATTCAATCTGGTTGTAAGGAATTTTGGTTGGGTCTGTAAACAGATAATTACTTTGAACTAGTGGAAAGAATTCTATTTTCTTTTCATCAAATTGGCAACAAAATGAGCATTACAACCATTTAAATCGTTTCACAGAGAATCTAGCAGACTTAAGTGAGGAAAAGGGTGTACAATTCTGCCAAGATTTAAAAACTATGGAAAAACATACCAGGGACAGCGAGATATCCACATGATGGGGAATTACTGCTGGTCTTTTCAAAATATTGTCCTCGGGCAGATCACCATAAGAAATATTTGAAACGCCGATTTTGTCTGTGTAGATTGATAGTGTTTCAATGATAACTTTCTTTGTTTTTTTTTGGGGGGGCACTATTATCTTATTCTAGGATTTAATTCGATCCTAAATAAACAATTTCTACATGTATGAAACCGTTTTATTAATTAAAAAAAAGGCAATAATGATTATTTGTAAACATCAATTCTTGTGATCGACAATTTTTTTTTTTTTTTTTTGCATAACGTTTCATTTTTTTCTTACCCGGTATATTATATTTTAGTATCTAAAACTTATGGAGAAAAACTATTTATAATCAGCGACCAAAATTTAGGTCTAATATCTCAGATACCAAATTCTATGATCCCCGATGTTGTCATTGTCGGTGCTTACTTCCCCCAACGTATAAAAAACTATAGAGTCTCGCTGTGTTGTTGACGATCAAACCAGAGAAAAGTGTCCAAATTTGGTGCACAGGTGGCATTTGATAGCTTTCTTGACGTGGTCTTGTCACGCAATTTATATTTATTTCTCTGGTAACTAGTTTCTAGTTCTTGCACTACTCGTTTTACGGTTTTGTTTATTGATGGTAACTTGCTTGCTTTTCCAGTTTTTTTAGACTTTCCTATGATTCTGATTCCGTTTCTCTGTGTTATTGAAAGTGTCTGGTTCCATCTTCCCAGCTATCATATGCTTGCGTGTGCTAGAAATATCGGCTGTTCTCTGATTCTGGATTACCATATCGAGCTCAGGTACAGGTATGCCCCTAAGTAGGCGTTCATCATAAGTACCGATGACGATCGGTACTTATGATGATGACTTTGCAAGTTATCGAAGGCTGACCATATATTCGTTTGTTGATTCATTGGATCTTTGCTGAATTCACAGTGAAATTAACAGATCTCGCGATGCATCTCAGGAACCCGTCTGATCAAAACGAATTGGAACAGGGTTCTTTCAAGAATCCACGTACGAGAGAAGAAGGGTTGAAATCGGTACAGGACAAAGGGGATAAATGTATGAGACACACACACCTTCGCTCTGTACTTTAAGGGGATGGATCCTTTGCGTCAACACACGGGTTGTAGCCACGACATTTTTCAGTTCTTCTGACCAATTAGAGATCGGGGCCAAACCATATACCGAGTATCGTGGTCCGTCCATCTAACTGAAGGCACCAAGCAGTGTACAACCCTCCCACGAACTCAACCGCAATCCAACTGATTTTCACGGTTGATTTTGTCCCCTGTCAACGTTTTATACTTTCCGATTTCTATGCTGACTTCCAAGCATCCGGGCACTGCTCATTACAAGCACGATCAAATAGTCAGCATTAGCGGAAAATCTTGCTGAGATCGTAGAACAAGTCAGCCTTATTCTGCATAGGATGCAGTTCGTTCTCAACTTTCGAAAGAACGGTTCTAACGCAAGGGTGTAAAGCATGGACGACAGTGGACAACCTTGACGAATTGATGGAGACAAAATAAAGAATCTCGAATTTACCTCGTTCATCTCCACCACAACTCAGTGGGATGCATACAAGATGCGAATCCAGCAATGAACGTTCGGTTCAAATCCAGCCGTGGACACAATAGCCACTAGGAAACGATGGTCAACTCTATCCAAGACCTTGGATTGATCTAAATTGACCGGTGTGGATTTAGCATTGGCTTTTTCTACGATCGTGCGTACCAAATGAAAACGGTCTTAGACAATCCTGCCCTTTACAGCACAAGACTGTTCAAAAGCAACCAGACAAGGCAAGGCTGTTTGCAAAAGGTTTGTCAAGATCTTCGCCAAAGATCTTTAAAGCGGTGTTTAACATCGTCAATGGGCAAAAATTATTAATTCCATCTGCATCATGCTTGTTCTTGCGAAGAAACTTTTCTACATCCCCGGTGAAGTGTTTGAGAATGATTCCCTGCCTCATCTATTTGTTGTAGATCGTTGCCAGTATGAGTAAAGACATGTGCGACAGCTTCAAGTAAGAAAGATTATCGATGCCACGAGACTTGCCAGTCCCAACTTTCAAGGCTTGCTGGATTTCATCCTCGGTTATTGGCTGCTCACAACCAGCTGTTTTCATCACCGCAAAGTCCGCAAGATTGACGTCAAACTGAGGAGAGTTTGGGCTCCCAACTGAGAAGCTTTTAGAAGTATGCTATCTCCTGCTTGTCAAGTCATTTGTATTCTAAATTATAACACCCTTTGTGCTGCTACTCTAAGTTGGGTCGTCTGCTATAGTTGACTGTAAAGGACCTAAATTTAATTTTCAAATGGTCCCACCATCTATTCCCAAGTACAGTTCCAATCAATTCCATCTTTAACAATAGTAGTATTTACAGAAACCCCTCCATCACGAGTAAGATCAATTTTAAGCGGGGTACTTCTGGTTTTAATTCTTTTGTTGCCTTTCCAAAGCTAAAGAACCCAGTCTGTCCTACTATTTACCCATAGCTGAAGCGATAGATTCATACCTTTTCCAATGGCATTGGCGCGTAGTAAAACACAAACATCCTCGTCCAGGATTTGAACTCGTGTCGCCGATTAAATTTCTTATGACGATAACCATTATGCTAATAACGCCTCATATTTAACATTAGTAGTATCTGGTTCTGAAAATTCTTCACATCCAACAAGAATGCGATGAATTTCCGATAGTCAGCCATTCTAACCTTATGCATATCTAATCTTATTTTGACGCAGGAAAGTCTTTCCTTTCCTTCAGTTCAAACAACAAATAATAATTTGCCCACCTTTCACGGAAGAACTTCCGTGTCTCCATCTTGTTTGTACCAAACATCAAACTTTCCGTTACTATAAACTTAAAATGTCAACGGAGCATGGCACATTCATTGCAAGATATTATGGAAAATATGTAACAAGATCGATACAAGACAAAAGAAAACTACTTGGTAGATACACAGTCGAGAAATTTTAGCTAACTAGTTCAGACAATATCAGATTGACAAAATAACAGAAAAAATACAATGGGGTATTAGCAATTGACCTTTTGCTGTATTTTTCTTGTGCTTTCAAATCTCTGTCAAAAGTCTAATAAATATTAAATTATTTCCACCATAAGGCTATCTAGATGTCACAAATGAATTCCTGGGGAAATTCTGTACCATAAATATATTTTGACAAATTTGCAATGTTTAATTCTAATGTTCACAAAACGACCCACTTAGCCTCCCGCTTCATCTGGTGGGCTCTACTGGTGACTTGTAAATTGGATAACGTCTGATGCTTGTGAGTTCTGGAAATATTGTCTTCCTAGAATACCTCACTCGCTTCCACCTTTTTTTATACCAAATATCAAACTTTTCGGCGTTCTTCTCTAATGTATAAACCTAAAACGCCAATGAAGATACCGAGAATGGTCCATTCATCGCAAGATATTGTGGATAAGTTGTAACAAGAGCAACACAAGACAAAAGGGGACCGGCTGTTAGATACACAGATGAGAAAGATCAGCTAGAAAGTTCATACAATGGCAGATTGACAAAAGAGTAGAAACAAATTACACTAGAGCTGATAACTCAATGAGTAAGGGCTAAACATTGGCTATTTCAAAAAATTGTTAGTGTAACAGGACATGTGAATATTATTAATCCTGAATTTTCGGGCAAACACACGTATTTTTCATTGTTTCTGTCAGGATCAGTCCAAACGCAATATCAGAGATACTCTCTTTTGTGAGTAGGGACAGTTGCAACCTGTGTCAGGTGAATTGTGCGAGCAAAAACCGAGCAAAGAAATGGGTTTTCAGCCATGATGGATTGATACTCTAGATTGGTTACACAAAAGTTGAGCACACTGTTTTTGGGTAGAAGCATTTTTCTACCTGCGTCAAATAAAACCTTGTTAATTTCTAGCAACCGGATCTTGCATTTTCCTTCAGTGCTTCATATGTAATTTGTTTGTAAAAATATAGCCTTTTCGGTCATTTTTTATATTACGATGATTTAAAGTTGACAGTACTATAGAAAAAATATGGTAAAATTCATGCGTGCAAATTAATCCTAGAAATTGTGGTGCAATCTTTAGAATGACGAATTTAAGACAAAATACTGCTGGAAATGTTCTGGTTACTTTGGAGTAAAAAACTTAGTTAAATATTTTTATGACTATTTCAGAAAATACTTTATTTTTATAACCAGATTTTAAGGTAACACCCCTGAGAAATGCCCATTTTTTAGGGTAACAAACACCGAAATATTTTCTGTATATCAAGAAATATGAAAACACTGAGGACAGAACATACAATTCGTAAGGCCCTGCATGCTATCTTTTTAAAGTGATTTAATTTTGATCAGAGTGGATCTGGGAGTAATGACAACTTGAGTCTCACTTTCAGATGCAGTTTAGTGCCATACCCACTAGTGTCTAAGCCCTTTGCTCGGGATACAACCAGTGTATTCTAAGCCTCGTCGAAAGGGTGTCCTTAAATCAAGTAACGTGAAGTCGCTTTCAACAAGAGTTGAACTCTCCTTACATGGACGGCGCCTCAATTAATTCGACAACGGAAGTTCGCATCTTTCTGTAAACGAATTCTTCATTCCTTTTCCACGCTACTTAATCTAACGATCAAATGATATTCGACTTGTGATAAAAAGCAACAAGATATAAAAAAAAGATTAATTCCTCTCGTCTATTGCTCGTGATTTTCAAAGTGTAATTTAACATTCATATTATTCTATTTTTGATTGAAGGTTTAATCAATTGTTAAAGTAGCGTGAATGCTGTAACGAATGGATTTGGTTCATTACACCATTTAACGCTTACTTCACGGAACACGATTACGCAGAAATAATCGCATTATCGAAGGATCGTTTCCCCAAAAAATCAGCATGCCGGATACAAAAAAAGGTAACTTTTATATATCAATCGGATTTTTTTTCAATACTGTGTAATTTTAAAATTAGACCGACTTGTAAATAGTATTTATTTATTTCCGATAAAACATCTCAAAGAAGAAAATTACTTCATGAAGGATTAAGAAATTTAAATACCTTTTTTTTTCCATGAATTCATCGTTAATTGTTTTATTCGCATAAAGTTTAGTTTTTAGTTTTAGGATTTAGTTAAAAACGAGTATTAAAAAAAAGATATGAACTAAAACAAGAACAAAAAACATAAAAACAAGTTCGAGGAAAAAGTGAATATTTTTAGAACACAGTGTTTATTTTTTAAGTCCTCTAAACTTGTTTTTATGATTTTTGTTATTGCTTTTGTTCAGATATCTTACTCGTTTTTCATTAAAAACTATTAAAAATTTCAGCTAAAAACTAAAAATTAAAGTTAGAATTATACAGAATTTTTAAAGATCCAATTCATATATAAAAGTTATCTTACTTTGAATTCGGCTTGCTGAATTTTCAAGTAAATGACCATTAGATAAAGAGATTATTTCTGTGTAATGATGTTCCGTAAAGTCAGTTTTCCTGCAAGTTACATTCGGTATTATAATTGCTTCACGTAATGAATAATACCTAACGTGTTTGTAACAAAATGTAGCTTAATATTGTAGCAGACATTTCAGAGTACTGAATTATGAATAAAAACAAGCAAACAGCAACACAAATAACAGGAGGTTGATTTGAGACAGACATTGCCTTTTTTATGTATTTAGTAATGAACAATACTTAACAAAAGATATGTACTTTGAGTATTATTTTTTGTATGTGTACAGAGTAAGTAAATTTTTTAGTATTCTTTTTAAATGTTTACTTGCGTGTCAGTCCGTAAATTCCTCAGAGGATAAAACTTATTTACCCTCGTAAAATTTTGTAACTGATACATTAGTTCGTCTGTTTTGGGCGGTAAAATAGGGGAAAATAATTTCTGGAAACCGTGACATGCATGGGTATTTTCCTAGATTATTCGAGTGTCAATTGGCACATAATAGAAAGAAAGAGAAGAAAGAAAGAAAGAAAGAAAGAAAGAAAAAGAAAGAAAGAAAGAAAAAAAAGAGCAACAATGATTTCATCTACTTTATTTCTTTTTTCATTTTTTTTTTTTCATTTTTATAATTTAATTTTTTTTTTGTATGTTGTATTCGTGTTTAATAGAGCAAACTGTTTGGTTTAGTCAATTGATTTTAACGGCATGTCAATCTGTCATGGGTTATTTTATGTCTAGAGGTTAGAGAATCACGTTCATGTTACGTTTATATTTACATTTTTGTGTAGTTATTTAAGAGGATCTTTTTCTTTGCACACTATCCTATTGAATACGAATCATTTTTTAAAATATCAATTTCACCCATAGATGGTAACCTAATAGATACTACCACTTGCCATTACTCCCAGGTTTACCCTAACACGAAGTGATAGTACCTGTTAGGGTCCCATCTATGGGTCAAATAGATCTGTTTGCAAATTATTTGTATTAGATATGAATGCTTGATTTCATATAACGTTGTACAAAATAAATCTCTTAAGAAACAATTGCACAAAAAATGCAAATACAAATGTACAATGAACATGATTCCCTAATCTCTAGGCATAAAATTACCCAAGTTAATATGCCGTTAAAATCAATCAAACTTTTTATTATACTTGATCAGGCGACACTTAAGTTTTATGTCAAGTCAAATATTTATTATAATCATTTACAAATAAGAAGAAGCATTTTATAATTAGCTTTTAATAGTCATTTCCCTTGAGAAATTATAATGATCATAGTGAGCGCGAACAAATTGCAAGTTTATGCTCTAGATTAGATAATTTTAAGGTTATTGCGCTAACAAAAATCTCGCTAAGACGTGCTATTTTTAGGTTTTGTGGTAATATACAGGGTGTTTCAGAAAAATGTTTTATATCATTTCATGATTTAATAACCTGACCAACTCTCATTCAAATGATTTCAGATTTTAACAGCATCTGTAGAACTCAAAATTCTGTGACTTTTTTTTTTTGGGGGGGGGGGTATAGAAATGCTATGAAATAAAATGGCGTTTAAACATTAAACACAAAGTTTTTAGTCGTTTAGAGCCGGTTTAGCTCATTCGGTAGAACGTCCGCCTAGGAACCATAAGTTTCCGGGTTCGATACTGGCCCTCGCCAACTCAGAGTATGAGTAGCACAGGGATCTGTGCGTTAAAGTGAGGAGCTGATGGTAGGTGTGGCGTTCCACCTCAGACACCAAAACAATCTCCTTGGTATAGCGCTAGTGAAAAGGGGATAGACTCCTGCGCTGTCTGGCTGATACCGACTTTAAGCCACCCCGAATACTTTACTTACTTATTAGATTAAGAAATGATATAATTTTTCTCTGAAATATCCTATATATCTCAAGTAATATAAAACAATTTTGAAACATTATTTATATATATTCCACTAATTTGTTTTTACATATATCTCAAGATATAATTTCATATATTTACCCAACTCTCCGACATGGATAGGATGCGACACGATGATGCGAAACACACTGTGCATCTCAAATGATATAAAATATTTTGAAAACACCCTTGTCCATGCACAAAAAAATGAAAAGAACATATAGACAAAAAGATATTGAATATTTATGTATTACATTGTAAATATATCATCAACTATAATTTTCTGGGTTTTAACACAATTCTTCATTTGACATATTGAAATCATATTTTATAAATAAATTCTTTCTTTTAAATAGATTCTTTATATATATATATATATATATATATATATATATATATATATATATATATATATATATATATATATATATATATTAAATAGATGTATTCTATTCTGAGAATAGTAGTGCCAGACAGACCTTATGTAGAAATATCAAAACATTAATGAGATAAAAAGAGAAAAAAAATATTTCGCGAATAGAAAAAGAAATAAACAAAAAATAATCCTGACATTATACACCATGATAAATTTATGGCAAATATTATTTCTTTAATAGGAAAAGAAACATAATTTTTTTTTACAAGTACCATAAAAACAAACTGAATTAAAAAAAACAATAGAAAAGCGGAAAAAGAGGAACGTAAGAGCATTATTTTCAAATTATCCTGTCAAAGGCTCGCTTAGGAGATTTGCAAGCAAAGAGGCGGTGGGTAGGGGGATGTTAGAAGCCGCCTCATCATTATTGGTTTGGTATCGTCGACAGTGCCAGCAGTGTGTTGCCGTGGAAACTGACTGCCAATCGATATTTTCTGCTGCGTCACGGTTGGTGGAGATAGTTAGTCAGCGTCGACGCCGGGGCTCGGTTCTTCTATATAAGAGGGTCGAATTTGCACACCTGCTGTAGAAGCCAGGCCGACCAGTCTCTCATTCAGACGATCCTTTTCGAGTCCATAACAAAAAATCTTCTCCAATTTTAACAATGAGGGAGATTATACACGTACAAGCAGGACAGTGCGGTAATCAAATAGGGGCCAAGGTAAGTCATTTATTTAAGGGATGAGGAGGTAAAATAAGAAGGAAATATTTTTCTCTCAATATTATACCTGCCAATTGTTTTTTCTTCATGCTTTTTTTTCTTTTTCGTTTTTTTTTTTTTTTTTTTTTTTTCCCCCAATTATCGAATGAACCAAACCAATCTAAAGAATTAATTAAAATTTTCTTTTCCTTCATTGATAAGTAATATGATCTGCTTATCTTTGAATATAAATTTCCTAATGGTCATAAAATGGCAAAACTGTCCATATTCAATGACATAATGATTTATTTGGGGAAAAATACCATTTCGTATTATTTTGATTTTCGAACACCAATTTTTTTATGAAATTTTATTTCTGCACATGAATGTATGAATGAAAAGATATTTACTAAGCATACCCAAATCCGGCACCGAAAAAATTAAGGTAGAAAGATTGTGCCGTGGCATCATGCCTTAAAAATCGCTATTATTCAAAATGCCGGCTATATTGGCATCAGTTGGGAAAAAAAAACTCTGGACTTTACACACACACACACGCACACACACACATACACACACACACACACACATATGAATATATACATATATATATAATGCATGCAATTTTAAATGCATATATATATATATATATATATATATATATATATATATATATATATATATATATATATATGCAAATTTAAATGCACATATAGTATATGTATATAGATCATTAATATAAATTTGTGTGCATGAGTTAATTGATATAATATATGAAAGCAAAAATATCTCATCTTTCTGAACATTTATAGATAGATGTACATGCATTTGTTTATGGAATAACTTTATATATGCTTCTATTGTATTAATAATTAATATATGAAAAAGGTGTTTTCCTAAATGGTTAAATGTGTTAAAGGATAATTTATCATTTTCCCCAAATATATCAAATATATATTGAATATCTTTGAAATAATCTACGTTCCTTTTTTTCTGTTTTTTTTTCTTTCTTTCTTTTTTTTCTTTCTTTTTTCTTTTTTTTTCCTTCTTTTTTTTTTTCTCTCTCTTGGAAAATGTCAAAAGTACAATCATTTGTCACCGATGAGAATATTGATTGAAAAAGAGAATAGATAATTATTATTTATCAAATAATATTTTCTAAACATTTTTACTTAAATTCTACTTCAGTGTGGAAAAAAAAGTAAAGTTCAAAAATCTATGAATCAGAGTTCTTTGGAGAAATAAAATACAGTCTTTTAAATTGTTTTTTTTTTTCTTTATATCTTTGCTAGCTGAAAATATTCGACCCCCCCCCTCAAATGTTTCACCCCTCACTCCTTCTTTCTAAACGCTGAGATGCGTCTAATAATGTATGTGCATATACTTAGCTCAACGCATGCATACCGGCTTTGGCGCGTGTTCTAATAGACAATTCAGAATTGGTTGTTTTATACTTAAAATTCAGGAAATTGGTTGTTTTATTGTTTTTCTATGCATTAAAGAATAAAAATATGTCTTAAATTGAATATAACTTCAATAAATATTTCTCTAAGAGAACATAATTTTCTGACAAAATTACCATGTTTGACCCATTAGCCATCAAAGATGTCATCTGCTAATTATTCTTTCTGACCATTTGTAGTTCTTGCTCATTTTCGCTACAAGCAGTTATTAAATTTAAAGTATTTTATCTTTATGGTCAACTAGTGGGAATACCCGGTGTTGCCCGTGTATTACAACAAATTAACTCCAGTAATGTACAATTTTTTTTTTTAATTCGGAAAATAATTGGAGGATAAACAATATTTATTAGAATTTAATATCTTGACCATATTTGACAGAATAAATACATTGTTAATGTATATATCAAATTAACACCAGAAGGTACAAATCTTTTTTTTTCTTTTTTTTTTTTTTTTTTGATCAGAAAATAATTTGAGGATGGGATACACGGTGAATCAATGTATACTTTTCTTTTTCTTCTCTTTTTTTTTAATTTTATTCTTTTGGTACGATGACGTCAGCGAGCACTTGTCAAAATTTGTCGCTGATGAGAATGAAGTGGAATCAAGATTCTTTATTATTGATAGTAAATCTGTCTAGGCAATGACTCATGAAGAGTTTTCCATTGGTTGTTGCATGAGGGGTGTGCCTTTTTATTATTTCTTTCTTTCTTTTTTCTTCTTTCAGGTGTCTGTTGCTTATGACTCACTATAATCACTCTGATATCCTGAGTCAATTTAAATAGTAAAAAAAAAAACAATACAGATCACTACTAAAAATGTCTACAAAAGATTTGACACAAAAAACTATGTAAACAGATATAGCGGACGATTAGGTGGTAATAACCTTTAATCTATGTTTAGTAATTTATGACTGGCCGGCCGGCGTTTGCTTAACGCCGGATTATGGCTTGGACGATGTAATGATGATAATCTTCAAGTCAGGCTAAAAATACAATCATTTTATTTCGGTTCGTTTCTTGGTTTTATCTTTTTTTAACTTTCGATAATTTTGGCGGAATATTCTAATTGAAAAGAAAAATTCCTATTTCAAAGCTAAATATAGCATTCCCTCTATTTTAGGCTTTCATCAAAATCTTTCAAATGCATTGCATATGCACATATGTGCATCCATAGATTTTTCTAACTTTCGATAATTCCAGCGGAATATTCCAACCAAAAAGAATTCCCATATTCAAAGCAAAATATTTTAGTTTTTTGTCAATTTCTTTCCGAATGTATTGCATATGTGCATCCATAGATTTTTAACTCCCTATAATTCCGGCAGAATATTCCAACCAAAAAAAATTTCCATATTCAAAGCAAAATATATTAGTCCCTCTATTTCATTTTTCATTATCTTTTTTTTCAAATACATTTCATATGTGCATCCATATTTTTTTATTTTTTTAAACTATCATTAATTCCGGCGAAATATTCCAGTTAAAAAATCCCATAATGAAAGCTAAATATATTATTCCCTCTATTTAAATTTTACATCAAATTCTTCAAATGCATTGAGTATATATATATATATATATATATATATATATATATATATATATATATATATATATATATATATATATATATAGTTAACAGCTGGAATGATTTTGGAATGGTTTTTGTTTCAGGATGGAGATTTTCATCTTTTTTATCTTATTCATTTTTTTTTTTAAGATAATCTGTATAAATGAATGTTATGTATGCTTCCATTTAATAAAGTATGGCTATGTATGTGATTAAAAGTATTTTTCAAAGCTTGATAATGAAAATTTGAGTGTCTGCTTTCTATGTGCATGTGTCATAAGAATTATTAAATTTGGGTCTTTTGTGCAATGGAATGAGAATTCTTCAGTTGCGCACTATACACTGGTGTAAGTATTTTATATATGTATAATGTTGATTATTAACCTTTTCAATAGTTCTGTTATTGATCAATTGGAAAATTGATTCAAATTTTATTTTACAGAAAATACTTATATATATTTTAAAGAGAAAAATGAAAAAAAAAAGAAGTTGTGTGTATAATCTTTTAAAATTGAAAACATAATTGTTTTCGTTTAAGAAACACTAAATATACATAAAATTTGAATGTATATTTCTTCTTCTTTTTTTTTTTTTTTTTTTTTTTTTTTGGTGGGGGGAGTTCATCCATTTTTTTATTTGAGCAAATTTGAAAAGTAATGTCTGTGGTGATAAATTCCCGATTTTTTTTTTTATCTTGACAAAAAGTACGAATTTGGGAATTGTTCTCGATTTTAAAAGGGGTATATATTCAGCCTTTTTTTCAATTTCTCCTTTTAGCTTATGAGCTTACCTGAACTAAGCTAAATGAGATACAAATGTAATTTAGGGTCTTACACCTTCAAAGCCTCATCTTTTAGATATATTTTTATTTTATCATTAGTTTTTATTCTTTAATACTAATTCATTTATGTATATGTATATATATATATATATATATATATATATGTGTGTGTGTGTGTGTGTGTGTGTGTATGTGTGTATGTATATGTATGATATATATATAATGTATAATTATACATATATAATGCAACATTATATATATAATGTATAATTATATATGTATAATGAATAATAAATATATATATATATATATATATATATATATATATATATATATATATATATATAATGTATGATTTATAATGCATAATTATATTTTTTATACAAAATGTATATATATATATATACATATATATATATATATATATATATATATATGTATGTATGTATGCATATATGTATGTATGTATGTATGTATGTATGTATGTATGTACGGACCTCATCAGGTGAAAGTCCGACTCTAACTTTTTTTTAACCAATGTTAAATGATATAAATGTAATCTCTAAAGGCTAGAGAAGATTGATTAAGAATAAATGCTTCATTGGATTTCAAAACTTTAAAAAATATATTTTTTCAAAGATAAAAATGAAAAAATAAATGTTGGGTGTATAGACCTTTTAAAATCGAAAACATGACTGTTTCCTATAAGATATGCAAACATTCTTTTGAAAAAATTACAAAATTCTGGTAAAATATTTTTTATTTGATTAAATGAATTAAACTGTATTATTTTTTCAAACAGTTTATAGTAAATGATTATTTTTTAATTGTTTTTTTAGCAATTTTTTTCTATTTCTTTACATCATATAACACCCATAAATTGAAATTAAAAATGGGGTTCAATAAAATATTCTACTGAGTCGTTTCTGTTAGTCTGTATCAATTCAACATTCAAACTATTAGATAGTTCTTATGATTTTTTAAATTATATTCTCTCACATACGATGCCAGTGTTAAATAAGGAACCTTAAAAGATGACCATCTAAAAAATATACCCAAGTGGTATTATTGTTGTGATGCTTTTGTTGTATATTTAAGTAGTAGTAGCCGTATAAAATGTTGCAGATTTTATAAGATGTGGGGTGGACATATACGAGAGGTCCAAGAAGAAATAACAGCTTTATATCAGACAGACGACAGGCGTCATCCATTCATAGTAGTAGCAGAAATTCTAGCAGCAGAATTGGAGTTGTAGTAACAATTATCGTAATCAACTTCATCATCATCAGTATGAATTTGGATAGTAGCAATGGCGTCGGCGATGATGGTGTTGAGAGCGGGTTTGATGAAGAGGGTAAACAGTATCTAGAATGAATATATTTACATAGGACACTTTTCCCGCGTTAATTAAAAAGTTAGATTAAAGAATACAAGCATTTTTTAAAATAAAGGAACAAATTTAAAATACACACGAATCAAATCAATGAATCATATTCATACAGTGACTGCTATGACCATTGTTAACATTATTTTTAAGTTAAGACATTTCTTAATCTATATAGTTTAAATGATAATTTAGTTTTTAACCTGGGTATCAGATTATGGTTAGACTTTCAACTGCTGAGGCGCTAAGCTATATTAAATTTAAGGCCCTTACCAAAAAAATTATATTAATCATAAAAAATAATAATTTACATATATATGTTCCATGAGAATATCTTTGTCTGTCTATGAACTTTTCAACTGACCCTCGTATATATATATATATATATATATATATATATATATATATATAGAGAGAGAGAGAGAGAGAGAGAGAGAGAGGAGAGATTGAATTAGTTGGAGTAGCCTATTGTCGGTATCAGCCGGGCAGCGGGGGAGTCTATCCCCTTTTCATTAGCGCTAGAACAAGGAGATTGTTTTTGCGTCTGTATCGGCTAAAGTGTTTATAGGCTGACCAAGATACTCTAGTGGAAAGTGACCAAATGAGATTTATTTTTCAATATAGTCCCCACTTGTGTTTTTCCCACTTCTTCCACTGGTGTTGAAGTGCTTGGATCCCATTGGTCAAAAAAGTCAACAGCAGATATGACGTCATCATATGAACTTATCAGCGTATGAACTTTTTACTCTCATATGAATATATAATTTTTGATAAATTAGTGTTAAAGAATAAATTAAAAAAACTAATGATATTTTTTAAACGAGGCCCCGGGGGTAATATACTTAATTTAGTGGATAGGTGTGTCCGGCATTGTATCAGATGTATTATTTTTCAGGTTTATCTATTTATCCAACCACAGGCAGGATGCGACACAAGGTCAATTTTTTAAGCGAAGTACAACTGGTTTGAATTCAGAGTTTTTCTTCTCTAAGACCGGTTGGCACACAAAGGCTAAAGAACCCAGTCTGCCCTACTATTTACACATAGCTGACGGGTAGATGGATTAATTTCCTTCCAAAGGATATTACTTGAACTCGGGTCGCTGTATCCATTTCAAAAGTTGATAACCTCTTGTTATTTATTCATTTATTTATTTATTTATTAGATTTACTTTTAATGTTGAGTAGTATAAATTTGGACGGGTTTTACTCAACTAGTCCAGATGAAGGTATGGAACACCAAACAACGAAAGTATAGAATAGACTCAGTTGATACGAGGCGTCGTGTTGCGACAGCTACCGAGAAATGTTGAATATTGGCGATCTGTTTGCTATAACCAATGGATGTAAAGAAACTACCACGAGACATGGAATTGTTAAGGGATCTAGTTCTTTAAACAAAAAATAAAGGCAAGTGGAAGTCTGAGTTCAAGTGTCCAGAGTTTTCAAGCAGCCTAGGAAAAATTTCATAAGCAGTTTTGGATGAAAACTGCTAGTCTACTTTTAATATTTGTCGGTGGTAGAGGATAGTAGCGTAGTAGCTAATGTGCTAGACTGCGACAACCTAATTGCCGAGTTCGAACTCTAGTCGTACTATTGCGTTCATTTTCGGACTAATACCCTTGGGAAAGAACTGGAGCCTCACCATCGGATATAGTTTAGTGTCCTACCTAGGACACGAAGGCTGGGGAATTCTCGTCTTCGTGTAGGGTACAGCGAAAAGTGATGTATTCCTGGCCCTGGAGATTCCGACCTCCGGGGGGAGGGGGATCATTTTCCCCAAAGCTCCTAAGTGAAGGGTCAGAGTAGTCTTCACGCTGGTCACGGGAACCGGAAAATGTGTATCTATGTTCACGCGCACGCCTCCGTATTAAATTGATCATGTGTAATAGCCCCCACCCCTAGAGGGAGTAATTGAATATTGTCAGCATTATGACCCCCTCCCTAACGTTGCCATGAATAATTCTATAAATACAATGAAACGTTGTCTTGATGTTTGTTTCCCGATTAAAGAATCGCGACTGTCCCTTGTTTGTAATGCAGCGTATCGATAGCGTATTTTCCCAATTGTGCTTGGCACCGGCGTCATATTTTTTCCATATTCTCTAAAATATTTTTAATCTATTTATTTATTGATTCATTTATTTATTTATTTATGATCCAAAAATATTTGAACATTCGAAGCCGTATTGATTCATACCGGTAAATATAACAAAAATATACGAGGATAGGCTGAAAAGTTTATATGATGACGTCATATCTGCTGGTGATGATTCTTTTGACCAACGGGGATTTCTTCTTTTTTCTAAATTTCAAACCCAATGGTTGAACCATTTATTTTTAATCAATCCTCTTCAGCATTTAGAGATTACATTTACATTATTCCATTATTCAACATTGGTTTGGGATATTTTTTTTAAGTAACAATTCGTTCCACAAATAAAATGAGGAATTTAGAGAATTTACTGAGACTCATCTCAGCTCATAAAATATATATGTAATGAAGTTACTTACAGACAGTGAAAAGACTGAACCATATTTTATTATTACGACAGATTTTAATAAAACTTAAATCGCTTAGACACACTTAGGAAGTGATTATTATTGTCGACAAAGTTCATTAGTTGTAGCAAAAAATCACTAGCAAAACATTAATTATAAATTAGGAGATCAAATCAAGCAAAGGAGAATTCTAAGAAATTTCCTTTTTTTTTTTTTTTGTTAATTCTGAAAATTTTAAATTTATACGTCATTTTTAATTGGTGGTGTTTTCGCTGAATTCTGAGTGGCAGCAAATCTCCTCGGGTCTCCAGGGCTCTTCTAAATATTCTAGCCGATCTTAACAATGCTCTGGTCTGCATCGCTCGATTCTTCCTCTAATTTCCAATTCCTGTAGTTTCTTTCAAAACGTTTTCAAACCGTGATAATGGAAGTTCTAATATTCAACTTAGGGGCTTCCAAAATTTTCCCAAAGAGTGGGGGTAGCCCCCATTAGGGTGTCTTGATATTATTGAAATTTGATGAAATATTGCGAATAGGCATTGTTGTGATTTACCTATGGTCTAAATTTCAAATAAATATAACGAAAAAAGATTTTCAGTGTGGATTTGTGCCCTAGGGACCCCCTTTGATTAAAAGGAAATATACTTATCGAAGTACTATGGGTAATGTATTTTCAGAATATATATAACAACCAGACAGACTGGAACTACACGTTTATGCATATTATTATTATATTCGTTGCCTTTGCTGTTTGATGGAATAGTGATACGGGTAGATATTGAATAGGTTCCTAATAGATAGGGCTGAGATCTGAGTTGAAGTGTCTAGAATTTTCAAGCAGCCTAGGGAAAAAAAATCTATAAGCATTTTTTAATGAATATAATACGCTGACAGCATCCTCTGCAGAGGGGTAAGACCTGACTTCAAACAGGTACTACCACTCCGGGTCAGAGTGGACCTGGAATTAAGGGCGATTAAAGGGTACTCCACTCCAAAAATGAAACCTCACGACTAGATGCAGTTTAACGTTATACTCAGAACACTAAGATCGTCAGCCACCGTCTTCTAACACATATAGGATAGAAAGGGTTATGGTTTGCCATAAAGACAATAGGGTCGGGCCAATCATATAGATGCTATGCATGACGTGACTAGTCGATTGATCTGAGGCGTCCCTTCGACAGCCCGTCCAGCTTAAGTAACGGCCAACGTAGGGTGTTGTATGTCATGAACTGCTCAGTCACCAGGATTCCGTCCTTAAGCATCACGGGGTGCCACCCACGGCCAACACTGGGGGAATATTACTCTTCTGCCTTACTGCCCCAGCCAGATGGTCTAGAGTATCCCTTTATTGTCATTACTCCTATGTCCACCCTGACCCGGAGTAGTAGTACCTGTTGAGATCCCATCTATGGGTAAAATAGACCTGCTTAAAAATTATTCGTATTCAGTTGGATCCTGTGCAAAGAATAAAATCTTCAGAAACAATTAAACAAAAATGTTAATAGGAATTCCCCAACCTTTAGGCATAAAGTAACTCTAGACGGCATATCAACTATGCCATTAAAATCAGTCAATTATAATCATTATGAACTTAAAATCGAAGTCTTTTCAGTGTTTAAACATTTTCAACGGCCACAGATACTAAAGGACAATTTTTATATTATTCTGAAAGGTCATTTCATGCACTTTGTGTTTGAACTCATGTGAAAAATACCCAGAAAAAATAGAGGCTCCCTTAGGGTAACGGTTATCATCGTAGGAAATGGAATCAGTGACCTTAGTTCACATTCTAAACAATGCTGTTTGCGTTTCACTCTACCTTGGAAAAGACATGAATCCATCTCTTCTACCCACAAATGAAAACAGTAAAATAAATTTAAAAAATAGTAGTGTTCATTGGGTTCATTAGCCTAGCACGAGAGTGTGGTGCTATTAATAACTCGAAATGATTAATACATTTGACTTACCGATTTCGTCTAGACCTATTATGTATTTAAGATTTATATATAGCAACTAAATCAGTCACTGTCCTCCGGTTCAGAAAGTATGGGAGCTAATATTGGAAAAATCATGATTAGAATGTAATTTGGAAAACTAAAGCAATTTAGTTTCAATTTGTTAAATTTATTAAATTTATTAAACAAATTTAATTTTTATTAAAGAATTTTTTATTAAAATTAGATTTATTATATTATCTTATTAAAAAAATTATATTATATTTATTAAAAAAAATGTAATTATAAAAAAATGTTATATTCTATAATAATATTTATCAAATATTATTTATTTATCAAAAATTTATTATATTATTTTATTAAAAAAATTTTTTTATTAAAATTAGATTATTATATTATTCCATTAAAAAAATGTTATTAATCAATTTAAATTTATTAAACAAATTTAAATCTATTAAATTTGTTAAATTTGTTAAATTTGTTTCATTTAAGAATACAATTTGTGGTCGTGTGATTTAACTCCATAAAGTTTAGTGATATCTAAAGAAATTGTTATAACGGATTGGGTAATTTTTTAATTGTAAAGTCGTCGGTAATTGAATTTCTATATTTTTCTGTGTTGAGTAATTGTGAGTAGATATTGGTATAATATTACTTCAATACTTTGTTAGTGGCATTTTGTGTTGTTGATGTTTGTGAGGATAGGGTGATTCGGAAGTATCTCCTTTTCAATTCTGCTCACCTTGGACGTTTTAAACAATTAGAGACACAGTGTGGTTGCCTTCCCAATAGTGTCCACCTTGGACTTCAAAAATTGGTGAGAGGATAAGGTGTGTGTAGATTCTAATGTGGGGTTAATATTTAATGTCAAACATTGTTTCGGGGTCTTAGCATCATTACCACTACCCAAAGTGTCCAGACAGTATTAAATATATCACCAGACTTATTGGAAGAGTATAGGGTAAATATAGACAATAGGTCTAAACGATATCGGTAAGTCAACTGTATTTCTTTAGCATTAATCCTTTTGAATTATTAATTACACTGCCCTCTCATGCTTCAAAAATATCCAGTACATTTATTTTTATAATCTTGACATCAAATATCTAAAGCATACGCAAAACCCTTACAATATATATATTCACGGAACAGATGGACTTGCTACTACTTACACACTCTTCTATCCGGATTTTAATAGCATGTCAAACCCTCAAAAATACTCCAATTTTTATAGTTCTTCCATAATGCTCCCTTTTCAAAAAATCTAAAAAAATTTCTTCAAATGAGAAATTTTCTCCTGACGATGACCTATGGTCGAAACTAGTTGAGAATAAATAACATATATAAAAAATATTCCTGTTTGTCTTTTTGTTCATACTATATATATATATATATATATATATATATATATATATATATATATATTATATATATATAATAAAGGGAATGACTTACCGGTAAAAGATATTGAGTTAATCCCAATAATTGGTTGATACAAGTATTAATCGGATAAGTCAGTGTTATAACAAATATAAAGTGCTCAATACGTTAGTAGAGCGGATTTAGTATTACAGTGTGTACGGAAATAACTTACCCGATTTTCACCATAAGGATTAATTTCAGGGTTAATTTCCACTGAATTAATAAAGATATCTTAATTCAGTGGGAATTAACCCTGAAGATCCTTATGGTGAAACTCGAGTAGGTTATTTCCGTACACACTGTAATACTAGATAGATAGATAGATAGATAGATAGATAGATCAGTCAACAATATATGTCACTCTGATTGCCACGGACCTTATGACATTAGTCACAACTATCATTTTGAATATACAAGTAACTTTTCAATTATTTATAAGCGGATTATCCGCCTTGAAGCTAATCTTCATTCTGACCCCAAGCGACACATTTAATGAAAGCGTGCTTAAATAGACGATAATCTTATTTTCTCAAAATATTTAATCCCAAACAGTTCACCTATTAAAAAATGCTAATTAGGTTAAAATCTTGTTGAAGAGTCCAGTTTAAAATAAATAGATAAAAGCAAATCCTTTAGGAAAATCTGGCCGATAAGGCAGACAATATCGCGTCGTTAGCCATTATAATCTCTTCCCTATTTGCGGGACTTAGACTATGATAACTCTATTCCCTTCAGAGGGGTAAGAACTTCACTTAAAAGGGGTGTACCGAGTATGAAACTAAATTGCATCTGATGGTGAGGCTCCAGTTCTAGATAAGGTCCGTGGCAATCAGATTGACATATATTGTTGACTGATATATATATATCAGTCAACAATATATGTCAATCTGATTGCCACGGACCTTATCCAGAACTGGAGCCTTACCATCAGATGCAATTATATATATATATATATATATATATATATATATATATATATATATATATTGTAAGGGTTTTGTGTATGCTTTATATATTTGATGTCAAGATTATAGAAATAAATATACTGGATATTTTTGAAGCATGAGAGAACAGTGCAATTAATAATTCGAAAGGATTGATGCTAAAGAAATACAGTTGACTTCCCGATATCGTTTAGACCTATTGTCTATATTTCCAGTTCTGGAGAATATGTGGTGTGAAGTATCCCTTTATTAATCCCTATTCTGGCCCGGACTGGTAGTACATGTTAGAGCTCCATCTATGGCTCAAATGGATCAGTTTAAAAACCATTCGTATTCGATAGGACTGTAAGCAAAAGATATTAAAAAACAACTCTTGAGAAACTACTACAGAAAAAATGTCCACATGAACGTACATTAAATTAGCCAACCTGTAGATGTAAAATCACCCTAAACTGATAGTAGAACAGATGGGTTTATTTAGTCTTGGTAAGGCAACCAGTCAAGGAGAAGAAAACTCTGAATTCAAACCTCCACTTGAAAAAAAAATCGATGTTGCCTCCTGCTCGTGTGTGAGGGTTGGAGGTAATGCATAAATGTAAAACCAATGTTTGGTTTGGTTCGGTTTGGTTTGTTTTGTTTTACGGCCTATCAACCTCAGTGGGTCATTTAATGCCGATAAAGTTTTGAAATAAATCAATTCTTAATGGATAATACAATTTTTTTTATAAATACATTTTTTCTATTTAACCCATAGATGGGACCCTAACAGGTACTACCACTCCGGGTCAGAGTGGACCAGGGAGCAATGGTGATGAAGGGGTGTTCCACATTCCCCAAACCTCCAGAACTGGAACCTCACCATCAGATAGAGTTTAACGTCATTCCCAGGACATGTAGACCCACAGCCACCGCCTTCTAGCACCCATATGATAAAAAGGGGTTGGGGCTTGCCATAAGGGCAATAGGGTTGGGAAAATCATATAGGTGCTAAGGCTTGACGTGACCAGCCGAAAAACGAATGTCTTTAAAAAAAAGAAATTTCCAATAAATTACTATCAAATATTATTATTTACCCATTCTTCTTAGAGGCTTAAACACAAGTTATTTACCTATCTATGTTTAAAAAGGATCTATAAATCAAACTTAGCTTCGTGCCATCCAAGACCAAATGACATTAGGGAATTAGGATGATTATGTTGCGCCAATCTTCAAAGGAGAGTTTGTCAACATCATCATTAGAAATCATTAGAAATCCCTAGTTTTAATTCAAACCGATGGCGTCTGGATAAAAATGCCTAACTATGGTTCAAGCCAATAATAGTTCTAACTCTTTGCCTACTTTAGATAGCTCACAGCGACTCTCCCACCAGTGCGATCCTACGCATACCATATCCAAGCAAAGTACAAAAACCGATGGTTAGTTCATTATAATTGAGCAAGACACAATTACAATAATAATCGGACTTTATTTGAATTGAATAAGTTCTGAGGTGAATAGATAGTGAACTTTGAAATATCCTATCATGCAGGTAAAAAAATACCAAGAAAATTTGATACAGCCGTGAAGGAAATTTGGTAGGCTAAGAGTTTAAAAAAAGGGTAAAGAAGAGTAAATTTAGACTCAGAAGTGAAATAGAAAATCGAAATGTTCACGTAGTAAATATGTGAAGTATTCTTCGATGATTAATCGATAACAGTTAGCACTGTTAATCATGTGCTCCACACATTTTATGGGTTGGTGGTATAGTTCAAGTTAAAAGCGTGGTAAGGGTAACTATATTCAGAAGAGTCCTGGAGACCTGAGGAGTGAATAATAATAATAATAATAATAATAATAATAATAATA
>CM042163.1:26444927-26449927 GCA_023376005.1 Doryteuthis pealeii | reverse complement strand
AAGTATCCGTATAATTGAATTTCTTCCCATTTCTGTATTCTTCTTTTTGTTGTTTTTCTGCTTGTCCATATGTTGCAGCTGCTGTTATTGGCTTCCGTAATTAATCTTCGCTTGCTCTTTTTTGTGTATTCTTTGAGTCCTTGGATTGAGGCATCTATACAATTCTCAACGTTGGCGAGAATTCTTCCACTTTCCTTTCTTGATACATATAGCCTGTCTCTATCATCTCTCGAGTGTAATGCATTGTGCATTGTCTTTAATTTTCTTGTCTTTAGGTCCATCTATCGTAGTTTCTTTTTTGTCCATTTTAAGAATGGTTCAGAATATCTTATAATGCAGATGGCCCAGGTATCTATTCATTTGACGAGTTTTCTGTTGCAGTATTTGGTTTCTAGAAGTTTTCTTGTTCTTCTGGGGTATTCTTTTAAACTTTTTCTTCCATCTCTATTTATTAGTGTACACTTCTAAGATCCTTAAATATTTGTAATTCTCCTTCTGTTCTTATATTTTCCTGATTTTTTAGTTATATTTCGTCCATTGTTACTCTTTCTCAATTTTTCATCGCTAGCATAGTACATTTTTCGATGCCGAATTCCATTTCTATATCCTGGCTATATAGTCTTATGGTTGTACAAGGCTTCTATTTCTTTTTCGTTTTTTGCAAAAATCATAATATCATTCATATTATCATTACTAGGTTGGAATATTTAATTTAAACCATATAATTTTGTATAAATGATTAGTATTAAAACACTTAAAACCATATAACTGTGTACAAACAAATGATTGTTGAAATTTTTTAAAAGGTTCGATTCAAAACATGAATTCAATGGAACGTTGAAAATATAGTTACGCTTATAATGAAAAATTTACAAATTAATCAAATTTTTGCATTAAATAAGCCATTAGGAGTTGATATGCTGTTAAACCATTACAAACATAACAAAAAAAAATGTATAACAAAAATTAGTCATACATAGAAATAGATAGAGAAGAGTGATTGTGATATTATATCATAATATTATTATTATTATTATTATTATTATTAGGAGTAGTAGTAGTAATAAAAAATACATATTTATTTAGAATTTATATATATATATATATATATATATATATATATTTAGATCTGTCTATATATATATATATATATATATATATATATATATATATATATATATATATATATATTCTACGATATTCAAACAAAGTAACATTCTTATATATAAATAATATATATTCTACGATATTCAAACAAGTAACATTCTGATCAACTTTTAGCACTAACATTTTAATAAAAATTCATTGTTTATCGGCATGAGTCACATCAAAATCAATCGATCGTCTTTCTTCCCTTTGCAGTTAAATGACTTCCTTTTGTTCTAAAAACAAAAAACAAAACAAAACAAAGACATTCTTCTTTTTCTGTCCACATTTTACTTTCTTTGTCCCTGCCAAATTATGTCCGACCTATTAGCAGCCGTCTACACCCAATGTTGACATCCTTTACACTTTGTGTTTTTGTTATCGCCCGCCAATACTCTATCCGAATAACAACATGAAAATGTTGTGTTCGTTCCCTTCCCTTCACGCCACTTCAAGCACAAACAAACCAAACAGTGATTACGACAATCTATTGAATGACCTTCTTCTCTATAATAAAAATTACTACTACTTTCTCTCTTCTTTATGTCCTACCGGCAGGGCTTAGAATACGCTGCAAAGGGGTAAGAGCCCCCCCCCGCCAAAAAAAAGTCGTGTCTTGTATATGACACTTAACTATATATGATGGTAAGGCTCCAGTCCTGGGACTGTCGAGTAATTTTCATTGCTATTACTCCCAGATCCACTCAGTGTCCCGAGAAAAGGGCGCCCAAATTAGTATTTCCGTTTGTCTAAAGGTAACAACAGCCATACCCATTCTTGTTCTTGGCAATAGTCAAAAGTGCTTGAAGCTGGGGAAAAGACGATGGGAATTTCTTATAGTCGCTTATCCTTTTGTATTCTCCCTGGTAAGGAAACAAAAGTTGAATTTTAAACAATAAGACGTTCTCTGTCCGTTACATTCTCTCTCTCTCTCTCTCTCTATCTCTATATATATATATATATATATATATATATATATATATATATATAAGGGTTTTGTAATTTGCTTGAAGCACTGTGTTTATATTGGTTTGCTGGTTGGTTTTGACCGCTATCACAATGCAATTGTAAAGAAAAAAAAGAAGGTAACTGTGGTGTTGTTTGTTAACCTGTGATTTATTCTCAATATTTCGGGATGAAAATCCCATCTACAGGAGATTACTAGAACTGAAGTTGTTGCTAGTGGCTATATATATATATATATATATATATATATATATATAATATATATATATATATATATATTATATATATATATATGGTAGTATATTTTTTTCGCCTATTGCCAATGTAAATGTCTTGCTGGTACACTCCTTAAGTATTTTATGGATAGGATTATTTAATTATAATCTTTCACCGATTAAAATATATTCAAAAGAATATTCAATCTTGTTATATTCGTGTATAGCGTTTGTTGTGTATTGGTTATGGTCGTATGAAATGAACACGGCAAACCAAGTTCAAATCCTTGATGAGACTGTTTGCAATTCACATAGCGCTAATACCATTGGGAAAGGTATGAATCCAATTATCCCTCCAGTTATGACTGAATGGTAGAACAGGCTAGGCTTTTTAACTTCGGTCTGGCAACCGGTCTAGGAGAAGAAATTCAAACCTTCACTTAAAAATTGATTGTGCCGCCTCCTACAAAGGAATTGAGTAAATATGTATACTAATGTATCGTAATGCAGGAGAGAAAGAGAATGAATAGAAGAAAAGCAACTTGCTAACCAGGAATGTCGTACTGACTGCTATATATAACAGGAGTGGCCAAAAAATACATCGTGTATGTTCTAGTTGACTAAGTTATCACCTGTTTTGTATATGTAGTATATTTAGAAAAATGAAAAAACACAGGTTTAAATGGGTTAAGTGGTGAGTTTATTGGCCGACGCTGCAGTGTTTCGATCTATTAATTAGAACATCTTTAGGACATTTGTTGGTATATGGAAGGTGATAAGAAATTATTTATCACAGAATAACGAGAAAAGCGAGTGGTAGTCATTGTTATTCAATCTGTTTAATAAAATTTTCCAACTGTTTTGTATATATATTTTTTTAGGAAATTATTTATTTTGTTCGTTTAATCGAACCAGCTGGTTTATAGGGTTCCGATGTGGTCCTATTAACCGGAATTAACTGTATATCACTTTCTTTATATGTATGACTAATTTTTTGTCTTTTTTCTTTCCTTTATTTTATCTTTTAGTTCTGGGAGGTGATTTCCGATGAACATGGTATTGACCCCACTGGTTCCTACCACGGTGATAATGACCTCCAACTTGAACGTATCAATGTATACTTCACAGAAGCAACAGGTACGACATTTTCTTTTCTGTCTTTCTTTCGTCATCATATAGTTCCAAGTAACACTGACAATACGCTAGCACACACAGTTTGATGGTAGTGGGTTGTTTGGAAGTAGAGAGGACATTTAGTCCAGTCTCCATTCATCAAGGACCAATACTGGCATTAGTATATTCAAGATACACTAACACTGAATAAACAGAAGGAAAGGCTATATGAACTCATTTAGACATCGGTTTAGCTCAGGCAGTAGAGCATCTGACTCGGAACCACAAGGTTCCAGGTTCGATACCGGCCATCGCCTACTTATCGACATGAGTAGAACAGCTTGGATCTTAATTGTAAATTGGTGAGCTGATGGTAGGTATTGCGCTCCACCTCAGACGCAAAAACTATCTCCCTGGTCTAGGGTTGTTTGGTTGATAATGACAATAGGCCATTACGCTGACTTTACTTACTTGCATACAGGAAGTATTGAAAAGGATACACAAACGTGTCCCAAAAGTAAAATATGCACATATTGTTCTATGAACAAGCAATATGTTAAAGGTGTACAAAAACGGGGAAAAGGCTTACTTGAAATTAATTCATATGATTTTTTTTAGCTGCTATAAAAAGATTCAATTTCTCTCCTCAGATTCCCCTTGTTAGCCATGTTCAAGTCATTACATCTTCAATTTCTTTGGTTTATTACTTGAAGTATACATACAATTGTTTTTGTTTTTATTGTTGTTTTCCTATTTGTCTTTATGTTAATATTGTTATTGGATGCTATGATTAATCTATCTTTGCTCTTTTTTTTACATTCTTCGAATCCCTGAATTGTTGCATCTACGCAATCTTCAATGCTGGCGAATCCTCTTCCTACTTCTTTTCTTGCTACATCGAGTCAGCCTTGTACGTCGTCAGCAATTTCTTTGTTATTTGGTCAATATGTATGAGTTCCTTCCTTGTCCATTTTAAGAAGTCTCCAGAATATTTTACAAAGGAAACTACCCAGCTATTTATTCCTTTGATGAGATTTCCCGTTCTTCTAAGGTATTCCTTTCTTACTTTTTTTCCTTTATCTCCATTTGCTTCACGGTATCCGCTTCCAATATTCTCAAATATTTGAAGTTTTCTTTTGCTCCGAGTGCTTTACTGATTGGGCAGTTCTATTCCTTCAGTTGTTTCTCTTTTTCTTTTTTCGTTTTAAGCATGGCGCATTTTCAATACCAAATTCCATTCTTATATAATCGATACATATTCTAATAGTTGTATTAGGGTTTCGTTTCATTCTTGGCGAAAATCTTAACATTACCATGTACATGAGGTAGATCATTTTTTCCTGTAACTTTGTAAATTTGTAGCCTCTTTGATTTTATTCATATATAGCTTAGTGCAATGATTCATATAATTAATAGTAGTGGCAATAATGAGTCTCCCTGGAAGAGGTCTCTTTGAATTCTTTTTACCTTCGCTAGGGTTTGTTCTTCTGCTGCTGCTCGTTCCACTCTCTAGTTTTCCATGGCCAACGTGATTAACTTTACGATTTGCTCAGATAACAT
>CM042163.1:26402427-26442427 GCA_023376005.1 Doryteuthis pealeii | reverse complement strand
TATTATTATTATTATTATTATTATTATTATTATTATTTGATTTTGTTTTCTTTAAGTGACCAGTCAGGTTTCAACTACAGAATTAGTGTTGGCAGCCTTGTAATGCAAGTAATAACAGCTTTTTAGCTGCACTGTTTTTTTTTTTTTACTATATATCCATACATCAAATTTCTCATTCTAATCTACGCATTAATATCCTGCTATGTGTTTTTAACTTTCACAAGTGATATAATTTGGCTCACGAAACAAAATTGTAAACATATTTACTTGAATGTTTTACGAGATGAGAGGTAAATATCCGTACAATTAATTGGTCACTATTAAAATAACATCCAATGTGCATTAGGTATTTTTATTTGTAAGTTTCATACATTGCCATCTTTTTTTTTTTTCAGTTCGTCAAACTTTGTTATATCGTTGTGGAATGGAAACTGGACTTACTAAAATTATTACTACTAGTACAAAATAAAAAAACACCCTCCGGGCGATGTAAAAAAAATTTTTTTTAAACATATTGCCTGAGGGGTGGGAGTAAAAATGAATCGTTTTATCTCTGTCTCTGCACATACTACACTTGCTATTCATTTTGATATAGTTAATTTTAGGGATACAGTTTCTCTTGATGCTTCCCTTTCTTAGCCAGTTACAGTTCTTGTTGTGAGTAATTATTATTACTAGTATAAAATAAAAAATACCCTCCGGGCGATGTAAAAATAGATTTTTGAAACATATTGCCTGAGGGGTGGGAGTAAAAAAATTCAGCGAGTTTGTACCCATAAGTATCAAATTCATTAGAGGATTAAAAATAAAACAATTTGAAATGTAAACTTTAAATATGTATTAAAATAAAACAAACTATATATACATATATAATACCAGTCACATATTTATTAAAACTTGTTTTAAAAACAATGAGGACTGTCTAATGTTGCATGTTCAAATTTTGAGTGTATTTATTCTATGTTATGACGATTTTGGGTAATGTGACGTAAGCAGTGACGTCATTTTTGTTACAGACAAAACCAAAAGCGAATCTCCATTATTAATAGACAATCAAACAATTCGCCAGTCGGTGAGGCTTAGAATACACTGAGTGTATCACCTGCAGAAGGGTAAGACCCTCCTCCCCCAAAAAAGGAGGTGTCCTGGGTGTGACACTAAACTACATCTGATGGAGAGTTCGAAAGATCTGAGGAGTATGAGGAGTGGATCTGAGTTCCACCCAGATCCACTCTGATCCGGTGCGGTAGTACTTATTATCATCCTATCTAGGGGTCAAATAGATTTGTTTAAAAAATTATTCGTATTTGATAGGACTGTGCGCCAAAAAAAACCCTTAAGAAACAACCACTCCAAAAATATAAATATGAACGTAAAATGAACGCGATTCCCTAACATCTAGGTATGAAATAATCCTAGACCGGTTTACATGCTGTTAAAATCAATCAATCAATTTTTAGGTTACACTTTCTGTTCCTTAGAACTTTTTTTCTTGCGAGTAATTGTTTTCTTCGGCATATTATGTCGTGATAATCTTCCATATAATATCTTCCAACATATTATGTCGTTAGAGTCTTCCATATCAAATCAGACAGATATTTTATAAGTCTATAATTATTTACAATTTTTCCTTCGTGATCATCTTTTATGGATCCAAGATTGTTCGTTCAATTAAGCATTTGTGTAATTACTGTGCATGGCTTTCGTTTATGCCAAGAAATCTCTTTAAGAAGATATTCCATTGTGACTTGGCGTTTTCCAGTTATCATTTTAATTCGAACTTTTCTATGAATTCATTTCAATCTCTTGTTTGATAAAATTCATTTATTTTCCAGATTGATCAACCATTCTGTCTTATTTATTGTGGTTTTCACTGAAGTCTGAGTGACAGGTATTCTCCTTAGGGCTCATGGATTCTTCTAAGAATTCTTACTGATTTCAACTCGCGTGCGCGCATGTGTGTGTGTGTGTGTGTGTGTGTGTGTGTGTGTGTGTGTGTGTGTGTGTGTGACGGCATTCATCCGATGTGGATTAAGCCGGCTCCATACGTAGAATTGATAATATCTCTGATCCCCGTGCTCCATACTTGAATATTGGCAGCATCAGCTCTCGCGATGTTCAGCCATTCACAGTTCGATGGACAACGTAAAAACTTGGACCGGACATGAGCTCCAAATCCGATTTCTCCGTGGCAAGCCAGATCCTTAGCTAAACATCTTGGTATTATCTCCATCTTTGAAGAGGGATTTTTTAAATTGATCATTTCTGATCCGGGGCGCCGCACTGCATGCCAGAACCAGCGGTACCTTTGGCATGGAGATGTTCGAGTTTGTAGCATCGATGCAGCTCGGTCTTTCGATGGTTCTAAACGGTGTTATGGTCTCCGTGATTCTGACTCTTCTTTTCTTCCATAGTTTGCCCAGTTTTTTTCCAGGCCTTTGGGGACCGTTCCAAGCGAACCATCAACACTTGATCACGTTCTTCTTTTTCTTGTTTATTAGAACTATGTCTAGTCATCTGGATGGGATTGGGTGATCCGTTTGTATCTAAAAATCCCAGACGATTTTATGTCGCCTATTTTTGGACAGATTCTGGTTTATGCATATATCATTTGTTAGGATGGACATATTATTGTGGTAACACGCCATTTATTAGTTATGCATTTTCATAGTTGATTGAAAGTAGTTGGTGGTTTTACTATAAGCCAACAAAATTTTCCCTCTTGCTATGGTCTAAAGAATCTCATTTTCTACATATTTTATACAAGAATACAGTTTTTTTTTTTTAAATTCGAGAAGCAAATCGATATCAATTTAATTTTAAACTCCCGCATATTTCTCGGTATTTATGCCTGTGGTGCTTTAAATATGCTGATTGTCCCTCCTTAAGAGAGTAACCTCTCCAAAAAGGGTGTGTCCTAGCTATGAAACTGAACTGCAGCTGATGCTGGGGCTCTAATTCTAGACATATAAGGAGTGTGGGGTAAAAATCATTCAATCCATTTTGTTACTCTTAGTAATCCTGAACATTATATTGCTTTCTATATTCTCATCAGTATCAGGAAATACACTCTAAAGGTGTCCCTGACCATTTCGTCAGTGATTTTATCCTAGGATCATTAGGTATTTCGGGTCTTACAACATCATATAACTTCAGCTGGGTCACCCAGCTGGTGTCGATCATGCACCTGCTTGTGGTAGGTAACGAGACCTCAGCAGCAAAAACCATGTGGCGGACATTGAGATGTTTTATACTACAGACAATGGAACCTCTAATCAGAATGCGTCTCTGGGCTTCTCCCTTCCCATAAGAAAGGAGGAATCCAAGCAGATGGTTTCTCCCACACCTCAATACATTGTTATTCTCATATTCTACAATTCTTATTCTTATATTCCATTGTTATATTCTGAAGTAAGTGAAGGGTTCTTTATATTTTTTCCATTTTACGATTTTTCTTGCTTTCATTGGATTATCACTATCATCATTACCATCATTATCATTCATGTCTTGATTTTTTACAGGTGGCAAATATGTGCCCCGGGCTATCATGGTGGACTTGGAACCAGGCACAATGGACTCTGTACGGTCGGGACCCTTTGGCCAAATCTTTCGTCCGGATAATTTTGTATTTGGTCAAAGCGGTGCTGGCAACAATTGGGCTAAAGGACATTACACAGAAGGTGCAGAGCTTGTTGATTCCGTCTTGGACGTTTTGAGGAAAGAATGTGAGAACTGTGATTGTCTTCAAGGCTTCCAGATGACCCATTCTCTTGGTGGTGGCACTGGGTCTGGTATGGGAACACTCCTTATTAGTAAAATTAGAGAGGAGTACCCTGATAGAATCATGAATACATTCTCTGTGGTTCCTTCCCCTAAGGTAGGCTTATGTAGCTTATTAAACACTGATACATTACTGATATTCCGGTAAATCGTGGTCCAATGCCTCGTTTAATAATGAAAATGTGTTTGATATCATTTCGAGTTTCACAGGTCGTCCTACTTGTTTAAGTGGTAAATACTAGAATAAATCAAAAGTTTTGCAATATTTTAGTTACATGAAGAACAACTCAGCAGCCCCGAGTGTTTTTGCTGGGGTCGTGAAAGTGACGAATCAGGCTGGGCTGTAAGATACTGAGCCAACCTGATACTCTTCGAGTGCCAGAATTGCTTCTATGGCTTGGAATACGACCTCGTAATCCACGGTTTTCGGCCTACCTGATATCACTTGATCGTCGAGGTTCTTGCAACATTAGCAAAACTTCTTGAACCATCTGATTTCTATACTGTTATCCAATGCCCCTTCACTTTTTACACAACATGTGTTTTTGGTTGCTCCCGTGATATTATGGCCTAGTTCGATCTCGTAAAGCATAAGTTCCCAAATTAGAATACGATGCACGTTCGTCTGTGCGGCGAAGTGAAGCAATACAATATATTCTACAAATCACAGCGGGTACCTACCACGGCTTTAACTGCTACGGTCACGTGATATACGCGCCGCAAACTAACACGTACCAAAATATTGGAAAACCTTTGACTCTCCATAGTAATATCAATTTTGTGTTTTTAATTCTGTTAATAAACAAATAAAAGATACAAATGATATTAATCATGATTTAAAGCATAAAAGAAGTTCAAGTTTGAAAAAATTCTGACCATGATTACTTATTAAGTAATAGATTAAAAGTATTGTTGAAGTCCCGTATATACTTGCGTATCATGCGATTTTCCGTGACCTAAATTTTAGTCTAATACCATGGGGTCACAGGATACGCAAGATGCAAACATTGTGCGTGTAAATAGAACGACTACAACTTCCAGCTGTAGAATTCAACAAATAATCCCGGATAGTATCGGATTATACTCAAGTATATACGGCAATATTTCGGTACAATCGCGAAAGTTTTGTGGGCCACGAATACCAGAAAATTGGTCATGTATCACGTGAAAGTGTTGTGTTCATTTCTAATTTGGTATTGCGAACTTATTACTTTAACGTCTTTCAAATTTCATGTTTGATTTTCTTTTTCTTCTTTTGTGTGTTCCAGGTATCTGATACTGTTGTAGAACCTTACAATGCCACCCTCTCCGTTCACCAACTTGTAGAGAACACAGATGAAACTTACTGTATCGACAATGAAGCCCTCTATGATATCTGTTTCCGCACATTAAAACTTACCACTCCAACTTATGGTGATCTAAATCACCTAGTTTCAGCCACTATGTCAGGAGTGACCACTTGTCTGCGTTTCCCCGGACAGCTTAACGCCGACTTAAGGAAGCTTGCCGTGAATATGGTACCCTTCCCTCGTCTTCACTTCTTTATGCCAGGGTTCGCCCCACTAACCTCACGAGGTTGCCAGCAATACCGTGCACTCACAGTACCAGAGTTGACACAGCAGATGTTTGACGCTAAAAATATGATGGCCGCTTGTGACCCGCGTCACGGTCGTTACTTGACCGTTGCTGCTATGTTCCGCGGTCGTATGTCAATGAAAGAGGTCGATGAGCAAATGTTGAATGTTCAAAACAAGAACAGTAGTTATTTTGTTGAATGGATTCCAAACAATGTAAAAACGGCCGTATGTGACATCCCACCGCGTGGTCTGAAAATGTCGGCTACGTTTATCGGTAATAGCACTGCTATACAGGAACTGTTTAAACGTATTTCGGAACAGTTCACAGCAATGTTCCGAAGAAAAGCTTTCTTGCATTGGTATACTGGCGAAGGGATGGACGAGATGGAGTTTACAGAAGCTGAATCTAATATGAACGATTTGGTGTCTGAATATCAGCAATATCAAGATGCTACAACCGAAGAAGAAATTTTGATAGAAGAGGCTGAAGATGAAGAGGCTTAAATACCTCAATTGTCATTGGGTTGTTTCTTGATTTTTTTTTTTTATTTATTCTATTGAGTTTTTTTTACTCCCGGATCCTGGGAGGTTTAATTTTTTAAAGAAAAAAAAAAAACTCTTTTATTTTTTTTTTTCAATCTGAAAATGCTTCCAATGAGTTCCTTATAACTTTGTGTTGCAAAGAATTTCTAGTAAAGTATTGCGAATAAAATCAAAAGATGTTTAACACCTGTTTTTTGTCTTCGCTGGACATTATTTTATTCATTTTTTTTATTGGTGGCCATCATCTTCTTCGACAAATGCAATCCATTTTTTTTACTCAACCTTATTTTAAATTTCCGGCCAAATTAATAATTTTAAAAATTGATAGAAACCAATAAATCGACAACACCACGAAATTAAAAGAAATAATTTGATAATAATTCAATTAGGCACGAACATTTTTATAAATAATAATTTCTCCCTTAATGGATCGCAATTTCTATATAAAAGCTCTTAACATTACCGTTTCATTATCTTCCACGCCTAATGTGTGATTATTCTCACTGATACTTTCATACACACACACACACACACACACACATACACACACACACACTCACTCACACACACACACACACACACACATATATATATATATATATATATATATATATATATATATGTATATATACGCGCACACATACATACACAGACGCACACACACAGAGACGCACACACACATACTCACATTCTGATGCTTCCAAATGATTAGATAAAACTTTGACAATCATTTTCAAAACATCACACCAGAGGGCGCTGTTTTCAGAGCAATTTGAAATAATTAAGAAATTAATATGAATATAAAATAAGTTCTTTCCATTGAGATATAATCCTTCCTCGGCATGAATGTCAATAAAATTATACCTCGCCAAAAATAAATGATGACTTTCGAAATTAGACAAGCAATTCTTATGATTTGAGTCACCAATAAAAGTTAAATTATGCTATTTTTCAAAAAAAAAATTCATTTTTCTATTTTCCCATGTGACAAAAATTTTGAACTTTTAATATAAATTTATTTTTTCCTTCCTTTTTTTAAAAACTTTTTGTATTGTAATTATGCTAAAACACTTAGCATATATTTTATTTCAATCGGTTTTACGCCATTTTGTGTATGTGTGTGGTCGCAATTTTTTAAAAAGTCCTCCACACTCCGAAATAAAAAATGATGAAAAATGTATACTTTGTTTCTTTTTTATTTATTCTTTTTCTTTTGTGATGGATGATAGGTTTTGCTTGTGTGGTGAAAGCGTGTTTTCTTGTTGTGTAACGGTTATCGTTGTAGGAAAAGGACGCAACGACCCAAGTTCATATCCTGACAGAGACTGTTTGCATTTCACTTTGCGGGAAAACATAAATCTACTTCCAAAATTGGGCAAATATCACGGCAGACTAGGTTATCTAGCCTTATTAGGTAACCAGTCTAGGAGAAGGAAAATTCTAAATTCAAACCAATTGTAGACCTTGAGAGGGATTGTCTGCGTCAGGCTATGATGAGGCGCTACATGAGTAATTCCCCCACAACCATGCCAGATTATGGGACCTATAAAAAATAATGAGTATACTGATTCTGGGGCCGTACTCAGAATTGTTCATTTGAACGAGAATTGGTTAAGTTATTAGATTAACAAATGATATCAGTTTTTCCTAAATACCCTGTAAATAATTAAATATGCACCGGGTGCAGTGATGTCACCACTGGCATTTTGTCAAATTTGACCGTTGACTTCAGTAAAATATAAAGTGTTTAAAAAAAATTGATAGCATTTCGCAGAATAATAACTTGACCAATTCTCGTACAATTGATCTGGTGGTGAGGCTGTGGTTCTGTGGTCCTGGGGAGTGTTGGTTGACTGACTGGTTGGTTAGATTTTACGTCATATCAACTCTTTAATTATTTTATGCCGAAGACGTTTTTGTTTTATTCATTTTTATTGGATATTAAAATTTCTTTATAAACACATTTTTAAATCAATTTTATCTACTTAACATATAGATGTGGCCCTAACAAACACTACCACTCCGGGTCAGAGTGGACCTGGAAGTAATGGCAATAAAGGGGTACTCTACACAACCACTAGATGCAATTTAGCCCGGACACTAAGACCCTCAACCACCACCTTCTAACATATAAATGATAAAAACGATTGGAGGTTTGTCATAAAAATTACGGTCGGGACAATCATATAGGTACTAAGGCTTAACCCAGGACACTAAGACCCTCAGTCACCGCCTTTAGCGCATATGATAAAAAGAGTTGGGGGTTTGCCATAACAATATCGTCGGGGAAATCACATAGTGCTTGGGTGGATGTGACTCCGACCGCCCGTCTAGCCCTAGAAAGGGCCAAAATGGAGTGTTGCATGTCATGGGCCGCTCAGGTACCAGGATTCCGTCCTTAAGTAGCACAGGTCTTCGCCCACAGCCAAGAAGTGGTCCATGGGGCGGGGAGATCTTACCTCTCTGCAAAGGTGCACTTGGGGTATTCTACAGCCTCAGCTGATCCGGAGTGATAATACTTGTTAGGATTCCATCTATGGGTCACTTGGTACCCTATAACAGTGTGAAAAAATCTCTGGTCTCTGGGCATGAAATAATCAGAGACAGGTTGACATGCCGTTAAGATCCATCAATCAACAAAATATTGTAATCATTTTCAACAAAAATCAACAATGGTGCTTTAAAATTTATATTTCTTTGAATTCTAAGAACAACCTACTTGTTTTCATTTTGTAGGCGAAGAAATGAATCAAGTGACAAAACAAACAAAACATATTGTTTAGAAATTCTAAAGATAATTCAATTTTAGAGAGAGAGAGGGGAGACAGAGTGGGGGAGACAGAGAGAGGGAGGAGACTTTTTCACGCCATTAAAGTGACTGTTTTTGTTAATTTTCTTAAAACAACAGAAATGAAGTCATCGGTCAAATTTGACAAAATGCCAGAGATGACGTCACTCTACTCGGTGCATATTTCATTATTTACAGGGTGTTTCAGAAAAATTGATATAATTTCGTAATCTAATAACTTGACCAATTCTCGTTCAAATGATCTCAAATTTCAACAGCATTTGTAGAAACAACTCAAATTTCTCTTTAATGTCTTCTTTCTTTCTTTCTTTTTTTCTTTATATAGGAAAGAAAAGGAAATGTGTTTAAGCATTAAACGAAGAATTCTAATTGTTTCTACACATGCTATTAAATTTTGAAATCATTCGAACGAGAATTGTTCAAGTTATTAGATTACGAAATTATATCATTTTTTTCTGATCTCAAATAATATTTTAAGAATTTGAAACAGCCTGTAAATCATATTCATAGGATCCTTTCTTTCCACCCTTTCCTATCAAATTATACATAATGAAAAACTTCATAAAATTAATGGCATACACAGACTTAAATACGCAAACAATCAACTTCAGCTTACGGAAAGATTAGCATTGACTGAAAATCCATGTCATCAGAAATACCCATGTTATTTTAGATTGAATGAAATGATTAAAAAAAGGGAGAAATCAACATTTTACACGTGTTCTATGATTTTTCTGTTAGATAACACTGCAACCTGATAGTTATCTATATTAGGATTAGTTCACAACGGGGGGTTTTCATTGTTCGACATTATCTCAGTAACCTTCGTTCTCTTCCATGTCAGACCTAATCGACGTATATTACTAAGTCATCTCAATATTTTCCTTTAGTTTTAAGGAGTATGCCAATTAAATTAAATTGCCATATTAAAATGATCTTGTATTTCCTTTAAATGGGCCATGCAAATGTAAATACCTAAAAATATTCTTTTAACTTAGAAACGTAAGCTTCTGTTTTTAAAAAAATCTGTACTTTATAAGTAAGAAAATTGTAAATCATTCTCAGTCGCTAGCTAATATTGACCTAAATTGATAAATTTTAATATGAAAATACAACATTGCCCATTCATAACTAAAAAGAAAATATCAAAAAATTGTGTTTTGTGGCAAAAAGGCAATTTTTTGTTTAAAAAAATGTATTTTTTAAAAATCCAAATCCCCGAGTAAGACGTTGATTTTGATTAAAATTGATGTACACTATAGAAAGATACATCACTATATACCTAAATAAGATAGCACGAGTTCAAATCCTGGACGTGGTAATTGCATTTCACTTAGTGCTAATACATGAACATAGGCAAAAAATTCAAACCTGTTAAACTCCGCAGAAATTGAACTTATATTCTTGGAGCATGGGCTTTTGATGTACACTATAGGAAGATACATCACTATATACTTAAATAAGACAGTTACTTATATTCTTGGAGCATGGGCTACTCAGACGTTTCTAGAATTAGACTTTTTCCAGTCTATGCGAATTTTACCGGAAGCTAAATTTTACAGTCCGGGTATCTAATAAGTCTGTGTGTTCATCTATAGAAGACAAAGAAATTCACCCCAAATAGTCTGATGAAGGCAGTTAAACTGCCTACATCAGACTGTTATTTGCATGGTTTGCTAGATAGGAGGTAAGTGACCGCACAGCGCTATTTTGTTTAGGTGCTGCTTCCAGGATTTGTTCAAAACAGCACGCAGCGTCTTGTATAGTTTCCATATAACTTTTATTCCAAGCGTTTCATAGAGTCCAAGTGGTGACAACACGGATTCTCTCTCTCTCTCTCTCTCTCTCTCTCTCTCTCTCTCTCTCTCTCTCTCTCTCTCTCTCTCTCTCACCCAGCGTATGCACAGAGCTGATAAATATAATTTTTTTGCTTGTTGGATTGTTGTGTCCATGTGTACAAGTCCATAGAAGAACGTCGATTGTGAGTTCGTTCTTACTTACTCAGTAGCACCGAGCATGACTTGCTCATCTTTTTTGGGTGAATTGCGAATCAATCTTTTTCATCTCTCTCTCTCTCTCTCTCTCTCTCTCTCTCTCTCTCTCTCTCTCTCTCTCTCTCTCTCTCTCACACACACACACACACACACACACACACACACACATACACACACAAATATATATATGTAAATATATGTGTATATATATATATATGTGTGTGTGTGTGTGTGTGTGTGTGTAAATTTATTTGCAGTATAATAACACACTCAGCGCCAAAAGACATTAACGTATTCGATGCTTGATAAAATGCAAAAAAAATTAATTACATACAATCCCTGTTTTTGAAGTTCGCACTTTGTCTTCCTTTTATCTTCTGCGTATTGCTGTGACTCATACGTGATTTTCAGCAAAGCTGTTTAATCTAACGTTTGCATTGAAGGAGATGCGATGCCAATAACCAAGGATAAACAAAACTGAAAACAAATTTTCATTGAAGACTTTTTATTTCCTTTTTATTTGATGCCATTGGATACGAAAACAACAAGTCATTGGGGTAAAAGAAAATGTAGAATTTGTAACAATAAACTAATTTGCATTGAAATATCCGAGGAAAAATGTGTCTCCAAACGCCCGCTAGGACCAAACTCTCCAGAATTGGAATTTCGCCACTAGATGCAGTTTAACGTTATATCCAGAACACTAAGACCTTCATCCACCGCCTTCTAGTATATATGATAAAAGGGTTGGGGTCGCCATAAGGGCAATAGGGTTCGGACAATTATATAAATGCTAAGGCTTGACCTGACCAGCCGACTGATCAGAGGATGCTTCTCCGACTAGCCGAAGTAAGAGCCAAATTGGAGTGTTGCATGTCATGGACTACTCAGCTACCAGGATTATGTCCTTAAGCATCACAGGTTGTCATCCACTGCCACTGGGACTGTATGATACATTGACTGCGCGTCTGCAGAAGGGTAATATGTCCCATAATGGTGAATCCATGGGGGGGGGGTTCTTACCTCCTGAAGAGGTGCAGTTAACGTATTCTACAGCACCAGCCGACAGGGCTTACTCCAATGGATAACAAGGAAAATCTGAAGAGGGCCGGGGAGAGTACATCGGCCGAAACGTTGTGTATGTATATTTCACAATAGATATGAGGACAACAGTCCGAAAATCAAAATAAGGAACTCACTATGGTCCGAAACTTAAAACAATAAAATCAAAACGTTGAAAGCAGTATATGTCAACGACGTAGTGATTCAATATCAAATGAGTCACCTATGAAAATGTTCGAAAAATATAAAGGATGCAATGGTTAAAGTGTAAACAGTATTGAAAAAATAAAATTAAAGATAGAAAAACATCACAGATCAAATTTAAATCTAGAATCAACCGTATTTTGTCTGATTATTCTCTTGACAGTGAGTGTGGATTCTGCGTGAACTCTGAGAGAGAAAGGTCAAGCAAAATAACAAATACCAACATGACATTCAGTGAGAGGAAGGGACAGTTCCACTATAAACGTGATCCAAGCGATAAAAGTAATACGAATACTGCTTTTAAAAAATCCCTTGTTGCCAGTAACATCAACCATCGCTATTGGTCCACCCTGGGAACCGTGGCGCTGGCGTCCTACCACTAAACATGCTGTCTCCTTTCAAAACAGCCGAAGGGACACTCTCAAAGACAAAAGTTATAGAAGGAAGAACTACAATAAAGAAACACAATGCTGTCTGACCCTGACTAAACCTTCAGCTGCTGCCGCTGCGACTGTGCCTGTCTGTCCCGGATTGGCCTTATCAGCCACGAACACGTCTGCAGTCAAGGTAATTTTCGTTCATGAAGCCAAGACGTGAAACGTGATCCCACAGAAATATGTCTACGGTGTCAATCTGCAAAGCGCTACCAAGAAAATAGAAATGGAATGGTACAAGATACTTGAGGATTCCAGTGCTTAAAAGCAAATTCGGGTGATAAGAAAATCGGACATTTTTAATTGAACTTCAGATCAGGGAATAGATTTCTGATTGGACGGGCGGCATAGAATTCATTGGTGTTATACAGAACTTTTAAGGGCTCACACACACACACACACACACACACACAACACACATATATAATATATATATATATATAATATATATAAGATATGAAAACACCAGAAAATGCTGTTAAGTGAAAACATTTTATAACATAGCTGATATTGAACATATTTCGATTTTTATCATCAGAGCTTGTTTTTTGTAACATCAAGGTTTTTGTTTTGAACTCATATGACTTTTGTCTCCGCTTTTAACAACACGGAGATAACAAGCTCTGATGATGATTTTCATAAAATCGAAATTTTCAATATGTTTTTCACTTTAACAGCATTTTGTGGTGTTTTCATATCATTTATATATAACTCATACGTCGGATTCATTTCCTTTCTTTAACTATTATATATATATATATATATTATATATATATATATATATATATATATATATATATATATTATATAATGGTATACACAGAAATAATCTACTAGACTAACACCCTTGTGAAAGTAATGAACAGAATGCACAGGAATAACCTACTCGAGTTTCACCATAAGGATCTTCAGGGTTACATCCTCTAAATTAATCAAGATATTGATTAATTCCAGCCGATTGTACGCGTGTATTTATTGGTTATAACCGTTAATGACAGATTCGAATCTGTCATTAATGGTCATAACCACTAAATACACGCGTACAATCGGCTGGAATTAATCAATATCTTGATTAATTCAGTGGATTTAAGCCTGAAGATCCTTATGGTGAAACTCGTGTAGGTTATTACTGTGTATACCATTATAATAAATTTGCTCTACTTACGTATTGAGCACTTTATATTTGTTATATCGCTGTCTTATCATTGTGAAACTTGTATCAACTCACCATTGTGGCCAATTTCACCGGTAAGTCACCATTTTCTTAAATAAAATTATATATATATATATTCCACTAAACTGACCTAGTGACCTAATATCACTCAACTCTCCCCTCCTCCTTATCTTTCCCTGACATCAAACACAACACTACTAAGAACTTTACCCTCTCCCTTGACCTACCCCTGTGCCCATCTACTCTCAACCTACTCTCTACTTCCTGTAAACTATCCCCACCGTTCATTCATGTCAACCCCTATCCTCCCTCCCTTCATCTCCGCTACTAACTCACCCTCACCAAATCACATGTACATGCACGTAATTTGCTTTCAATAAAATCTTTCGACTGAGGGTGTCCGTATAAATCGGACGAAATATTTCAACTCTTAGATTTGTTTTGAGTTATCATTTCTTGTTCTCTATCCTTTTACCTACCTCATATATATATATATAATATATATATATATATATATATATATATATATATATATATATATATATATTACTTTTAGGCATCCATAGTGTAATGATTATCATCTTAAGAAATGGACATAGCGATACGAGTTCAAATCCTGATTGCATTTCACATAGCGCTAATACCCTTGGGAAACTCATTTGAATTTAGAGCTTTTAGAGTTGTCGGTAGCCATAGAGTCCAATCTCTCATGGCTTGAGGGAGAATAGTTGGGTTCATTCCTTTCACAAGGGTGTTAGCTCTGTGGGAAATGCAAACTGTCTCGTTATGGATCTGAACTCTGGTAGCCCATTCCACTTCCCACGACGATAACCGTAACGCACCGTGCGCCCCCATAACATGTGAATAGCACATCAAATAAATCATAAACGGAATGTCTTTTAAATTCTTATCTCTGCGAGGTTCCACTAGAGTACATCTGAAACAGGATATGAAAGTTGGTTTAATCCATGATTAGTGACTACGCATTCCTAGTATGAGCATGATGAGTGGCTACTGCTAGTTCCTAGAACGGGAAACCAATTCAATGTACAAAGCAAGTATCTCAAACATTTTAAAGATATAAGAAATAAAATATTTTCCATTTACCGTCCTTCGTCATCTAAATTTTCCTTGAATTTTACTCCCCTCCGATCAATCGGCTGGTCACGTCAAGCCCTAGCACCTATATGATTGCCCCAACCCTATTGCCCTTATGGCAAGCCCAAGCCTTTTTATCATATGGGTGCTAGAAGGATGGCTGCGGGTCTACAGGTCCTGGGAATGGCGTTAAACTCTATCTGATGGCGAGGTTCCAATTTTGTAGGTTTGGGGAATGTGGAGCACCCCTTCATCACCATTGCTCCTGGTCAACTCTGACCCGGAGTGGTAGTACCTGTTAGGGTCCCATCTATGGGTTAAATAGAAAACATGAGTTTATAAACAAAATTGTATTATCCATTAAAAATGAAATTATTTTAAAACTTTGTTAGCATTAAACATTTTTTTACCAATAGAAGTATTCGGCATAAAATAACCCAAGGGGTTGACATGCCGTAAAACCCAACCAACCAAAATTGAATTTTACTATTTACTATTCGGTTGGAACGGTAATATATTATATACAGTATTAATTTGCCTTAAGCATAAGTATACTATATGCTAATATATTAAGATTTTTTCACGTTAAAAAGGCAAGAAACAGAAAATATACCACAGAAAATATTATTGATGCAGACTACACCTGCTCAAACAAAATGCTTAGAGCATTCTCTCAACACGAATTCAGATTAAACAGAGTTTTAATCAAAATGGTGCATTACTCATAGTTAAAGTGTCAACATACGCATAGGAAAAGCGTGGACTGCGATTGACAGGTTATCGACAATATGGAAAGCTGATCTCTCTGTAAAACGAGAATTCTTTCTACTAGCAAAATAAAAAACGCTCTCTGGGTGACGTAAAATAAATATTGCCTGGGGGGTGAGAGCTGAAAATTTAATATCAGAGAGTTTGTATCATAAGTAAAGTAAAATCATCAAATTTATTAAAGGAGTAAAAAATTAAAAAATTGAAATGGAAACTTAGTTCTGATAACTTTAGATATATATTGAAATAAAACAAATTATATAGAGATAGATAATACCAGGTATATATATATATATATATATATATATATATATATATATATATAACAAACTCGTATTAAAATGTGTTAAAACTGCATCTGATAGTGAGACCCAAATTCTGTAGATCTGGAACGTGTTGAGTACCTTTTCGTTGCCATTATTCCAAAGTCCGCTCCATGGCCAACTTCTAAATAACTTATATGTATAGGTGGGCCATGTCCACTCTGTCCTGGAGTAAGCGTACTTGTTATGGTTCCATCTATGGGTCAAATAGATATGTTTCAAAATTATTTGTACTAGCAAAATAAAAAAAAACACCCTCCGGGCGAAGTAAAAATAAATTTTTGAAAGATATTGCCTGTGGGTGTGGGATTTAATAATTAATTGTCAGAGAGTTTGTACCCTAAGTAAGTAAAATCATCAAATTCATTAAAGGAGTAAAAAATAAAACAATTTGAAATGGAAACTTTGTTCTGCTAACTTTAAATATATTAAAATAAAACAAACTATATATAAATATATAATACTGGGCATGTATTGTATTAAAACTTGTTTAAAAAAGCAACAATGAGGATCGTCTAATGTTGCATGCTCAAATTTTTAGTGTATTTATTCTACGTTATGACGATTTTAGGTAGTGTGACGTAATCAGTGACGTAGTTTTTGTGACAGACAAAAACCGGAAGTGAGTTTTCATTATTAATAGATATGTAGCCGTGTCAGTACTACTATATGGATACATCGTATGGGCTTTGCTTTGTGCGTGGTACTTACATAAAAATACCTTGTATTGATCCGGCCTAGTGGGACGTCAGGAAAATAAATACTACTATATGGTTGTACCAGTTGGACTCTAACAAAAAGTTTGGAGAAAAAGCTAGATGTGAAATACACAAGGATGCTGCGTGCTGTTTTGAACAAATCCTGCAACACTCTACAAAATAGCAACTGAACGATTGATAGGGCTTGGTATACCCCCATGGATTATATCAAATGACAGCATTTGCAACGCTAACCAAGCCCCCCAAAAAACATTAAAAGCACTATTACTCTTCAGTGTGTTAGAAAGAGTCTCATTTATAAAAGGGGGCGTTACATTATAATGTATGACGTCCATGAATGAACCCTATTTTCTGTTAATTAACAGCACCACATGTATCCCAGCATTCACATTCCCCTCATCTAAATAAAGCCGGACCTTAGCGATTCTCTTATCGGGTTGCTTGGTGATAGAACAGATACTCACCAAAGACCAATATTGACATTAGCGTATCCGTGATACACTAACACCAAATAAACGGACGGGAAGACAAGATAATCTCATTTCTACATACAAGAAATATTTAATACCAGCAGCGGCATCGCCTGGATAAAGGGGAATTTTTTAAAGTTAGTCCCGCAGATCCATTATTACTGAATCGTGAGTTGAATCCTCGTGGTTAAAAAAAGAACTTGCATTGATCCAGCTAATCTGAAAAGAAATGTTAATGTCTACTATCTAAAATATCAAATGGAAAAAAAATCCATGGTGTTATCATTTAAATTTTATTTTTTTATTATCTTCACGAATATAAATCAAATCTCTATTATTTTTGCTCAAAAACCAAGCCCTGGTGATATCTAATGTGTATATATATTCACTTTGTCGTTAATTGTTTTATTTTCGAAGTTTCCTCCGGACATACATATAAACACAACTGCCCTTTATATATGTATAGATATACACAATTTTCATACAAGACGTATTAAAAAGAATTCACAAACGTGTCCCAACTGATAAAATATGCTCATATTGTTCTAGCAGTATCTGAAAGAGGTGCAAAAACGGTTAATGGCTCACTGCAGATTAATGACAGTAAAAATGTCATAGCCGCGTTGGCTTTATTGTTCAATGGTTAGGCAAAATACACCATGTCAACTGTTAAACGGTCTTCTGGATTGCCATGTGACAAACGACGATGTATCCAATGGACACGACCACTATCCAAAGGAGACAATTGTTTATTATCATGCAAGGTCATTAATAGGGGGAAGAGTAAGAACCTTACTCTCCCCCTCTCTCTCTCTCTCTCTCTCTCTCTCTCTCTCTCTCTCTCTCTCTCTCTCTCTCTCTCTGCCTTCGATCTTGGTAAGTCCTATAGACGACATGCTGATGAATGTAATTTTTTGTTGGTTGGTCAACACTGGTATGGCCATAAGCAGAATATAGAAGAACGTCGCTTATGAGTTCGTTCTTACTTTACAAGCAGATGGGAACTAAATGCTGTTTTGGTGGGGGTTGTTTCCAGGATTTGTTCAAAACACTACACAGCATCATTGTGTAGTTCCTATCTACCTTTTTCTCCCGGGCGTTTCGTTAGTCTAATTGGTGTAACCATACAGTAGTACTAATATGGCTTCAGCTTGGAATAATGCCACTTTTATTTTCAGGAATATCAGATTTACATATGATCAATAACCCGTCAATAGCAGTCCATGCTTTATCTGTGATTATGTTGACATCGCTTTCAGTAGATGAGATATTGCTACCGAGCTATATGAACTGGTCTACTAAAATTAACAGGCAAAAAATGCGTGGATCCAATCGGCATTCCCCCTCAAGGGTGGCACCTCAGGCACTGGGCAATAAACCGAGCACTACCCCTTTAAATTGAGGGGGATCACACTGTTAATTTCATTAATAGACACAGGCCCCGTTTTTATAGGGATGTACACATTCACGTGCCAGTCGATAAGAGGGATTACAAGCAATTCTTTTGTTTTAACTAATTATTTGATTTTGATTAAATTTTCGGGGTTATTTCCTATAACTCTAACATAAACAAAGGGGAACCACTCTTGACTGATAGATTATTTATTCTTTTATTTATTTACTAGGAAAAAAGGTTAGGGTTAGGGTTTAGGATTAGTCTAATGGGAAAATAATAAATAATTTGTCAGTCAAGAGTGGTTCCCCTTTGTTTATGTTAGACTTATAGGAAATAACCATTTTCGGTATATGAAGTAATGAAATAAGTGATTTTATTCTAAATAAATGTTTACTCTAAATCAAAAAGGCCAGGTATTTTTTTCATTAGTTTTTGTTTTGCGCATTGACCATCTCCCCTTCCATATAGTAAACAATAAATTTCTTCGTAATTTTTTTGTAGGTTAAGATAAATTCTACATTTTTCGAAAAAGAATTCAATGGCGAAACATTTTTTTTAAATCGATGATGATAAAAACTCGGTAGAAGGATAGGTATTTTTTCTTATTTACGAGTCTTATCCTTTTTTGGTTTTGCTTTTTCTTTTAGTCGTTAGCTTATTTTTAAGGAATATGATATTAAAAGTTCAATTTATCTATATTTTTATTTTTTATTTTAGAAGAAAACAGTAAAAGATGATTTTCTATTTTTTATTAACGTCTTGATTTTTCTTTTTTTTTCTTTTTTTTCTTTTCTTTTTTTTTTTTTTTTTTTTTTTTTTTTCAAGTTGCGGACTTATTTATCCGCTTTTTGTTCATTCAATGTTATCATAACCGGCTGCAATCCAAATTTTGACCCGGCGTAAACGATTACTTCAGCTAGCGTTCTATAAACAAATGAATATATATAGTTGCTAAGAGAGTGGAAGATTGTGATACGCAGTTCTTAAAAAGTAGTAAAGATTGCTAACCTTAAAAATTAGACATCGGCACCGTTTTAAAACACACTGCTTTCTTAACCGTTGAGAACATATCTATTTGCCATTTTTTGTTCTATTCGCAAATGCAATATTGGATAAAGAAAGGAAAGCACAGGCAATATGAAAACTTAAGTCATTTAAAAGGAAGAGAAGAATCCCACAAAGAAAGAAAGAAAGAAAGAAAGAAAGAAAGAAAGAAAGAAAGAAGAAATTGGAGAAAATTAGTGAGGGGAAACGAAATAAGTAGATAAATAGATAAATGAATAAATAAATAAAATAAAGGGAGTTGAAATAGAAAGAAAGAAAGAACGGAAGAAAGAAAGAAAGAACGGAAGAAAGAAAGAAGGAGAGAAAGAAAGAAAAGGTAGAAAATTAAATAATACAATTTTAAGAAAATTAGAAGAAAAAGAAAGAAAAGGAGGGAATTAAATAATACAGCAGGGAAAAGAAAGAAAGAAAGAAAGAAAGAAAGAAAGAAAGAAAGAAAGAAAAGAAAAGAAAAGAAAAGAGAAAAAGAAATAAAGAAATAAAAGGGAGATAATTAAATAATATAGCGGGAAAAGAAAGAAAGAAAAGAAAAGAAAAGAAAAGAGAAAATCAATGTAAAGAAAAGGGAAAAGAACGAATAAATGAAGAAAGAATATAACGAGATGAGAAATATTAAAAAATGCTATTTACAAATACGTTTATGCATTGTACAGTGATTGTTGTCAATGGGAGACAATTCTATGAAAAGTTACTTCCCTTGTTTATACATTACGATGTATTTGTGACTTCATGTTAAATCCTACTCATCTTTTTTATATAACACAAACTCATGTATAACACGCCTCCCGAATTTTGGACAATGAAATTCTGGAAAAAAAATTCTTGCGAATGATACGCACTTCATTTTTTTAATTCATAGCAGCTAAATTTAACCTAAATTTAGCATTTATTTTACTTTTTTTTTTCGGTTCGTACTTACTGAAAATAAGAATTTTTTTTTTTCATTGTTTTGAAACACAAATTTGTACGGTATTTAAAGATAATACGGACATGTTCACACAAAAATGCAATAAAAAAAATAAGCTCACATAAAACAAACACACATCCCAGTATATATTTCTCTGTGACGACGTAAAATACATTAGTTTAGACTATAGATATCCATATAACTAACTTTCTGTCATTCCGTCCTGAATATGGTGAGGCATGTGGCAAGAAAAAATGTGAACTATATAGTTTTCATGTATAATACACACTTCTATCTTTTGGGTTGAAAAATTTGGGAAAATAGTCCGTCTCATATACAAATATTTACGATATACTATAAAAGTAAATATGAAAATATATTTTATCATTAGATGAAGTACTAACGTAGCTGAATTTAACATCACTGAGTAGATTATTTTTCGTAAAATAAGTCTTTATTTTAGTCCTTATCTCAAATTCCAAATATTGTTATCTAAGTTTATATGTCGTAAGAAATCTTTTTGACTAGGCTGATTTTCTTATTTCAAATCTACAGAAAAATGATGAGCGGCTTTATTTTGAATAAAATTCAGCAACTAAAATTATTTTTAACAACGAAAATTTTTTGACAAAGAATTATCTGGTAGAAGATGAAAGATAAGATAATATTTTCAATTCTACTGGTCGAATCCGTGGTGATTAGAATACGTTAACTGTATCCCCTGCAGAAGACCCCTTACCTCAACAAAAGAGACACTGTCCTGAGTATGACATTAAACTACATCTGCTGGTTAAGCTCTAGTTTTGAAGATCTGAGGAATGTGGAGTACCACTTCATTACCAATACTCCCAGGTCAACTCTGAACCGAAGTGGTAGTGCCTATTTAGATCCCATCTCTGATATAGATATTTTTATATAAATATTTGATATCACATAACCGTGCGCAAAAACAAAAAAAATCTTTAGAAACAACTACACAAAAATAAAACGTACGATGAATGCGATTCACTAACCTCAAGGCATAAAATAACCCTATACGGGTTGATATACCGTTAAAACAAATCAATCAGGATAGTATTTTGAATGAAAATTTATTGTCTTTTTTAAAGATAAACAAATAAATAAATATATATATAAATAAATAAATCCTTTTTTTTAAATCTCACAGTATTGACATTTAATTTTTTGGTTAGAAACATAATTATACGAAGTACTGCAAGCGGGGAAATCGAAGTACCCATTTATTCGTGCATAATGCGATACATTTTATACATAAAATATCAGGCCTACTAACATTATCCTCGATTTTTAAAAACAGTCAGATTTTTTCCGTAAAATAAGAGGTACATTGTAATTTTTGTCCCATTAAAACGGACAGGCTTACAAATAAAAATTTTTGGTACGCTGTTACGTCTGTCAGCAAATAAATTGATACAAAAATAGGTTTGACACCTAAACGCTCATGGCCAATATACGGTGAATGAATTAAAATATGTATATTGACTATGACTAATGTTATTGGTCACATGCCCATTATCCAGAAATGTTGTGTGCGTGTGTGTGTGTGTGATTCAAGATAAGATAAAAAGTTGAGTTTTCTCCCCTTTACTGTTTATTTGGTGGTAGACACTTGAACATCCGGTTGAAAGACGTTGGTTGGTTGACTCAGAATCTGTGTGAGTTTACAATATAGTAGTAGTAGTAGTAGTAGTAGTAGTAGTTGAAAAATGTTAAGTCGGCGGAGTGGCCTACTGCAAAGTCTTACGAAAATATAACTTTACGGAAGCAGTGCCTACTGACGGTATCAGGTGGATAGCGAGCTTTTCATTAGCGCTATACCAGGAAGATTGTTTTTTGGCGTCTGAAGTGGAGCGCCAAGTCTACTATAACTATAAACTTCCCATTTTACCGCACGGATCCAAGCTCTTCCACTTATGCCGTTGAGTTGGCGAGGGCCGGTATCGGACCCGGAAACTTGTGGTTCCTAGGCGACTGAGCTAAACCGACCACTGAGACAGTAGTAGTTGTAGTAGTAGTAGTAGTAGTAGTAGTAGGCGTACAATAATGATAATATTAAAAAGTGGTAATTATGAACTTTTGTTTAGTAAATTAGGGTGTCCCAGAAAAAACAGAACCCACAAATTTTGTAATAAATAATCTTCCCATTATAATAAATTAATTATAAAAATTAGGGTTAGGGTTTGGAGTTTAGGGTTTAGGTTTAGTTTAATGGAAAAATAAATAATTTGTTTTTTTTTTCTTTCTGGTTAACCCTGTACAAGCTGAAAAACAGAACCCAAATTATTTATTTATTTTTTATTAACTAAACCCTAAACCCCAACCTTAACCCTAACCCCTAATTTATTTTTTTAATGAGAAAATTAACAGTTTTATTACAAGTTTTATTACAAAATTTGTGGGTTCTGTTTTTTCTGGGACACCCTAATTTACTAAATAAAAGTTCATAATTACCTAAAAAGTTAAGGACAAACAGGTAAAACAGAAATGGGATGCATAGCAACTGTATGGATACTACTTCAAGCGACAAACTCAGGAAATTGGACACCGAATGACCAGGATATGAGTAAGACGGGAAAACCTCAATCTATAAATAGCACAAAATAATGCTATAAGGACCAATTATATGCGCAAACTAGAATCCGTCCAAGAAAATGCGACATAAAATTTTGTGGGAATTAGAGATACTTGCGGATCACCTAAGCCCGATCAGAAAACTAGATCAAGTCTTAATTATGAAAAAAAGAACTTGTTTTCAAGTGGATTTTACTGTTACGGAAGACCACTGTGTGGAAATGAAAGATAGCGAAAAGTTGGAACAAGATGCTGACGATCCCCAAAGGCTTGGAAAAGAGATTGAAAGAATTGAAAATCAGAGGAAGAATCGAGACCATCTAGACAACACCATTGCCAAGATCGGTTAGCATGCTCAGAAGAGTCCTGGATACCTGAGAAGAATTGTCGTCACACAGACTCAAGGGAAAGACCTCAACTAGTTTTTTTTTTTTAAACTGCTGCTATTATTACTACAATAATAATAATAATAATAATAATAATAATATAATATAATAATAATATGTGAAAACTCAAATAATAATAATAACCATATACTCTGCGAATGTAGCAAACTAGCACAACGAGAATACAAAACTAGACACGACTGGGTTGGGATGGTGATCCACTGGGAATTATGCAAAAAATTAAATTTTAACCATACAACAAAATGGTATATGCATAAACCAGAATCTGTTCTTGAGAACGAAACGCATAAAATTCTCTGGGACTTTGAAATAAAAACGGATCACCTTATCCCAGCAAGAAGACCAGACCTAGTGTTGATAAACAAAAAAAAAAGAACTTGTCAACTGGTGGATTTTGCAGTGTCAGCAGATCACAGGGTGAAGGTAAAGGAAAATGAAAAAATGGACAAATATCTGGACCTTGCCAGAGAACTGAAAAAATTATGGAATATGAAAGTAAAAGTGATACCAATTGTAGTTGGTGCACTTGGAACGGTCCCAAAAAGCTTGGGAAAAAGACTGAAAAATCTGGAAATCAGAGGAAGAATTGAGACCATCCAGAATACTGCACTGCTGCAATCTGCCGGAATACTCAGAAGAGTCCTGGAGACCTGAGGAGACTTGTTGTCACTCAGATTCCAGTGAAATACCATCAGCGTTAGCGTTAGTGTGAAAAACTCAAAAAGAGTGTAAATCTCTATTAATAATGGAGATTCGCATCCGGTTTTTATCTGTAACAAAAATTACGTCACTGCTTACGTCACATTACCCACAATCGTCATAACAGAATAAATACACTCAAAATTTGAACATGCAGCATTAACAGTCCTCATTGGGTTTTTTTTTTGGGGGGGGGGGTTAAACAAGTTTTAATAATATATGACTGGTATTATATATCTATATATAGTTTGTTTTATTTTAATACATATTTAAAGTTTACATTTCAAATTGTTTTATTTTTTAATCCTTTAATGAATTTGATTATTTTACTTACTTAGGGTACAAACTCGCTGACATTGAATTTTTAACTCCTACCCCTCAGGCAATATGTTTCAAAAATCTATTTTTACATCACCCGGAGGGTGTTTTTTTTTGTACTAGTAATAATAATTACTCACGACAAGAACTGTAACTGGCTAAGAAAGGGAAGCATCAAGAGAAACTGTATCCCTAAAATTAACTATACAAAATGAATAGCAAGTGTAGTATGTGCAGAGACAGAGATAAAACGATTAATCATATTATAAGGGAATGCATCAAACTAGCACTAAGGGAGTACAAGAGTATGCATGACTGGGTGGGAAAAGTGATCAACTGGGAATTGTGCAAGAAGCTAAATTTTGACCATATTACCAAATAATGTATACACAGAAACCGGAATCTGTCCTAGATAAATTCTCTGGGGCTTTCAGTATAGACAGATCCCATAATCCTATCTAATGTTAATTAACAAGAAGAGGAGAAATTGTCATCTAGTGGATTTTGCCGTCCCCATGGATAACCGAGTGGAAGTGAAAGAAAATGAAAAGATAGCTAAATACTTGCCAGAGAAGTGAAAAAGCTATGAAACATAAAAGTGGGGGTGGTACCAATTGTAGTTGGTACCTGTCTAACTGGCGGGCGAAGTATTAAATAATCACATGACCAAGAATTAAGCCATTTTTGACCAATTGGAAGGCACTACAGACTAAAGTGGGCCGGGTTAGCTCAGTCGGTAAAACGTTCGGCTAGAATCCAAAAGGTTCCTAGTTCGATACCGGCCCTCGCCAACTCAGCGTATGAGTAGCACAGGGATCTGTGCGGTAAAGTAAGGTAAAGTATGGTAGGTGTGGCGCTCCACCTCAGACGCAAAAACAATCTCCTTGGTCTAGCGCTAGTGAAAAGGGGATAGACTCCCTCGCTGATTGACTGATACTGACTTTAGGCCACCCCGACGACTTTACTTACTTACAGACTAAAGCTGTGGGCTTTCTTGGCCCAATCTAAAGCATATAACACCCTGTATTTCACAATCGGCAATTCTCCCATGCCCACAGCCTCCGCGTGTCTTCAATCGACAATAATTCCCTCGATCAGCACGGATAACACTAAGAATATATACATACACACAAAGGATCAGGGGGAACTACGTAGCCGGGGCAGGTTAATATGGAGGGTGAGCTGTTCCCCAAGCAGCAGGTCCCCCATCTCCACACTGCCGCTGTGGTTCAAAGGAAAGGTAAAGATTCCAATGCAGTTTGGCAACGATAGTATCGCAGGAGTTGCTAGATAGCACTGAGTTCAGCATCACACCACCTTAGGGAGACCAGCCCCGGATTTGATTTCGGAGTTTACTCCCATATCCTATCCTTGATATGCCGCTAGGCAGTGGAGGTTTTATTATAGACTTTTCCTTGTCCTAGATGGATTGCCGACCAAGGCTAAGGAGACCCATCCATAAAGGATATCCCAAAACAATTTATCCATGACCATACCGAGAACCCAACACCAGAGAATATATATCAACAACTTAGCTGTTTTGGAAGCCCTCTGAACTATTAAAAGGAAAAGAAATTCTCTTGTACATCTCTGTATATAAATTCCACCTTTTAAGAGAGCTGCGACTGTGCTTTTGGCCATTTTTTTGTGCGTCAGATAAATTCAAAAGTATCTACTTATGAGGAGTCCTTTTGGTTGTTGTTTGAGTATATGGACTAGCAAGAGGTTTAATTCTTTAAGGTTTAAAAGTGGATGTCTTTATTCTTGGCGCATGTTCTTAGGGTTTTGCTTGTAACCCCATCTTATTTGGTAGTCGCACTGAAAAGGAAGGAATTCAAGGAACGAAAAGAAAGAGACAAAGACAGAAGGTGGTTTTATGATTTAAGCATTATTCTCGGGCCATAGCCACCTCGCAGCAAGGAAATTTCCCCTGACCAGTAGTGGTGTCTTGTTCCAGACAAGAATGGCCAAGAGATTCTCTTGGGGGTCGGAAGTAGGTCTTTTTCTCGCAAATGCTCGGATTTTTCTTCCGGTGAAGGCTCATGGGAGTTTGTTATATTTTTTAAATTTAATCCCTACAAGTATATCTTGAATTATACATGAAATCATGTGCGTTGTGTCGAATAGTGCGTAACGCATAGTGTGTGTGTTTAGTGTGCCACGCGGTCCACTGACAATAGTCAAATCGGAGAAAAAATCCTTTATTCTACCACAAGATTCATCTTGGCATAGATATACTAATGCTAATAGTGCTCCTTGGTAAATAAGGTTAAATACAGTCATTACCCCCAAGCAAGCTAATAACCCCTTATGTCACTCCATTGGCCTGGCTGCTTCCTTGTTCTATGTGTAAACACCCTCTACGTTGAAAAACCCTTGAATATATCTGACGAAAACTGAACCTCAAGGAATTGAATTTCAACTTCTGACGCAGATGGGAAGAGTTTGTTGTGCATATCCATGATGACTAGATATTCTTTTTCCATCCCATGATAGATCAACTCTTACTTGTTGCCATGGCCTTTCCAGAATTATTCTTACAACCTGAATACGTTTCACAAGTGACACAGGCTTCCAATTATCTTCTTATATCGATCGAAATGTACAGAGGAATTGGCCGTTTGGTGGACATTTAGATTGAACACTGCAAATTTGTCAAAAATATAAAAACCACGCAATGGGCACATGTTTATTGGCCAAAATTTCAACAGAAATGCATTTTGGTACCTCTAAATAGCCCTATGCTGGAAAGAATTTAAAGTTTATTAGACTTTTGACACGCGCATAAAAGTGAATCTTTTTTTAAATTACAACACAAGGTAAAAACAAAGACTTTGGAGGATTATTAATAGCACATGGGAGTATCAAACTAAATGAAATAAATATACACAGTTTGACTTTGATTTTTCCTTCTAACAATAGAATTATACATGGCATGTGTTGTAACCTCATAAATAAAGGATTCATTTCCGGACATGCGCATACATACATACACCGACGGGCACCAAATCTTTGAAATAAAATTCAGTTCTTATCCTGTTATCAGAGAGTGTTGTTTTATTCTCGCTTAAAGAACTCACAGTTACCCTTTTTATAAACTGGGATATAAAAAGGCAAATTATAATAGCATGTACCTGATATTTACACTGGAAATCAACTTTAGCAACAAAAATATTGGATATTTAAAGAAAATTTTAATTGGGGATGTTTTCCAAATAGCCATCGCCCAGTTGGTTGGGGCAGTATAATACACCGACTGCACCTCTACAGAGGAGTAAAATTTCCTCGATGAGGCCATCTGTTGGTCATGAGTGGTGACCCGTGATGCTTAATGACGGAATCCTGGTAGCTGAACAGTCCATGATATGCAACACTCAATTTGGCCCTTCGGATAGACGGGCGGTCGGAGAGGCCCTCTCTGATCAATCGGCTGGTCACGTCAAGACATAGTACCTATATGATTGTCCGAACCTTATTGTCCTTATGGCAACATCCCTAACTAGTTTATCATATATGTGCTAGAAGGCGGTGGTTGAGAGTCTTGGATATGACGTTAAACTGCATCTAGTGGTGAAAATACAATTCTGGAGCACTGGGGAGTGTGCAGTACCCCTTCAACGCCATTACTCCCAGGACCACTCTGACCCCATAATGGTAGTACCTGTTAGGATCCCATCTGTGGGTTTAATAGATCAAAAATGTATTTGAAAAAGATTGAGTTTTAAAAATAAATTAAATACCCAACAAGAATGAATCAAACAAAATGTCTTCGACATTCGGAGTGATTATGTTCGAGCTGGCCGTTTTTATTATTTCTAGAAATAGAGAAAATATTTGGGTGTTTTACCCACCCCACCCCACCCCCAAAAAAAACATTTAGCGTGCACAACTTTAACCATTATTGTTTTCATTAAACTGACAACTTCAAACCAACGTAACTTTTCAACAAAAAGTGATAGAAACAAAATTTAAAAAAACGGGTGCTTGCCCCCAAAATTCGGGATTAAGAATACGCACATCTACTGTTAGACTATCAGTCTTCAGAAATATTGATTGATTGATTGATTGATTTTAACGGGATGTCAACCCATCCAGGTTATGTTATGCCAAGCAGTAGATTTTGAGGAATAGTCAAATTTATTGTTATGTTTTTTTTTCAAGGATTTTTATTGATTTTGACAGTAGATTGTTTGTTGCTAAGTGGATTGGAAATCAGTTTAAGGGATAAGTTTATAGAGTAAAGTTCAAGTTTGTTATAAGCGATAGTTTGGTAGAATTGATTGATTGATTGATTGATTGATTTTAACGACATGTCAACCCATCCAGGGTTATTTTATGTCAAGCGGTAGGGTGAGGGATGGTTAAATTTATTGTATCTTTTTTCCAAGGGTTTTTTTTTAATTGATTTTGACAATCGGTTGTTTGCAGTTCTTTGTTCTTAAATGGATTGGGAATCAGTTTAAGAAGCGCTAGTGAAAAGGGGATAGACCCCTCGCTGTATGGCTGATACCGACTCTAGGCCTCCCCTGACGACATATATTGTGTAAAGTTCAAGTTTGGTATAAGCAATAGTTTGGTAAAAAATTTTTAAACAATTTTTATCAATAATTTTTCTATTTAACCCATAGATGGGATTTTCAGAAATAGTCAATGCCTGACACAAAGCCCATTGTGCCATTATAGCAAGATTTATGTTAGTTCAAATGTATTAAAGTTCTCTAACTTAGAGAATAATAATAGTTTGATTGTTTGTTTGTTTGTTTTGTTTTACGGCATATCAACCTCAGTGGGTCATTTAATGCCGATAAAGTTTTGAAATAAATTAATTCTTAATGGATAATACAATTTTTTTATAATAAATTTTTCTATTTAACCCATAGATGGGACCCTAACAGGTACTACCACTCTGGGTCAGAGTGGACCAGGGAGCAATGGTGATGAAGGGGTGCTCCACATTCTCCAAACCTCCAAAACTGGAACCTCACCATCAGATAGATTTTAACGTCATTCCCAGGACATGTAGACCAGCAGCTACTGCCTTCTAGCACCCATATGATAAAAAGGGGTTGGGGCTCGCCATAAGGGCAATAGGGTGGGAAAATCATATAGGTGCTAGGGCTTGACGTGACCAGCCGATTGATTGGAGGGGGCCTCTCTGACCACCCGTCTAGCCCAAGATAGGGCCAAAGTGGAGTATTGCATGTCATGAACTGCTCATCCACCCGGGCTCTATCCTTAAGCATAATGGGTTGCCACCCACGGCCAACAGGTGGCCCCATTGGGGGAGTCTTACCCCTCTGCAGAGGTGCATTTTAATGCCCCAGCCGACAGGGTGGATAATAGTTTGATGTTGTATCATGTTTATTATAATTTATCAAAAGGAGATAACTAATAAGTGCTAGTTATAGATTATTTTCTTTATTTATTCATATATATCTATTAGCAATTAATCTATATATATAAAATTGTAATTCCAGTCTGTTTGTTTGTTTGTTCACGAACTCGTCAAGGGTGTTGAAGATAGATTCTAATAACCATATATATTCTGAAACTACATTACCCAGCATTGGATAAGTATATTTCATTTTGATCAAAGATGGTCTGAGGTGTACACATAACCCCAACCGATTTTCCTTTTTCCTTCGATTCAAATTAGATTTAAACTATAAGTAAATTGCCAGAAATAATGCCTATTCACAAAATATCAGTAAATTTCAATAATATCAAGACACTGCAATGGTGAGTAAACCCACCTATATTGAAAATGTACAAAGGTTTTGGAAGATAAATCCCCATAACCATATGTATTCAGAAACTATATTACCTAGATTATGTGGAGAAGTATATTTCATTTTAATCTAAGTGGGGTCACTGTAGGGCATAAACCCCCACTGAAATTTTTTCACCTTCAATTTATATGAAATTAAAACCATAGGTAAACGACAAGATATAATGACTACTGACAAAATTTTACAAAATTTCAATAATATTAAGACACCCTAATGGTGGTTAAACCTGCCTATAGTCAAAATTCTGGAAGTGACTTTAGGTCACCCCAACAATTTTACTTAATTTATGTATGCAAAAATCTTCTTATTAAGAAACAATTACCCCCCAAAAATGTAAATATTGAATGTACAATAAATGCAATTCCTAACCTCTAGGCATAAAATAACTCTAGATGGGTTGATATGCCATTAAAATCATTCAATCAATCCATCTATTTCATAAACACTTTATGCAAACTTCTAAATTGAATCCCTATTTTATAAGTTTTTACTTGTTTATATTTATTCTTTTCTTTCCTCATTTTGTTGGTTTGAATTCCTAAAATACTTTTCTTATTCATTTTAATACATATCTCCTAAAACAAAAATAAAGATCTGAGGTTTTCTTCTCAAACTATTTTAAAAAATGTTGTAATTGCTTCAAACAACAAAGAAAATGATAACTGTCTGAAAATGTATGTATTTGACCAACCCCTCTCCCACAGGCAGGATGTGACACAAAGTCAACTTTTTTTAGAACAGAGTACAGCTTTTTTTAATTCAGTGTTTTCCTTCTCCTACTCTGGTTGATTTTCTGAGGCTAAAAAACACAGTCAGCCCTATTATTAACCCTTAGCTGGGGAGAGAACAAATGATACATACCTTTTTTAGTTTGAAGTGAAACACAAACAGTCCTGTCCAGGATTTTAACTTGAGTCACCAATTCCATTTCCTATGACAAATGGATAGAGCTGCTTATTCACTTAATTTACAAGGACATCCCATTCAAGGCAAATCTGTAGTCAGGCGATGTTGCTTCCATTTTCAAATGATGGGGATATTGAATTCTTTGGAGATCTTTTGGTATTCTAATCATTGATTATGATGGTCTTTTGGGAGAGTCCTTTGTTTTTGCCATTATGAAAATCTTTGCACATGCCAGACAGAAATTCTTTGTTGATTCAAAGAACACACTGACCCTTTGAATTGTCAGTTTTGGTGTGTGATGTGCACTGCTTGGTCAGCAGAAATTTGGAAATTATTTTGAATAGAATTCAATTCCAAACTTCCAAATATTATTTTGCTTTATCCATATTTTTGGAATGTGTCCAAAACTTATGTGTGCTACTTATTATTATTAAATTGACAATTAATTTACATGTTGGCAAATATTTCCTCTTTTTTCCTTACACATTTTATATGTTAAGTATTTACTGGATTCAGGTGAAGTTTGAAGTTTGTTGCAATTATAAAACACCTTTAAAAATCTTGGACATTCAATACTTTTACATGTCATTGTATATATATAACTATATACATTATATATATAAATTATATATTTATATACAAAATCACAATACACACACACATATATATATATATATATATATATATATATATATATGTGTGTGTGTGTGTGTGTGTGTGTGTGTGTGTGTGGAGAAAATTTAGAAAACAAACACAGGATGTTATAATGGATGGAAAAATTTATTGTTGATACTCGAGTATTTCTGTTTTACAGTGGAAACCTTCTTCAGGACTAAGGATTTGTGTGGATAGAAGATGAAGTATGTTTAGAAAAAATTTTCTAATTCAATGCATCGGATTAATTTCCTCAGCTTACTTTATATATATATATATATATATATATATATATATATATATACATACACACGCACATATATATATATATATATATATATATAATATATATATATATTATACTGGACTCTAACAAAGTGCCTGAAGAATAAACTAGATGGGACATGCACGAAAATGCTGCATGCAATATTATATAAGATATGGAAACAACACCCCACAAGAAAACAGTTGTTAGACCACCTGCCTCATATCACACAAACCATCCGTATGCGGCGAACAAGACACACTGGGCACAGCTGGAAAAGCAAAGATGAACTCATAATTGACGTTCATCTGTGGAAGCCATCACATGGGCACACCAGAGTAGGTCGCCCATCAAAGATGTACATAGCTCAACTCTGCATTTATACTGGATGCTGCACAGAGGACCTCCCAGATGTAATGAATGATAGGGAAGGATGGTGAGAGATTTTCATGGATATCCATGCTGCCAGGACCATGGAATAATGATGATATATATGTAGAGATGATATTTGGTGTAGTGCTCCACATCAGACACCAAAACAATCCCCTTGGTCTAGTGTTAGTTAGAAGGGGATAGACACCATCCAGTTGATGCCAACCAAAATCAAGATACAGAATAAATATATATATATATATATATATATATGTATATATATATATATGAGGTTAAGTAAACAAACAAATGTGTTTATTTTTATATGGCTTTAGACCAACAATTTTTGGAGGATATGTGCTTAATTGAAGTCATACCTAATTTTGAAAATTAATTAGTTAATAATAATGAATTTAGGCGGCATATATGTTCAAATGTAAGGCTTTTCTCGATTTGTTTAGCCTTACATTTGAACATATATGCCCGCCTAAATTCATTAATTATTAACTAATTAATTTTCAAAATTAGGTATGACTTCAATTAAGCACATATCCTCCAAATATATATATATATATATATATATATATATAAATCCTGGAAGCAGCACCCTATAACAGCAGCTGTACAGTCACTTACCTTCCTAAAAATAGACACAATAGTGTTAGCCATCCAGCAAAGACTTACATTAATCAACTCTGTGTTGACCCCTCAGGCAAGGTCTTTCAAAAATTGATTTTTACACCACCCAGAAAGTGATTTTTTTTTTTGCTAGTTAATATTAATATTGGGATCACCATCAATATATTAATACTCTTGTTCCTTAATCTACCGACCATTATCATCTTGCAAAACCCTCTGGCTAAAAATTAGACCGTCGAAATTGTCCAAGATGAAATGCAAAAATGTAAGACCTGATTATCTGGTGTCATTTAATTGTTGAATTCTTATTTCTTATGAGTGTTATCACCTCAGCTATTCCATTTTTATTATAAAGAAAGAAGAAAAAGGATATGCTACACAGAAAAAATATAACAAAAAAGAAAGAAAGAGAATAGAGGAAAGAGAGAAATAGGGGGAAACATAGAGAGAGAGGTTGGGTATCTTAAAGCAATAACGCTAATCTGTCCGGTCTTGTGTAGGCAACAGCATTTAAAACATTCCCTGGTAATATTTGTTGGGGATGTTGTTGCTGAATTTGGGGTGACGTGAAGGGAGTTTTTTTTTTTTAATTATTTTCTATTTTTTTCTTCCCTTCTAAGAAATTCTTTTTCAAACTTGATTTTTTCAAATATTTTTTTCAATATTAAAATATTTCAATTGATATGTTTTTTGTTATAAATTATTTGTTCATTATTCATTAGGAATTTGAATTTTATTCCAATAGTTTTTATAACAATTTCTTGTCAAATATGGAAGATCTATAACATCATGATTTTTATAGATTGATTGATGGATTGGATTTAATGGCATGTCAACTTGTCTAGTATTATTTTATGCCAAGAAGTTAGAGAAACACATTCATTTACATTTTTTATGTAGTTGTTTCTTTATTTAATTGGTTTTTTTTTGTTGTCTTTTTTTCGCATGGTCCGATTTAATATAATTTTTAAACATATCTATTAAATGCATAGCTGGGAACCTAACAGATATTATGACTCTATGTCAGGATGAACCTGGAAATAATGGCAATGAAGGGATATAACACTTTACCTAGAGCTCCAGAATTTGAACTTCAGCAACAGATGTAGTTTAGTGTCATACCCAGGTGACGTCTTTTTCATATTTACATTACATGTGTAGTTGTCCCTAAGAGTTATTTTCTTTATTTCATACACATTTTTAAAATCATTTAAGCATTATACAACAGATTTATTTGACACATAAATGGGGCCTCAACAGATACTACCACTCCAGGTTAGAGTGGACCAGAATTGGAGCCTCACCATCAGATGCAGTTTAGTGTGATATACGCAGAACACCCTTTTTTTGGTGGTAGTGTGTGTGTGTGTGGGGGTCTTACTCCTCTTCAGGAGATACTGCCAGCATATTCTAAGCCCTGCTGACAAAGTGCTGGGTCATAAAGAAGCTAAATCAGCAAAGTAGGAAGAATCTGCATTTAAGGACAATTATATTGTCAACAGAAGAAAACAATCGTCAAAAATAGTCAAAAACCTCAATAACAGAAAATTCCCTCATAGCAATTTCAAATAAACATGATAAATGAATCTTATACAATTTAAATTAGTAATAAAAAATTAAATCTATAAAAGCCTACATTGTTTAACCCTTAACATCATGTTGAGATTTTTCTAAGTCTAGAGCATTCCTATAAGGATATATTAAAAAAATGGCTAAAAATGACCTTTGCATCTAAAGTTACCTAATATTTCCCTTAAATCAAAGATTTCTACATATGTTTAATATTAAATTTAAACAAAGGCTATTGTTTGGGGCTGATTAGTTAAAACGAATGTGACTTCCAGCCGGGTGGAATGAGGTGGTATAGGATTTTAAGAGTTAATGATTTATTTTTACAATTATTATCATTTGTTATGGAAGATAGATTTTGTATCAATGACCAGAGAATGTCTCATATAATCACTAGATAAGAAACTGAAATAGGAAATGAAATTGCTGTATTATCAAGCCTGAAAGGCCATGGGAGTGTTAGAAATACTAAGATGACTCAATTATTTTAGTTTTATAAATGTATACAACTGATAGCATATATATGACTATATGATAGTATATATATATGCATGCATATGACTGGTAGTATATATGTGAAGATATATGTTTGACTAGTAGTATATATATGACAATATATGACTGGTAGTATATATATGACTAACTGGTAATATATATATATATGTATGTATGTGTGTGTGTGTGTGTGTGTGTGTTGGTTGGTTGGTTGGTTGGTTGGTTGGTTATGTTTTATGGCGTGTCAACCCTTGGGTTATTTTATACCAAAGAGATTTTTGTTTTTTCCATTCTTGTTGGGGTATTCAAAATTTTTTAACTCCCGTTTTTCTTAAACATATTTTTAAAAATTCATTTTTTTATTCTATTTAACAGATAGATGGGATCTCTAACAGGTACTACCACTCCAGGTCAGAGTGGACCTGGGAGTAATGCCAATGAAGGGGTACTCCAGAATTTAAATTTCAATACTAGGTACAGTATAATGTCATACCCAGAACACATGTATTTATGACTGTATATATATATATATATATATATATATATATATATATATATATATTATATATTATATATATAATATATGTATATGTATGTATATATATACATATATAAATAAGATAAACAAAAAGTGATAAAACAAACAAATATTTCTTTTATGTTATTCATTTTTTAATTGTTATCAACTACTTTCGACCTTGTGTCATCATCAGGAGAAAATTTCTTGCAAAAGAACTTGTTTTTAGTAAATTTAAATATGTTTTCTAAGAGTTTGACAAGCCACAAAAATTTAGGTGAAAAAATGTATTAGAAGTGGCAAGTCCATGTGTTCAGATTCCTTTGAAATTTTTTATATATACATGAGGAATTTTTGAAAGTTATATATATATATATATACCTCTTACAAATACACACATACACACACACACACAACCTTAAGGTTTATTTCTGCTATCGTTTATCGCAAAAGATTTATACACACACACACACACAACCACACACCTAAAAAATGCACAATGTTTCCTTTCGATACACACACCTACACTGTCCCATACTCACTCCATAAAATAGAATATTTGATGTCACATTTCAAACCGTCTCCCTTTTTTCAAACCTCAAAAATTTTTAAACAGATGAATAACAAGGACTACCACTCGCTTTTCTCGTTATTCTGTGATAAATAATTTCTTATCACCTTCCATATACCAACAATTGCCCTGAAGATGATCTAATTAATAGATTGAAACACTGCAGCATCAGCCAATAAACTCACCATTTAAATATGTGTTTTTTCATTTTTCTTAATATACTACATACCGTCGGATTCACTTCCTTTCTTCACACACACACATATATATATATATATATATATATACATACATATATATATATATAATATATATATATATAAAGTAAAATTAGCAGATTGGCAGATTGGCCTATTGTCTGTATCAGCAGGACAGTGAGCTAGTCTGTCCCCTTGTCGCTAGCACTAGACCAGGGAGATTGTTGTTGCCTCTGAGGTGGAGCACCATTCCTACTGTCAGCTCTCCACTTTACTGCACAAAAGCTGTGCTACTCATGTACTGAGTTGGCAAGTGTGGATCTGATCCAGAACTTTGTGTGATTCTGACAGATGTTTGTATGTCTGTGGTGTGTGTCTCTGGATGTAGATATCTGTGGTGAGGGCACCTGGCTAATGAGTTTTCAATTAGGTTTGGCAGTTGGTCATTCCAAATTGGCAGGTCAATGTGTTAGTTCATTTTCATTGGAATTGGTGACTTCCACATTTTATTACTAAGATAGACTGTCAAGTTTAATATTAAGTCCAAATGGATAAAAGATTTTTTTAATCCATTTGTTTTCCTATTTTTCCATTACTGATTTTATGTTGATGCCTTTCTCAATATGCTCCCCATCCCCTAGGGTTGAGCACTCTGGGGGGGGGATTTCACTGGATGGCCGCCAACTCAAGCTTAAACGCAACGCTCTTCTATATATAAGGAATGGAGCACTCTGTGACGGCCATTACATACAAAGTTAAAATCCCCTTCCCATTCTGTAAGTGATGATAGCCTAATGGTTAAGGTGTCGGACAGACACCAAACCGATCGGATTTCAATTCCGGCTGTAGGTAGCTTACAAAATGTCTAGCCACACTGAAGAGACTTGATAAGTCGAAACACGTGTTTGTGGATGACCCTATATATATATATATATATATATATATATATATATATTACAAAACCAGTTAGTCATATATATTGTACCAATCATATAAAATCATATATATATACTACCAGTCATATATATATTATGTGTGTGTGCGTGTTTGTATATATATATATATATTTCTCAACCTTAACCTCTGGATATTGTGCGCTTCCAACGATCGTTCTTATACCCACCGGTAAGTTAATACTTATACATATACATAATATATATATATATATATATATATATATATATATATATATATACATGACTATGTATATATATGACTGGTACTATATATATGGTTGGTTGGTTGGTTGGTTGGTTGGTTGGTTTTACGGCATGTCAACCCTTGTTGGGTTATTTTATGCAGAAGACATTTTGTTTTATTCAGTCCTGTTGGGTATTCAATTTTTTTTCAAACTCAATCTTTTTTTAAACACAATTACTAATCATTTTTTTAACTATTTAACCCATAGCTAGGACTCTAACAGGTACTACAATTTAGGGTCAGAGTGGACCTGGGAGTAATGGTGATAAAGGTGTACTCCACATCCCCCAGAGTTCCAGAATTGGGACTTTACCACTAGATGCAGTTTAACATCAGACTCAGTACACCAAGACCCTCAGCCACAGCCTTCTAGCACATATATGATAAAATGGGTTGGGGGGGCATAATAGCAGTAGGATTGGGACAATCATATTGGTGCTAGGGCTTGATGTGACCAGCTAACTGGTGGCCACTCCAACTGCCCGTCTAGTCTAAGGGCCAAAGTAGAGTGTTGCATGTCGACTCCCCAGCCACCAGGATTCTGTCCTTAAACATCATGGGTCAACACCCACACCCAACAGGTGGCACCATTGGGGAGGGATTTTACTCCTCTGCTGAGGTGCAGTCGGTGTATTCCACAGCCCTAGCCGACTGGGCAAAATATATATATGACTAACTAGTAGTATATATATGTATATATTACTATATATATATAGGACTATATATGACTGGTAGTGTATATATATATATATATATATATATATGACTATCTGGTTGTAGATATATGACTATATATGACTATATATATATAAAGTAAAGTCGACGGGTCGGCCTAAAGTCGATATCAGCCAGTCAACGAGGGAGTCTATCCCCTTTTCAATAGCACTAGACTAAGGAGATTGTTTTAGTATCTGAGGTGGAGCGCCACACCTACTATCAGCTCCTTACTTTACCGCACAGATCCCTGTGCCACTCATACGCTGAGTTGGCGAGGACCGGTATCGAACTACGAACCTTGTGGATTCTAGCCAAACATTCTACCAACTGAGCTAACCTGGCCCCTGACTATCTGGTTGTAGATATATGACTATATATGACTGGTAGCATCTATATGACTATACGTGATTGGTAATAAATATATATATATATATATATATATATATATATGAATTAAACATTTTTTTGAAAAAACAAATGATGTTGATAATCGCTTTAGTGGTCTTCTTCAAGAGTGAAATATATATGATGGGGAAATAAATAAACCGTTAAAAGATATGAAGGTACAAATGAACGTTTGTGTGAACGTTCAAGTTCGGAGCTGGAATTTATTTAAATTTAAAAATGCATATACTGTGTTAAAAATAAAATAAATTTTATTTTTAAAAATCAGAAGCATTTATAATCCACAGGAAAACTCAAAAAGAGTTTATTGTAAAAATATATAAAAAAGTGTATAATAATATCAAAAAAGTTCATGATTCCAGCAGTAAGGTAGTAAGTTTAAAAGTCCACAACACAATTGAAAAAAGATGGAAAGTTTTCAGAGGATTAAAGGTGTTGATAAAATCCGTGGTGTTGTAGATCAAATTTCCCATCATATATATTTCAAATTTCCCATCATATATATTTTCCCATCATATATATTTCGCTCTTGAAGAAGACTGCTAAAGGTTGAAACAGATTCTGTCAGCAATTATCAACATCATTTGTTTTTTCAAAAAAATGTTTAATTCATACTGTCGGATTCACTTCCATATATATACATATACATATACATACATATATATATATATATATATATATATATATTATATATATATATATATATATGATGAACTTTTAATACATATACAAGGTGTGTCATAAAAGATACAAAAAGTCTCTTTTTGTATCTCTGTCACTAGATTGAAATAAAATCTGTTTTTATCACAACTGATGATAATTGTAAAAATAAACAAAAAATGTTTGAAAATATCAAGTGAAAAAAAAAGGTTGGAAAATATCAAGTGTAAACAGAATTAACAAACTGTTGTAAATAGAATTAACAAATATTGCTAAACAAACTGATATTATTAGTTGATAAATAATTGTAAATATTATTATACATAGATAATTACTTTGTAAATATAATACTTGCATATATACCTGTCTAATGTTTACCATTTATTATTATATATATTTATTTTATTTATAAATATCAATTAAACAGAATAAAATATTAGTTAAGCTTTCTGCATCATGTATTTTCTCTCTCTCTCTCTCTCAGACACACACACAACACTCTCTCTCTCTCTCTCTCTCTCTCTCTCTCCTCTCTCTCTCTCTCTCTCTCTGTATGTAGATAGATAGATAGTTAGATAGATAGATAGATAGATAGAAAAGGTGACAGATAAAAAAGTGAAAGTGATTCAATAAGTGACAGACATGAATAGTGACAGAGATACAAAAAGGTGACAGAGATATAAATATAATAAGTAAAGTCGGCAG
>CM042163.1:26292427-26397427 GCA_023376005.1 Doryteuthis pealeii | reverse complement strand
CTACTCCGTCGCTGACTACAACTCTTACTACAACTCAGGCTTGGTTGTAGATTTCGATTGTCACTTCTTCCTTTTCATGTTCCCTATATTTTACTACTTTTTCTTCTTTCTTCGTCTTCTCATTTGCATCGCCATCTTTGTCATATATACTGGTTCTCCTCTTGCTGCTACTTAGGTTATGCTACTGACGGAGTAGCAGCCACCTTCTTCAATATTTTATATATTACCCCTGCTTCTCATCCTCTTTGTATATTATATATCCCTCCTCCTACCCTAACGGTATGAGTTTCTCCTACTGCCACTCTGTTTACACATGGATGTGTATCACTGTTTGTAATATTCTCTCAGTGTGTTTGTAACTGGTTGTCTTTGTGTGTGTATGTATGTATGTATGTAGTCTGGCCATTGTGATTACTACTAAGAAGCAGCACTAAAAAGGCACACTACCCAGAGCACTGACTACTAAAAACATCAAAACTAATACACACAGCTGCATATACCACCACCACCATCACCTCAAAAAGGGAGAGATAGAAAAAGAGAACAGAAGAAGAAGAAGAAGAGGACATATATAAATAAGATAGAAAGAAACAAGAAAGAGTATTATTGTGCGTGGGTCTATATCTCTTTTTTTATTCGCTCTTCCTGTTTTTTCTTTTTTATTATTATTATATGTGTTTCCCCCCTACAAACCTGCGGGACCGCTTTTGCTTTATCCAGCAATCAACATCATTGTCATCACCACCAACAACTCATCGACAACAAATACTGAACCCCAAGAAGAAGAAAAACGAAAGCGAAAAAAAAGGATAAAAGGAAGGAATAACCCTAAGTTGTGGCCGTGGAGGCCATTGCTTGCTATTTTCCCTTTTTTATCTTTTATTTCTTTCAAGTAAAAAGCAGTCTAGTTTAACTAAATATACAAAAGGGTGGTTGGTGTTTTGTAGTATCTGTCCTGGTGTTCATGTTTTTGGTAAGGTGTTGAGAAAGAGGAGTCCTGGCTTCTCTTGGGGGCTCTCTGTGTGTGTCCGGCCTGGCCGCCAGAGTCAGTCCCCGCCCTAGCAGGCCACTGTGCCGACATGACCAGGGACCACACCATCATCAGAGCCAACACTATCAACAACAAGCCAACCATTGCCGGCGGGGACAGCCGTACAAAGCCCCTAAGATGAACCTAAATGGCTGCCCGCATCTCAATGAATTCAAATTGGCGAAGGGAACAGAACCATTTCGGATCATCCACGCTTATTTTATTGCATGTTCATCAGCTGACGCCCGCAGAATTAAGGTGAGTATATACTCTAGTTTTACTCTTACTTTTATGAGCTATTTACCCATACTACTGATAAACTCACAACTGTCTTTACTGCAAATAATAATACCACTACTTTACTACTAATAACATTATTATTACTAGTAGTAGTAGTAGTAGTAATAAATAATAATACCGCATCGACGTTACTTGGTGTGTCATATTTACCGATCTTGACATTTCGCTTTTTGTGTCTATATAAAATGTGATGTTCCTTATTCAATTGTATATAATCATTATTACTAGTTCTATATTACAAATAAAAGCATTGCTGTATAATAGTATATATAATTTCATTTTTCTCTTGTTTTGTCCACTGGATGTAGTGATGTCCCTTGTTTTGTTGTGTAGAAATAATAATTACTATTATCTTTGTTACAACTGATAGTAACACTTAACCTTTTATCATTATTATTAATAATAATACTATTATTATTAATAATAATAATTTTCTTGTGTGTGTATTATAATCTTTCTACTCAAGATTTCACTTTGTGTCCACTAGATGTGGTGATGTCCCTTGTATATATAATATATATACACACACATTTGCGTTTAGCATCTTCATCTCCTTCCTTATTTTATTCTCTCCCACCCCTGTTTTTGTTCTGTTTAGTGTCGTCCTCAGGGACATTCTGTGCTCTCAAACAATATTATTGTCTATTATTCTCATTATTTAAAGTCAAATATAGATATTTACGCTAATATGTGAGTGAACACACACATGGTCAGTTCTACACTCCAACTACTTCACTGCTAGGCTCCTTCTTGTAAAAGTATAGTAGTAGTAGTATTAGAAGTATATATATATCATCGCATCACATGTACACACATGGTACTACAACTTGTATATATATGTATGTATATGTGTATGTGTCAGTCTTCTTGGTTACGTTTAATCTAAAAAGGCATATTTTTTAAAGATTTAATGTTTTCTCTCGTTTTAAAGCATCTAAATATAGGCGAAATTAAAATTCTCATCATTGTGTGTGTGTGTGTATTGTATATAATATAGAAAATATATATAAATCTGACTAAAAACGACAGATCTAAGGTTGTTTGGTTATCTATCAATAAAACGTGCGAAACATGACTTTTTTTTTTTTTTTGGTATCCTCTATTTTCCCCTTTTACTTCTATTTTATTTTTTATTATTTCAAACGTTACTTAATCTTTTTTGTGCTGTTTTTTCTTTCTTATAAGTTCAGTTCCGTATAGGCGAAGTTCACTTTTTACACTCCCTTTAATGAAACAAAAAAAAAACAAAAACAAAAAAACAATTTGCTTGAATTATAAATTCACTCGATTTTACTTTACTTTCGATACAGATTTTAATAAACATTACTTATATAAAAATTTCTTAGTTTTTACTCGTATACATTTTTAGATGGTAAAAGAACGAACATAAGGACTATCATCATTACTAACATGTTTGTTTCTGTTATTTGCTTATTTTTATTTTATTTAAAAAAATTAAGTTTCACTATTTTACAATTTGACCCTTGAAATATATATCTATAAATAAATAAATAGATAAATAGATAAAAAATAATTTCCGATGTTTCGACGTATTGAATATTTTCTTGCAAAATCCAGATTTTAATGGACTCAATTTGTATTTTATTAGCATTTTATTCTTCATTCAATATTATTTTTTTGTGTCATAAATGTCACTATATTACTGAGAAGAATCAACATGTGCTTATATCGGTAATAAGATGGCTTATAAAAACCTCACATTTTTGTGTAAGTGACAAGTATGTAATAATAAACCTTCTTAAATGCTCTCTTGTTAGGCATTTACCATTTTATTCAGAAAAAAAAACACCTAAGGTATTTTGTAATAGTGAACACAGGACAATGACTTTTGTTGCCACATGGCTTTTTTTGAAAGGGTTAATTTGAGTTGAAATTAAAAGCAACAGCTTTGATAAATTGTGGATATTTTTTTTTTTTTTTTTTGCTATTAGAGTATTAGACTGGCGATCAGTAGCTATCTCTTTCCGTATCTCAAGTATTTGAGCTACATTATAAGAAACCTATCTCCACCCGCCCCCAAAAGTCTTAATACGCTCACTAGCTCGCCATACTTCCGGCCTTGTGCCACAACTAAGCAAAGCTTAGTAAATAACCTAAAATATTATAACCATCTTGTCGATGCTTGTAAAATATGCAGCACTCTAATGTATAAATTCGGAAGATGAAAGAGACAAACACGTGATGAAAAAAAATGTTATCGAATTTTAGCTGATAATGCCCGGATTTGAAAATAAAGTTGGAATTGACAAATCATAAAATATCTTTTTTTTTTTTTTCTTTAATAAAAAAATAAAAATAAAAAAAGATTCTTTGTTCTTTAACTGGTGGAAATAGTCATTCTGTGACTTTAGTTATAAAAATCCGATTTCAGGTAAATGACCACTCCATTGGATTTTTCTTTAATGATAGGAAACCTTTTTTAAACTTAACCAAATGCATTGTATTGTTGTCCTTATTTTACTTGTCATACACAATTAACCTATCCTTGTTTTTCTTTTAATTTTATAGGCAGAAAAATGTTTATGTCACACCTGTCACCAAGCCTCTGTTAGACTTCATGCTTGTTTGGAGTGTGTGTTTTTTGGCTGTTTCAAATCAAAACACATTCATGAACATGCAAAGAACAAAGGTCATGATTTAGGTAAGTACCCACACAAGATACACACTCACATGAATATTTATTGTTTTACACACAAAAAAAACAAAAAAAAATCCCAAAACACTGCTAACATTGCCAAAAATGCAGCTTGTACACACCTTTCACATGTTTTTTTTTATTTATTTTTTTTAACCAAAATCTTATTTTAAGGAATATTTTATGTAGTAAATGAAAATGTTTGTTTTTATCTCAAAATCTTGAATACATGGTGATTTAAAAAGAAAAAAAAGAAAAAGTTATCACATTTAGAAAAATACCATTCCAATATAATTTCAAACAATTTCCACATGTTCACAATCCCTGTCAACACGTTCTTGGAATCTACCACATGTGATTAAAATAAAATATTAATAATTCTATGAGAATTTCTTTATTAGAAAAGCAGAACTGATATTATGGAGATCACATGGGGAAGATTCCAATAATATCGACAGGAATAGTTAATATGTGGAAACTTTTAAAATCATAAAGGAACTCCTAGAGAAATGTTAGCTCTGAGATACCCTCTACTTGACCTCCCAAAATTAAAAAAAAACACATTCAAACTTCTCTCCAGTGCACAGACATCTTTGTTTAATTCTGTTCCATTTATAATTGGCTGGGAATAGTTGTTTGCTCATTAAATAGCAAGCCACTGAAATTAGTAGGCCAGTTCATATACCTCAGTAGCAATATCTCATCTACTGAAAGTGATACCAACATACATCTAGTTAAAACATGGACTGCTATTGACTGGGTAATGATAATATGAAATCCAATCTTTCTGATGAAATAAAATGGGAAGTCTTTCACGCTGTCGCTGTACTTGCACTAATGAAATACTTGGAAAAAAAACTAAATGAGTACTACAGAAAGATGCTACAAGCTATTTTAAACAAATCCAAAATGCGAGATATGTTATATGTGCACTGAGTATACTTTATATATATCTATATATATAAATTTTCAATTCTAAACTCCAACAGTGTAAGAAAACCTCCCGGTACTATAATTTGTAATTACACAATACAAATTTTCTCCTGGAGAAAAAACTTCCATAAAAAAAAGAACAGCGCAAATCATATGTGCCACCTGAAAATAATCAGTCGACACTATTATAATGGTCAAAAGAAAAGAAAAATAACATAATAGTTGTCTAAGTTAAATATATTAAAGTGCTCAATACACTTAGTAGAGTCAGAATTATACCTTACATCGCTTCACAAACTCTTACAGCGCAATAAATTTGAATACATTTATGGTGATTACCTTACTCTGATGACTTGCACTGAATGGAGTCAGTCAGGGTTGGATAGTCTGGACAGTAGCTACTGGCAGTCAGTCTCAAACAGGTTTCCAAATGATCATCAGTCATAGTGGAACAGTACTTACACTTGAGAGATGCAACTTAATTTGAGCAGGTATTTTTGAGAAATAAACTGATTTAAACTGCAAATGTCAGGTGAAGGGTTTTCAACTGACATTCGTAGCCCTCCCTCACTATCAGGTCATTTTTTAAAAAGTTTCATATGTATTCAGATCCTTATTAAATCCCAATATTTTACATCTAAAAACCTTAATAGGTTTGTTTAGTAACTACTACTGATATACATTGTTACCTTAGAAAGAGCGTCACATAGTGGTGTAATGGTTAGCAAGCTAGTCTCAAAGATCAAATTCTACTGAATAGCAAGTTCAATCCTCGCTGGATGCCCTTATACCTGCAACTTTGTATGGCAAATGGTTTTGGTCAAATAACTACATGGTTACATTAGAAAAGAGTTGCCATTTGTTGATGTAGAAGCAATCATCACCTTGTTTACATTTGCAAAGTTGTTTGCTGGTTTAATTTAATGGCTGCTACAGCAAGGTGACTGGGGTTGGGGGTGTCTTATAAACTATCAAATATGGTAATTCATTTTATACAGCTTTCTTTCTGTCTGCCAATGTTCTCATCATTTAATTTGTCAGTTTCTTTTCACTTTTGTATTTATACATAAAATACTTGCATGTATCTTTTTTTCCTTCTTAGCGGTGGATCTATCCTATGGTGCTGTCTACTGTTCCTCTTGTGGAGATTATGTCTATGATAAAGAGTTGGAAGACTTGGCTAAGGATCAGATAAGGAGATCAGCTTGTTCCCTTGGTAAGTTACTATGTTATCATGACTTTATTTATTGTTATTATAAACAATTAACTCCAATATGAATTTGGTCATTTATGAATTAAATTACTCTTAACCCTTTGCAGACAGATAATTTTTTTTTTCTGAAAATTTTCAAGATTATGCATATGTCCAAACAAGTCAATTAAACACATATTAAAACAAACAAACAAACAATTGTGTGTTATAGTACAATAGCATGAAAACAAAATACTCACTTTTAATTGTATTATTTTGCAAAATGACATTCTCACAATCCTACACTACAGTGGGACTTCCTATTGATGTTTCTGTACATTCTTTAACATTAAATTGGTCAAGGAGCAGCTAATAGGAAAATACCTTACATTGAACTAAAATGACAAAGATTTTCTGCCTGCTAAAGGGTTAAACAGGTAAAATCTTTGGGAACAAATTATATTAATTAGGGCAATATCTTAAAACAATTGATAAGATAAGCATTAACTTTTGATGGGCAATTTTCTCTTATGTCTACTTTGAACTCAGAAAATGAATATGGAATAATAAAGATAAAAAAAGAACCTATTTTATTGCATTTATTAGATTAGTTCAGATATATAACAAAATAAATGAAATATTAGGGAATAAAAGGAGATATTGGGATTGTTCAAATATTTATGGTCAGTACTTTTTATAATTTCTTATAGAAACTTGCTTATAAGTATTTGAACACACACAATGTTGTTTTTTTTTCTTTTTCTAATTACCTAAGATTGTAGAGGTCAATTATGATTTTGGACAAGCATAGGTGGGTCCAAATCTGATTTGTCAGCTCATCCAAATATCAATGTGTTCACCTTTTAAGCCTTCTCAATGAATTGTCATCAATATTTTAGAAGGACAGAGAATGAAAGTAAAACAGTTTCTTTGTTCTTCATTTAACAATGCAATTCTGTTTGGATTATCTGCCCTTGTTGGCAGGATGTATTTTTAAAAGGATCACGAGTAGATGATACAATTATTTGCCATCATGACAAGAAAAATAACACAAAAATAGTTCTTTCTCTCAACATTGCATGAAGTTGATGACATTTGTCCATTAATGTGCCCCTCAGAGGAATGTGCTTTTTTTTGGTAAAAAAAAAAAATTGGTAATGATTCCTCAACTGGTTAATATTGACCTAAATTGAAGACTTCTTTAGTCATTCATTGTTTTCTTGAAATTCTTTGATAAAATTTGTGGATTGACATTTTCCGATAAATTTTCACTCTTCAAAAAACATGTAATCTACAATCTGCAAAAATGTCAGTATAATCATCCAAAATTTCTTACTTTTTTAAAATTTTTATTTAATTCATTTTAGGTATAAAAGAACAGTTTTCACCTTGGGAGCCTGACCAATGTGACGTGGATTTACTATCCAAAAACAGAAAAAGACTAAAAGTGGAAGATAATTCTACTATTGGTAAGTTGTTTGTACTAAATACATTTTTATTTACTGGGGTGAGTCAAAAGTTTTGCAATATTTTAGTAACATGGAGCACAATTCAGCACCTCTGGATGCTTTTTGCCAAGGTCATGAAGATGATAAATGCACACTGGACTGTGAGATACCAAGCTTGCCTGATACTCTCCGTGTGCTACTCATTAGATTTGCCACTAGAGCTCTGCTTTGGAATCCACAGTTTTAGGCCTAGTTGACCTTGCCTGATTGTGTTACATAATCATTAGAAACCTAATGATTATGACAATAGTGTAGAAATCATATTAGTGCAGCTGATGGCCTTGAGAGTGAGTGACAGCGTTTGACCTCACTCTGACCTTGCGTTCTGGGGATAACCATGAGAAATGGAACCCGATAGAAGCCCCTTCCGGTTTAAGGGGTAAGCAACTCAGGCAGTTAGTTAGAACTTAGAAGCGAAGCTAGCAAGATGTGAGTCTCACTGCGTGATTGTCTGGTCTGGGGGATCTACGAATAAAGTAACATCATCGTAAATCGAAGTCTTGTGGTTATTACTAAAAGCTAACAATGGCACAGGGCTTCTGATAAGGAGTGATCCCCAACCGAAACCAGACCCGGAATCCTCAATAGAAGACCAGACGAGACCTTAGAAGATATACCAGACCAAGATAGAAGATAGATGATAGAAGAACCAAGCCGGCCAGAAGAATAGACGACAGAGAAAGAAGTAAGAGAAGTATATAACATATAGATATTTTGTGCTGGTAAAGAAGGCTATGTAATATATATCTATTTGGTACCGTGACGCCGCCACTACGTAACAATTGTCAACATTCTTGCAACCAAGTGGGTTTCTTGAATAATCTGTTACTGAACTGTCATGAACTGCACCTTTACCAATAAATATTATGGACCATAGACCTTAAGGCACTCCTTCTGCAATCTCAACTCGTGGGGACACTTTTCTCATTTACACTGTAAAAATCCGGTTGTTTGTTAGGTGTTAGGGGTTAGTTTTATAATTTAAAAAAAAAACTCTAAAAATAATCTGTAAACAATTAACCGGATTTTGACGGTATAAATGGAAAAAATGTCCCCACGAATCGAAATCGCAAAAGGGGTGCCTTAAGGTGATATGGTCCGATATTATTGCTTGTTTCCACAATGTTATGGCTCAGTTCAAACTCATAAAGCATAAGTTTCCAATCTAGACTGTTGCCTATTCATCTGTGTGGCTTTCAAATCCCACACGGAGTGAAGCAGTATACATGTCAGCACACCAACTACCACAATACTACTTACCACAGCTTGAATGAATTTTGTCACATGATATACATGCTACAACTAGAATGTACTAAAATATTGTAATTTTTTTTTTAATTGACCTGCATTATTCAATGTTTTTTTATATTCTTGTAGGTTTAAGAGGCCTCATCAATCTGGGGAACACTTGTTTTATGAACTGTATCGTCCAAGCTCTGACACACACACCAATATTGCGAGACTTCTTCTTGGCTGACCAGCATGTTTGCCAGATGGACAATGAAGCCCAGAAGTGCTTGGTGTGTGAGATGTCTCGCCTTTTCCAGGAGGTAAGACCCCTTTCTTTTTTTTCTTTTTTATTTCTATAATTGCACAGTTTTTAATTTTTTTTCAACTAAAGAACACTTCAGTATTTCTTTTTCTAGAAAGAAAATATTGATTTATGTGTATATATATATACAGGGTGCTCCAGGTAATTGAGAACGAATTATGAAGTGTCCTGTGCAGGACACTTAATTGAATCTGATGGTGAGGCTGGAGATCTGAGGAGTGTAAAGTATTCATCCAAGTAAGATAAATAAGACATGCTGGGCATTGTTGGAGAAATAACAACAAACTCATAAGTGATGGTCTCCTATGGACTCTTACTCATGGACATACCAGTGTTGGCCAACCAGCAAAAACTTACATTCATCAGCTCACTGGATGCTGTATAGAGGACTTGCCTAGAGGGATTCCTGATAGGGATGGATGGTGAGAGGGTCTCAAAAGAATCTGTGCTGTCAGCATGTTTTGATGATTTCTACTTTGATTTATGACCTGTTAAAGATCTGTTCTCATACCTGGGGCAATTTGCATTTCACATAGCACTAATATACTTGGGTAAGTAGAATCTATTCTCCCTCCAGCTATGGATATAATAGTACGGCAGATTGGGATCTTTAACCTTGATATAACAACTGGTCGAGAGAAGGAAAACACTGAATTCATACCAGTTGTAGACCTCGAGAGAGATGGGCTCCACCAGACTATTCTTGATGAACACACAGACATACCCCCATGACCAAACCAGGTTATGACCAGTGGGGTGGGTACAGAAAGGTTGCAAAATTTTCCTATAAGTAACTATAAATATAGTCTAAATGCAATGAACTGAATAAAACTAATATTTTAAATTTCAAATTGAATAATATTTACCAAATTATTTGCTTAAAGATAAATATTAAGTTTATATTGAATCACGTCCTGTTTTATAGTTGTCATTATAAAAATTAAATGAGAAAGTATTGATTGTGACTTGTTCGAAATGACAATACTGGAATTAAAAACCGGTTGTAGACCTGAAGAAGGATGGCCTTGAAAGGCTATTCCCTGTCAAAGACACACTAAATTAGTACCCCTCCCCCCAACCAACCAAACCAGGTGAGAGAGAGATGATTATATGATGCTATTTATTTTTCTTATTTCAGTTTTATTCAGGAAATCGCGCACCACACATCCCATATCGTTTGCTGCACCTTGTCTGGACCAATGCCCGACATCTTGCTGGCTATGAACAACAGGATGCCCATGAATTTCTCATAGCAGCACTTGATGTTTTACATCGACACTGTAAAGGTAAGAAATTGACAAAATTGTTTCCCATCAGACGTTTTTTTTCTTCTTATTGGCCAAAAATTAACAAAAAATTAATAATTTCAACTTATCTTTTGGTGGGTTCTAGTTCTGAATGTCTGGGGAATGTGGAGCACCACTTTATCACCATTGCTTCCTGGGCCACTCTGATCCAGAGTGGTAGTACCTGTTAGGATTCTGTGTGTTTATAAAAGAAAAAAATTGAGTATCTATTAAAACACTTAAAGTCCTATACTACCTCATTCCACCCGTCCGGAAGTCACATTCATTTTCCTAATCTACCCCAAATGATAGCCTTTGTTTAAATTTAATATTAAACATTTAGAAATCTTTAATATAAGGGAAATAACAGGTAACTTTAAATGAAAAGGCCATTTTTAGCCATTTTGTGATAAATCCTTATAGACTTAGAAAATTCTCAATAGGATGTTAAGAGTTAAGAATGAATTTATTTGAAAACTTTGTCGACATTAAATGACCCACTGAGGTTGATATGCCACAAACCAAATCAACTTATCTTTGAGTTGATGGGTGCTACCACTTTGCTGCTCAAATAATTTTTGTATCTTCAGATGCAATGGAATTTCTTTTGCAACCACAAACTTCTTTTTGATATTCCAGTTTTCTTATAATTTTTAGGAAAATTTCAATTGATGAATGATGGAAATTAAATTTCTTTACAATATCATGAAGTGACAATCCACAATTATTTGACAACTGGCCTAATAACTAATCACAAATTAGGATATCAAATCAAGGAAAATAAAATTTAAAGAAATTTCCTACTTTTTAAGTATTTCTGAGAATGTTTTTTTAGAAAATGACTTTTTGCTAAAACTAAGGAAACTTGGACAATAATTAAAGAAAATGATCACTTGTGTCTAAGAATGTGAAGTTTCATTAAATTTTGTGGCAATGATAAAAAAAATGGTTTGGTCTTTTCACAATCTGTATTCTTAGTAAAATTTTACTATTACATGCATCTCTCTTTGGAAGTGAAATTTGTGTTTTACTTATGGTTTTTGATGTTTTAAATGAATCTGACCTTCAAAACTGTAGAAATTATTCCAACACACACTGCAACCATAAATGTGGGGAGGACACTGTTGGGAACCGGGAGTTCTCTGGTGAATGAACCACAGAAAATGAATTATTTACAACTGTTTTTAAGGTCAGATTTGTTCAAAACCCTAACTCTAAGAAAGTCAACTTTTTTTTTTTTTTTTTTTTCAAAACTCTGTAATACTGCAATAATAATGGAAAGCGGATATCTGACACGAAGCCATTTCAGAACTCAGTGAGTTATTTACTGGTTAGCTATGGAAATTTTTAGTGGGAGACAGTAGCAGGAAGATTTCTGTCAGAGATTTGAAAAAATGAGAAAATTTAATATCTCCAAAATGGCTCATTTGCCTCAATTGGTGTAAAGGAGAAGAAGTCTTAGAACATTGAGATCTGCGTAAATAACATAAAATAATAATCAGGTATGAGAAGTGAAAAGCAAAAAATATTTGTCCAATACTCTATAAATTATCTTTTTTGTACTATTATTTTAATTTTTTTCCTTTCTTTTTTTCTAGGAACGAATGGCCTCTCTTACAATAACCCTCATCACTGCAACTGTATAATCGATCAAATATTCACAGGTGGCTTGCAGTCAGATGTCACTTGCCAGGAGTGCAAGTAAGCAAAACTTTACTTTTAATTATTGATGTTAAATTTGTATTGAAACATTTCACTATTGCAGTCTTAACAAAACTAAATTTTCTTTATTACAAATATCTTACTAATTTTTCATATTATATGAATTTGAAGAAAAAATAATTTTTTTGGTGGGAATTTTATTTATCCAATATCTTTAAACTGTTTAAAGTTTTCTTAGAATATTATTTTTTAAATAACACATGGATTTGGCTGAAATCTTTACACCTGATAATAATAAATCTAACACTTAACATCATCTCAGAAAGCAACAATAAAAAATCTTTACCATATTCTCAGACTCTCTGTCTTTCTATTGATAAAAAATAAAAAAAAAAAAACTGAAGACCCCTTAATCATTAAGCTCCTGGGTCGATTGGACTCCATGTCTAATTCCAAAAGAGATTCTCGTATGCTGGATCCCAAACCACATAGGAATAAAGGGGAACAAAAAGCTGACTCTGCAGCCAAGTCAAAATTCCATACACTAACTTGAAACCCAAAATCTGCAAATTTTCTATACAAAATGGCAACGACATTAGAATAACAACATACACAAACTCTTCCTGATAAAACCCAGACAAGAAGAATGGAAACCATCTTTCTGAAAGGAACCAATCACTATATTCTGACTGAATTGGTTACACAAGACTTATGCACTCAAACAATAACAACCATAGTGTAAAGCATGTCAAACACCATTACACTGTTAAATATTTTCTCAGAACATGGAGATATAGCTCATATTAGACAAGTCATTATATCCCGATTATGCATTGGTCATACAAGACTTACTCTTTTATGCTAAAAAAAAAAAGAACAACCTCAGTGTATAGCATGTCAAACACCCTGCAACACCGTTAAACATTTTGTGGAGATTTAGTTCTCATCAGAAAATGTTTTTTTTAAACAAAAACAATATGAAGGACCTAGTTGAAAATGCTGATATGGATGACATTTTGTGAGAGAAATAAAATTATACCAAACAATCTCCTTGGTCTAGCGCTATTGAAAAGGGGATAGACTCCCTCGCTGACTGGCTGTTACCGACTTTAGGCCGCCCCGTTGACTTTTACTTTATCAATGTAAATATAATCAGTACCATACAATGTAATTATCAAAAAAATTATCCTAGGGAATTTTGACATATAATTAAAATGAAATATTAAAAGATAAAATAAACTCTTATCTACATAAAAATATATAAATGTACAATGTACATGATCTCCTAAGCATAAAATAACCCCAGGTTGTTTGACATGCCATTAAAATCAGTCAATCTTGATAAATGCTTTTGAATTAAGATTTGTATTGATTATTTTGGTATTTATGATTTTGTTTTCTTATCAAATATTAGAATAAATTAATTTTAAATTTAAATCTGTAATTTTATTTCTAATTTTTAAATTCATCTTCAATCAAAGCTATTAGAATATTAAAGAATTTTTTTTTAAAGTTTGAGAGTTTCTTTTATCTTGAACTTGTTTTTTTAAATCAAATTGCACTCAGATGACTTATTAGATCATCAGTTCAATGTTATGAAGGTGATAGTCCAGGTTACAGTGATAAGATAAACATTGAAGTGTAATTCATTTATGAGGCAAGGTTTCAAGATAAGATGCCCTTCCCATTGAAATATTAAGTGCAAGGAAGTGGGGTAAAGCAATAGAAAAGGGACTGATCCAACCCACTCCTGTCAATTTCAAAAGAAGGAAGACTACCTCTACAATTAAAAAAATGCTCCTATTGTCTATATGTAGATGAATGGATAATCTTGCTTATATTTATAGCTAGGACCTGCATTATGCACTACTTTATACATTATCTATTGGTGATTAATATGTAGCTTGTGTTCCCATTGACGGATTATGGACCTGATCTATGGTCTGCACTAACTCCCAAACATACAGTTGTGAAGTGAGAGCTGCTTAAACTTTGAATTTTTACAAATTTGCCCCCAGAATTTGTTTTGTGATTAAAAAAAAAATGTTTTTTTTTTTTTTTTTTTTTTTTTTTTAAAGATTTGACTGTTAATTTTTCAAAGTCATCTATGTTAAAACAATTGGTTCTAACTGAATTTAAAACATTTTAAATGGGTGGGGCCCCTGTTGCATAATAGCTAACATGCTGGACTGTGACATCATAGTAAGTTCAAACTCCAGTCATGTTATTATTGACTTTCAGACTAATACCCTTGGGAAAGGTATGAACCTCTTTATCCCTCAGCTGTAGGTTAAATAGTACCACTACTGGTTTTCTGCAAAGATGACTTTGGCATTAAATAACCCACAAAGGTTGATATGCCATTAAACAAACAAACTAAAAAAAATAAAAAAAACTTTAGGATGAAGATAAGAAAAACAATTTTACCAAGGCTTGTTACAAATCCATTTTCAAAATGCAAACATCTAAAATTGCAAAAACTCAAAAAGTGAGAATTTTCAGAAAATCCCATAATCTTTAAATTGTCTTAAAATAAGAACCACTAATACTATTGTGCTGAAATTTGCAGGTTTTACTTCTCACATAGATACAAATAAAAGGTGATGGATTGTAGGTGAAATTGTCTGAAATGATCTTTTTGTGGAAGATGAACCATCCTTGTTTATGGAAAATTGGAAAACTGAGAGAGAGAGAGAGACTTCATTGTTCACATGATCTGATATCATTCAATCAACATATTTGTGTGTCTTATATCTGTGTGAGAGACCCCAGAGCCTGGATCAGACTCCTCAGTTACAGCACCACCACCAAAATATTGAAGTCATGATTATATTCAGCTGTGAAGACAAAGAAGCTTCAAGATTTTAATGTTTAGTTAAAGGAAAACTGATTTTTATTTTGAGAATGATTTATAATTTTGGCAACTTTTGAGATTAGAACTACTGGCTGTTTAAAAATTTTTTATATCGTTGAGATGTACAGGCTGTTTTAGAAAAAATTATATTGTTTCATAATCTTATAACTTGACCAATTCTTGTTTTTAAACAATCTCAAATGTTAACAATGTATAGAAACAACTCAAAATTCTATGTTCAATGTTTTCTGGTATTTCTATTTATATAAATGCTATTCACTAGAAAAGAATTGGTGTTTAAACATCAAACATAGAATTTTAAGTTATTTTTACACATGCTGTTAAAATTTGAAATCATTTGAATGAGAATTGGTCAGGTTATTAGATTATGAAATGATATTAATTTTTCTGAATCGATCTGTATTTACTGTATAAACTAGTATGGTCTTGAAAACTCAAAATGATATTGAATACATTTTTATTAAAAAACGAAGCATTGGACTACAATTTACTGGAATATCTGTAATGTATTTGTGTTCAATTAGCTTCATAAGCTTACCTTAGGAGAAGGAACCACAGAGAATGTATTCAGGGTACTCCTCACTGATCTTACTAATAAGGAGTGTTCCCATACCAGACCCAGTACCACCAAGAGAATGGGTCACCTGAAAGTCTTGGAGACAATCACAGCTCTCACATTTTTAAACACCGTACCATGTTGAGGTATTTTTGTTATCTGATACTATTGCTTCGCTGCCCCCCCACTTCAAAATTTTATCATCTTTATAATTCATATTTTTCTCCTCAAATACTTAATAATTTTTCATTTGATTTTTTTTTTCTTCTTCTTTTCAAGTAATGTGTCCACAACAATTGACCCAATCTGGGACATTTCATTGGATTTGGGTCCTGGGCCTCCTTGCAGTACTCCAACAGCAGCACCAAGCAGTACCTCTTCCTCAACTGCTGCGGCTTCTGTAGCTGCTACCGCAAATACTACTTCTACTTCCAACTCTACCAATGCTACCAACACAACCACAAATAACACCACCAATAATGGTTCAACAAATTCTCCAGCTTCAAGTAAGATTTTTTTTGTTTTGTGTTTGTTGATAATTTTGAACATTTGTCATTTCTAATTAAGAATCCACAGAAAGTATATTTGTCAGTTATGATTGAATCTCAATTTAAATTCATGATAATTTTGTTTCACTTCATCTGTAGAGCAATGGTCCCTAAATGTTTTTGCACTCCAGATTTATTTAGTATTAACAATTTTCTTTCTAACCTGCCAATCATCAGTGAGGGTGGGGGGGGGGTAATTACAACTCAAATATTGGTGATAAGTTGTTAATATAAACCATTTAAGTTTCACTTGGTTATATTTCTAAAAGGGAGGAGACACTCATGTGTAATGGTTATCATCATACGACATGGACAAAATCTTGGACTAGGCTGTTTGCTTTTTCACATTGCACTAATACCCTTGGGAACAGTATGAATCCAACTATTCTCCCCTCAGCTGTGGCTAAATAGTAGGGCAAACTGAATTATTTAACCTTGGTACAACCACCAGTCTAGGAGAAGGAAAACAACTCAAAACCATTTGTAGACATAATGGCTATTTCTATCCAAGACATGCTACATGAGTCGTGTTCTTACAATCAAATCAGGTTACAGTGACAAATATAAGAAATGAAAAAAAAATTGATTTTCAATAAAATCTAATTGAAAAATTAATCTGAATCATTAACTCAAGTTTTGAAGTCAGATTAATTTTGTTATTTTCTGCTCATTCCTTAAAACAGGAATTTGTTTTTTCAAAGACATCCAGAGAATTTTCCCTCATCCTCATAATGTTTGCTAATGCATAAAGATGAAACAGCACTTGGTAAATTTAAAAGATATTACCATGTCTTTGATGTGGCAATTGGCTGAAAAGGGAATCATAGATTTTTTACTAGAGAGAGTAAGAAATTTTGCAATATTTGGGTAACATGAGACAATTCAGCAACTCCAGATGCTTTTGCCAATATCATGAAGGTAACAAACGACACTGAACTATGAAATACCGAGCTCACCTAATACTCTCCAAATACTACTCACTGGAATTGCCTATCCACAGTTTTTGGCCTACCTGACCTTGCCTGATTGACAAGGTTCTTGCAAGCAGGCTGAAATTTCTTGAACCATCTGGTTAGTGTACTTTGATCAACTGCGCCTTCAGCTTTCTCACAACAAATGTTTTTGATTGTTTTTACTGTGTTATGGCCCAGATGGAACTTGTAAAACATAAGTTCACAAATTAGATTACATTACATATTCATCTGTCTGATTTTCAAATAACAAAGAGTGAATCAATGCACAATGTGTCATTGCACCAACTAACACAATACTACCAACCACAATGGGTATTTTTTTATGGCTTGAACTGCTTCAGTCATGTGATATACATACCACAAACTAGCATGTATCAAAATATTACAAAACTTTAAACTGACCTTAGTATTTGTTATGGTAATTTTTTATGGAGTTTCCTTCTGTCAAATTAGCTAAAAAAATTTTTTTTTTTTCTTTTTTTGCATATGCAAAAAAATTTGTACCAGCAGACTTTTTTTTACATTTTCCTGTAAACATTATGTTTTGCTGTATATGAAAATATTTTATTTCTTTTGTTTTGTTTTAGGTTTCTCTAACAGTCCTGGGAATTATGAACCACTTCATTGGTAGAATGTCTAAAACGGTAACTTAATTTATATACTTTATTCTTGGCAAATATTTTGATTTGTTTGTTTTAATAAAATGATTTTTTAGATAATTTCAATTTACTATCAATTTCAATTATGAATAATTTATGTGAAAGATAAAGTTTAAAAAGGAAATATTTTGTTTTTATTACGTATAAAATTTGATTGTTTTTATTTTCCATTATTAAAAAAGAATGTTAACACCTTTATGAGAGTCCCTTTGTAATATAATTTAAAAGAATCTCCACATGTACACCATTCCTGTCAACACATTATTGGAATCTCCCACCGGTGATAAAAAAAATTGTTATTTCTATCAGAGTATCTTTATTAGAAAAGCAGAACTGATATTACAGATACTACCTAGGGAAGAATCAGTAATGTGTTGACAGAAATGGAGAACAGGTTGATTTTAAAATTGTATCATAATGGAGCTCCCATAGAAATGTAACATTTTTTTTATAAATATACTGTATAATTAGAATATTTCTCTGTAAATGATTTAAACAGTTGCAAATTATTAAACTGTATTTTTAATGTTAACACTTGATTTCTTTTAATTTATTTTATTTTGACTTTTTTGTTTCTTTTTCCTCATAGTTTCACTAAGCCAGAACATTTGGGCAGCTCAGCAAAAATAAAATGTAGCAGTTGCCATAGTTATCAAGAATCAACAAAACAGTTGACCATGAAGAAATTGCCAGTGGTTGCGTGCTTCCACCTGAAGGTAAGTCTCTCTTTTCTTTTCTTGGTATAAATTATAACTAAAGCACTTTGTTATTCTCACTGTTCATTTTCATATTTGAAAAAAAAATTGCAATTTACTCCCAGGTTCACTCTGACCTGGAGTGGTACTGCATGTTAGGGTTCCATCTATGGGTCAAATAGATCTGTTTGAAAACTATTCTTATAAAATAACTCTTAAGAAACAACTACACAAAAATGTAAAATGAAATTCTCTAATGTCTAGGCATAAAATAACCCTAAATGGATTGACATGCCATTAAAATCAGTTAGTCAATCAAACTTGATAAATGATTTTGCATCGATTATTTTGGCATCTGTAATATTGATGTTTGCTCAATGAAATATATATTATGAATCCATTTTAAATTTAAATCTGAAATTTTATTTTTAAATTCATCTTTAATTAAAGATATTACAATGAAAGCGGTTCTCTAACCTCTAAGTATAAAATAACCCTAATAGCTTGACATCATTCAATCCTAGAAATGCACATTGTGCATTGTTTTTACAAGATAAAACATTATAAATTATATATGTAAATAATGAATGAATAAATTATAGTAAAAAGCTTTGTGTCTAGTGTTTTGTTTATGTAGTGTTATAGAATTTACTAGATGAATTTCATAAAAACAGGATTCAATTTTAATTGTGACTTTGAAAAATCCCCTTCTAGAGCTAAATATATCCCTAAAACTTGAGACAATTTTAAAATATTTTTTATTTTTTTATTAATGAAATGTTATTTTTAAGTTTATTGATATTTTATCAGAAGTTGGCAGTGAATATTTTTGAAAAATTGTGTTAGTGTCCAGACAACTTTATTGAACTAAAACTGGACACAACTCTTTATGAGGAGATAATGTTTAGATATGCTACACAGAAAACTAATAGAGCTTTCTTTATTTTAAAAAAAATTTATTCTGAAAAAATGAATTGTTTCTAATGAATCTAAAAGGCCATGTCAATATGTATAATACTAAGAAATCTTGCAAAATATTATGCAGGGTGTTTAAAAAAAGAAAAGAAATGTTAATATTTCTGTAGGATTTCCTTTATGATTTTAAAGTCTCCACCTATTTACAATCCCTCTCAATATTATTTGAATCTTCCTCTGATAGTCTCCATAATATCGGTTCTGTTTTTCTAAAAAGATTTTTAATCACCCTGTATTAAATGATCTGTGTAGTGAAATAAGGTGAAAAAAATGCTGATAACCTAAAGTGGAATGTTTTCTTTTGAATATTAATGAGGTTGTCACATGACTCATTCACAGCATTGACTCAGGAGTAGACAATCCTACTTTTCATGAGATAGACACAAAGAAGCTGCACCTGCAACTGCTTCAAATGAATTAACAAAGAAAAATATTTGGTTTTATATTGGTGGGGAAGAGAAAAACCTACAGTTTTTCTTATTTACATTCAAAATACCTTATATTTACTTGCAAAAATATGTAACTTTTATTGCACAGCATATCTTCTAATGGTTGGCTTCTATGTTGTCTCTGTTATACTGGGTGTAAGTTTTAATGTAATAAAATATTACATTAAATTAGACTAACAAAACTAAATAAGAATGTATATAAAAAGATTACACTTATTTTTATTTCATTTTTTATTGATTTCTTTATGAATTGTTAATTACTATGTTACACTTGAAACAAAGGGGGTATAATCGAAGAATAGAATAGCTTGGACACTAGCTCTTCCTATTACTCCTACTTTTTATTGCTAAATTTTCATAATTTAAAATTAGTAAAGAATACAATTTATTTTTGTTCCTGGATTTCTTGACAGGATTTCTGCTCACATCTATTAAAATAAAACCAAACAATTAGAAATCAATAATACCAAGCAAATTTTTGTTAAAATCAAATTTCTTTAAGATCAATATAGTCTTCCTGATCACACTGTAAACTGCCATTTGGTTGTATATATAAATTGCATTTTATTAGTATTTAGATAAAGCCAACAGTATTAATAATATAATGCAATTTTATTAGTAATTTAAATTTAAAAAAATAGAATGGAGAATGTGACATAGTTTCGGTGACACACACACACACACACACATAATTTCCTTTATAATTAGATTTTTTTTATTTACTTTTTTTTTTTTTTTTAAATCTTTTTTTACCTTTCCTTGAAAGTTTGATTTGCTTTTCAGTCTTTAAGAAATATATTTCCAGAAATTCTCCTGGTTTGAATATTTGTTTTCATTTAAGAGAACTGATTAAAAGGTCAATTGATTATTAGAATTTCACTTAAATTGTCCTTTTCAGTTATTGAAAGGGGGGGGGGATAGCAAACACATTTTACTATTTTTACTCATTTCAAACTTTATTTTCATCTATTTTCTTAAATTATTTTAACGTTATTCAAATTATTTCTTTTAATAATCAATAATTGAAAAATGTATTTTGATTTTTGGTTTATGCGATTACTACTCATCTTTAAAAAATGACAATTTATTTTATAACAGATCAACATCCTTAAAATGTAATGCATCCATTTTGGTCCACTATTCCACAGTAGGCTAGGTCCAAACATTGGCAATTTTTGAAGATTGTTAGTCTAATAAGATGTGCATAATCTTGATTTATAATTTTTGGGAAAAAAAAAAAAAATTAAAAAATTTTGTAGAACGGGAAGTGTTTTAAAGTTGACAGTTCCATTTAAGAATTATTGGTAAAATTTGAACTGAAAGATTTGGTAATATATTTTTATGACTATTTCAGTAAAACTTTACTTTTTATAACCAGAAAAATTCATATTTTGTGGAGTAAAAAAAAAAATACCAAAATATTTTTTGTATATCTAGAAAATATAAAAAGGATAAGGTAGAACACACTACTCATATATTCACACATACACACACACAGGGTGATTGTAAAGTAACTCTCTTCCCTATTTTAAAGATATAATTTATTTCTGAATCATTATTTTTACAAAAAATGGATGAGAAAGACACACATAACGTGGAGTTTTAATTAAACTTCTATATGGGAACTAGCACTTGCTTCCAGCCTCTCAAGCCACTTAGGAATCTCATCAATTGAAACAAAATAATCAATTTGAGAAGAAAAACAAAATTTAATTGCCAAATATTAAGTAACATACATTAAGAAATTGTGAAAAACATAACTGACTCAGAGTGGTAGTAACTATTAGGGTCCCATCTGTGGGTCAAATAGATTTGCTTAAAAATTATTTGAATTCAAAAAACCTTTAAATAACTATTAAAAAAAATGTAAATATGAACATAGAATGAACACAATTGCCTAACCTAAGCATAAAATAAACCTACATGGGTTGACATGCCATTAAAATCAGTTTAATCTAATTCTAATTTGAAAGTCACATGTAATGTTTAATAACTTTCATTAGTTTTTATATATTTTTAAAAAATGTTAAAATTGAACTATTTGGTAGGAAGGTCTAACTAATTATTATTGATTCTCTTTTTTTAGCGGTTTGAGCACTCCACGGGTTACCACAAGAAGATCTCGACATTTGTGTCCTTCCCAGAAGAGCTAGACATGACGCCATTCATGTCATCCTCACGCAGTAACAACAATGGATACCGCAATCAAGTTGTCCAAGAGTCTGCCAAAAGTCTATCCTGTGATAACAAGTAAGTCATCATTTTAATTTTAAGATTCTTTATGGATTTGGAAAAAGAATTTTTTAAATGTCACTAAACAACCTTGAGAAATTATAAAAAAAGGAATAAAATATAATTGAATTGATATAAGATTCTTGATCTATAAAATGCATGGTGGTACATTTGTCCACAGCCAGCTTGAGTTGCCAGTCAGTGATCCATTGCTACACTGTGTCCAGGTCTGACTGCAAGAAAGATCTGTAGCATTCAGGATCTGTCTTTTTATCTCAAGGTACAGCTTAATGTCATCGGCATACTTCAGTACTATGGTATTCCTTAAGTTAGCATCTATATCATTGATATACGCAACAAACGAAAGGGGGCCAAGAACTGATCCCTGTGGTACCCCAGATGACATCTCATATGGTGAGGAGTGTTGCCCAAGAACTGTAACTACCTCTCTCCGGTTGAGAATGAAGGACTTTAAACAGTTAAAAAGATTATCCTTCACCCCCATTACAGAGAGTTTTGCCAAAAGTCTTTTGTGCGGCACAGAGTTGAAGGCCTTAGCAAAGTCATGGTAGACAACGTCTACCCATGAGCCCCATCAGTGATCCAGGTGATGTCTTCTAGGAACTCTACAAGTTGATCACAACAGCTAGAGTTTGGGATAAATCCAAACTGAGATGGTCGGATAAGACTGTGAAAGTTCCAGAAATTCCAAAGTTCCTCTCTGATGCAGGACTCCATCAACTTAGCAATGCAACATGTAAGACTGACTGTGTGGTCGCCCTTTTTGAACAGTGGAATTACACTAGCAGTTTTCCACTGTTCTGGGGTAGCACCATTTTTCAAGCAAAATTGGAAGAAAATAGCTAGCTAGTGCAGAAGGAAGTACCCGCCACGTTTGAGAAGCAGGTATTTCACACCATCAAGACCTGGAGAAGCATGGTTGCGTTTGCTCTTGAGGTGGCGTCGCAGCATAGCAGGTGTGAATTCTATAGTAGTTATAGAAGTTGATGTCAGAGGTGAAGGAGATGGTACATTTTGGTCCTCAACAGTGAATGATGTACATAGGTGTTATGTACCAGCATAATAAACTGCTTAATTCATTATATAACAATTAATTTAAAACTAATTTTATTTTGAACTTTCAAGACTGTTGTGATTTTGTTTATCAAAACAAGCAAAAAAAAAGATTGCCTCTCACACATACTTAATCAATTATATACATAATTATTATATTATCAAACTATAAGTTTTTCTTGAATAATGCTCTCCACCCTTTTCCCTATCCTTTAAAAAAATAAACAACTTGGATAAAATTTTGGCTGTTTAAATATTGCAAATCTACCAAAATAAATATATATTTCAGCTTGAAACTCAAAAAAAAAAACAAAACATAAAATGACTTTTTAAAAAATATTTTAAAAAAAAAATCTCCAAATAAAAGTGGTACCATTATAGTATGGTCTACCATAAAAAGCATATTATAAGGTTATAATAATAACTGCTAACCCTAACCCTATTTCAGAATTTTAGATTTAAATAGATCCCTGATTCGTGTTAATTATGGATAAATTCTTTTTTAATTATTCTTAATTACTATATACAACTTATGACTGAATTGCATTTCTTGAAATTGAATATATGTGAAAAATAATTAGTTTCAATAAATTGCCTACATCTTATATCTATAAATATGCTCTTACTGAGGTAGGACACATTCAAACTGGCTAGGCCACATACTATAACGGCACCATAAAAGTAATGTTAAACTAAAAATATGTCAATTTTATTCCTATCTTTACAAGATAATTTTGTAAAGGTGCCTGTTTAGCTCAGTTTATATTATCAATAGTAATGTGTAATAGTATGTTTGGAATATTCAAGTGAATACAGTAAGCTACATCAAGGTTTAGACTACATTGTTTATTTACAGTATTACATTGATATTGATTGTATTACATTAGTTTTGAAAGTATAAATAAGTTTTTGAATGTTTATTTTTTCTTTATGCCATTGGATGTTGAATAAATATTTTTGTAGGCAAGCATAGCCAAAAGCTCAGGGACATTCATTATACACATGATAAAAATACATTTTTGTTGCTAAGAATCAAAGGTTGTTCAATACACAAAATCTAAGTTGTTCATTACTTGAGTATATTAAGTAGTAAATAATAACATAAGCTTCATATCAGCCTTTCCTCATTTACATTGGCTCTAGATTTTAATTCCTATAATGCTTGACTGCTAATTTATCTTTGAGATTTTTTCTTCTTCTGTTTCCCTATCTTTTCTAAGTGTTTCTTTTTATTTATTTCAGATATTCACTATTTGCTGTGGTCAACCACAGTGGCACTATAGAAACAGGTCACTATACATGCTACATCCGGCTACACAAGGACCAGTGGTACAAATGTGATGACCATATGATCACAAAGGCTACTCCACAAGAGGTATTGAACAGTGAGGGGTAAGCATTGATTTGTGTTTTCACTTTATTTTTAAATATAGCAAATACACAAATGGGAACTCTTTTGTAGTGAAACAAACTGCTGGTGGGTTTGACAGATAAAAGGATGAGTTCTTTTTAAATAAATTTTTGATACTGCTATATGAAAGTACGTAAATAAACACTGTGTTTATTTGATATGGCTTTTAGCCGACAATAAAAAAGTGGAATATAAATAAGTTCAAAGTGGACGAAGAATTTGGGATTGGCAAGCTGGTGTAGTGGTTAGAATCTCCGACTGTCAGCTTGGCAGTCGAGGTTTCGGGTCACACACGGAGCAGTCTCTCATGTCTATAACCTTGCTGATGGTCGAAATGTACATTCAGGGATTGATATTTTCTCGATCTGTTTAGCCTTACATTTGAACATATATGCCCGCCTAAATTCATTAATTATTAACCAATTAATTTTCAAAAATTAGGTATGACTTCAATTAAGCACATATCCTCCAAAAATACTGCTATATGTATGACTAACCTCCTCTGCCACAGGCAAGATGTGATGCCAAGTTATTTTTAAATAGAGTAAAGTTGGTTTGAATTGAGATTTTTCCATCTCCCTAATCTGGTTGCTTAACCAAGGCTAAAAAAAAAACAGATAGCTGGAAGGAGATGAGAAAGATTCATACCTTTCCCAAGAGCATTAGTGCAAGGTGAAACACAAACAGCCTTGTCCGGGATTTGAACTCTGGTTGCTGATTTCATTTCCTGTGATTGATAACTGCCATGCTAAGTGCACCTCATTTGCTGATACTGATATAAATAGTCAAGTTTCCTTCACTAACAATGATGTGCATTCTGAACTTGTTAACTATTACACCATCTTGGTTGCTGTTTCTTTCAGTGACAGGACAATTTACTCTAGAATAGTATTTTATTTATGATAGATATACTTGTGAAACCTTTTATATGGACATCATGCTGCTGACTAACAGACATCAGTGACACAAAACATGTACAAATGTTTTTATGAGTATAGACAAGCTAAATATACTTGATATACAGTGTTTAAAAAAAATTCCCTTTATTTATAGGAGTTCCTTTATTATATGATTTTTATGTTTCCATTTGTTCACTGTTCCTATCAAAACATTATTGAAATCTTCCACTGGTTGTCCCTGTAATATGTTATGGCCCTAATACTACTGGGTGCCAGAGCTGTTCACCTTGGGTAGCCCTAAGTTCCCGACAGCATAGCTCTGACACTACCATGTTTACACACAATGATGACTGGTTGGAATTTAGGGCAGAGATTAATGAAAAATATAACATAAGAATTATCTCTATCAATTTAGTCTCCTGGCTATGAAAATTTTGGAACCCTAGGGCATGCGGAGTACCCTTTCATTGTCATTAATCTGATCTGGTTGCACCTGTTAGGGTCCCATTATGGATCAAATAGATGTTTGCCAGTTAATGAAAATTATTTCTATTAGTTTACTGATACTCATGAACTTTATGAAGAATCTAACATAACCACCAGTTTATAAAAAAAAAAGTAAAGTATCGGGGCAGCCTAAAGTCGGTATCAGCCAGTCAGCGAGGGAGTCTATCCCCTTTTCAATAGCGCTAGACCAAGGAGATTGTTTTGGCGTCTGAGGTGGAGCGCCACACCTACCATCAGCTCCTTACTTTACTGCACAGATCCCTGTGCTACTCATACGCTGAGTTGGCGGGGACCGGTATCGAACTAGGAACCTACCCAAACTTATTTCTATCAATTTTTTTTTTACACATGAAATTAATGAAAAATCTGACATAATTCTACCAATATGTTGATACACATAGGTATTTTTTTTATTGGCTTGATATGCATTTTTCTCAAGATTCTATATTTTAATTGTTAAATTCTATCTTTTTTTTTAAACTTTCAGGTATTTGCTGTTCTACCACAAACAGATCTTGGAATATGAATGACTTCACAATGGACACTTCTTTCTCTCATTCATGTTTTCTCTGCTGCTGCTGCTGCTACTTCTACCAAGTAAAACTGATGGGAAACAAACACAAACAAAAATGTTACCCCCCACCCCAGCACAACCAGAACAACCCTCCAATCGGAAGCTTCACCCCCGATCTCAGGTGTTGTCTGCCCACCGTTTGGCCAACAGTGAGGAGTTTCTTTTAAAGAAAAACAAACAAACAAAAATGCATTTATTTTTTTTTTTTTTAATCCAACATAGTCTTGTTCCCATCAATTATTATTTGTTCTTGTGAGAAGAGGAGATGTTTGCTTTGTATATGGACAGTTCATGGGTATTTCTAATCATGTCAGGAATTCATGTGTTTCTGCTCAAGGAAAAAAAAAAAAATAACGAGAGGAGAGAAATGAGAAAAAATGAATTCTCTCCAATCAAATATGGAAGTTTTGTCGAGTGTCCAACAAGTCTTGCTTTATTTGCATATGTTGTGTTCTCAAAGTGCTGTTCACTGCTTCTATCTCTGAAAAGACAAACACACACACGCACACACACACACATGGATTTGTAACTGTTATACAATGTACAAACACTGTCTAAAACATAAATTTCTATATACAGCCACTGTACCATTATCAGTTCATCTGCATATATCCTTACAAATATGTTCATTAACATACACTGATAACGTAAGAACTCTAACAGATACACATCTTCAAAACAACTAGTGCTATTTAAATATTTACTCTCGTATTCTTACAAAAACATTAATGTACACACACACACTTAAAATTACAAAATACTTTGATGTAAAGATAAAGTCAAAATACACACAAATTATTAACCAATTCCACAGAATATTATTCTAAGACCATTTGTTCAGGATCAAAATTTGCAATTTAAAACAAATATAAATATGTAACTTTTATTCCTGATCATATTCATAGGTAAACATCTATTAACTTGTTTTGACCCTTTCACTACCAAGTTTTGTATTTTTTAAAGTTTTGAATATGCAAAACTTTGCAGTGGGAGTGAAAGGGTTAAACTTCTTTTTCACCTGATCATTCTGCTTGTATGAAACCTGGAAATAACAGCTACATCAGTTTACATAGAAATAAATACATACACACATACATACATACATACATACATACATGTAGTCTATATAAAAATGCAGTCAGTATAATACCATCAACACATCTTTATGAACATTTTAATGTTTTAAAAAGAAAAAAAAAAGGTGTATGTACCTCTACAAATCTGCAATTGCTCAACACTTGCATACACTCCTAAAGATTCAAAAATCATTTTCATAAAAAAAACCTTTTTATATTATTAAAAATAATGATCTTACTGATTGCCAAATGCATTTATATAGAAACATTAAAAATATTAACACTAACAGAAAAATCAGTTCCTACAATTCCACACTAATACAGTCTCCTCCCAAATATATATATATATGTATAGAGATATATATAAAGTAAGGATGGGGTGTATATAAATTTACATGGGTATAAATCTTTAACTCCCCTTTCCCCTAAAAAAAAAATTTGGCAGTGAAAAGCACAAATGACCTGCAGTTAAAGTTGATTGAAATGTCAGACTGAAACAAAGATTGAATCAAACACTCACTCTTTTCTCTTTCTCACACACACACACACATACGCATATACACACACACACTTCCAGGACTACGTAGATTTGGGCTACCAAAACCCAAGCAAGACATGATCTCTTGTCTTTTGGACACAAAGAGACTGGGTGCAGCAGTGTTATGTAACTTGTTCGTTTTCTTTCATAAAGTTCAGCAGAGAGATCTTTCTACTCGTCACACCTTTTGTGACCTGAAAAAAGAAAATGGGGAAGAAGAAAAACCTTCCCCATTAAATAAGATACATATACACATATTTAATGTGTGTTCCATAACTGTGTTTTCTCCCCCTCCCCTTTCCCTCTTCTGTATAACATAACTGCTTCTAAATACTTACAGGTATACACACACACACATCCACACACGCACACACACACATCTCCAGAATGGCAAAAAAAATAATAGAAAAAAAGATTTTATATACAAAAATACAAACCTAAAAAGACAAAAAGCAATTAATACTGCCCGCCTGCCTCATCAACCTAGTGTGACCAGTATTAGCAGTGACCAAGTTTTCTCTCAACTTCTGCTCACTTTCTTTTAACTTCTTTCTCTTTTACTCTCTTATTCATATCATATCTCTTTCATTTGTCTTCCTACTCTTTTGTCTGTCTTTCATCTTCCCATTATCCTATGCCCCACCCCCACCCCTCTGCCAATGAATGCTGGTACCTCACTGGTACCTCAATGATGAGCTGTTGTTGACTGTCATGAAAAAAGTGGAGAAAAAAAAACTTTTTTTTTTTTTTTTTTTTAAATATCTACAAGATGAGGCTTCATTGTAATTCAAGGATCTACTGCAAACTTCTTCCAAAAAATGTTTCAACCAGTCTATTCTCTGATCATCTTTAGCTGTCAAGTCTCGGGGAAAAGAAAAAACTTTCTAGGAACATTTTGAAGAAAAAAAAAAAGAAAAAAAATTACTTATTTCAACTTGCTGAATGGTTTGTGTCAATTTTGGTGTCAACTGAAATGATGTTGCTATGGCAACAATATGCCTCAGCTGGAAAAAAACAAAACAAAACAAAAAAAAAACATGCTTGAACGTTTTATGTTGCTATTTAATGGCAGCCATGTAATATCTCAGGTCTGCTCTCGGCTTGACAGAGTTTTTTGCTAGTGTCATGTGTGCCATTTTAATTTACTTTCTACATATATTTTCCCCTGAGGCTCTGTGTCATTTTTTTTTTTTTTTTTTTTTTTTTTTTATAATTTAAACATTTTTTTAAAAAAGTTGAAATTAATCCTTGCCCCACCCCCTCCTTTTTCTAGATAGTCATCAAACCTAAAAATGCGACACGGCTTCTGAAGACCACAAGAGATTACCTTGTTTGAAACATGAAGAAAATGGTAAAAAAAAGTGCGGATACCAGAACAAATGAGCCCTTGAATCGCAGGAAACTCCTTTCTCCACCTTGACTCCTTTCTCTAGCCTCTTTACATTACCTGAAGCTTTCTTTTTCTTTGTTTCTCCCCCTGTCTGTGGGGATATAGAGCTTGACCCTTGCTGACCACTGCTGGCAGGAACAACACAATGCAGGTAAACAGCCTCACCCTGCTGACCGCTGATGACCAGACGGCACTCAATAAACTTTATTGTAAATAAGATAATAAAACAAAACTAAAAAAAACCCAAAAAACTATATTTACTCATTTATCTGTAAAACTGTTCTGTCATGTGACTTCAATTCATTTTTGGTATATTTTATTATTTTTTATAAATACAGAATTTTGTTCAGCTCTTAATATACTCTAATAATGATATCTCAAAATTATGAGTCTGGACTATTGATATCATTTTTATTTTTTTATTTTATCAGAGATCAAATTTAAAAAAAAAAAATAAATAGATAAAACAAATTCTTCTGAGCTGTAACTGTGTCAGTACTACTGTATGATCGCACTACTTAGACTCTAACGAAATATCCAGAAAAAAAAACTAGATGAGGACTACACAAGAATGCCGTTATGAAAAGACCTGGAAGTAGCACTCTACTAAACAACCACAGTGTGGTAACTTACCTCCCATCTCACAAACCATCAAAGTAAGACATGCTGGGCACTGAAGTAAGGACGAACTCGTAAGTGATGTTCTATGGACTGCTATGGATGGACACCCCCAGTGTTGACTGACTAGCAAAAACTTAACTCATCAGCCCTGTGCAGACACTGGATGCCATCAAGAGGACTTACCAAGAGCTATGGTTGATAGGGATGGATGGCGAGAGTCAAAGGAATCTGTGCTGTTGGTACACATTGATAATGATTGATCTCTTTTTGCTACTTTTGTAGTGTTGTGGTTTGCAATACTTTTTTTTTCTCTTTATTTTATAAAGATTTTACTTGAATAGCTACAATGATGAAGATGATCATTTAGCACTATCCTCAATATAATTTTTTTTTTTTTAATCTAGTGTCAAATCTTGTCTTTGCACACGTTTGGGGGTGGTAAATATCGATATGACCTCTTTTAAAAGGTCATGCTTATTTAATTGGAATAATAATAGAATAATGAAATTTATTGTGCACCACAAATCATCAAAGTCTCATGTCTAGTATATAGAATAATGTATTAGTGTTGGGAACATGAATAACATACAGTAAAAATATACATGTATGTGTGTGTGTGTGTGGGGGGGTATCAGGTATAGTGTTGACGGATTACAGGAAGCATGGAGGCTTTGAAAGATGCAATGTTTCTATTTGTTATGCCTCCTTGGGCATCTCCACTTTTTTTCTATCTTCTCTCATCAACCTTAAAAAATCTTTGCACAAAACATCTACACTATCTTATTATAATGGAGATTATGTAATTGTATGTCTGTAACCAAAACTACGTCACCACTGATGTAACGATTTTCTTAGTTATTTAAGTTATATTCTCAATGATTATGAAATAGTCGTTATTTAATCTTAATTAGCATTTTTCTATTAATGATGTCCTATTAAAGTTTTTATGTGTTATATCTCTAAGAAATAAAATTTAGATAGAATATGGTGAGATTAATTTCAACAAAACTGGATTAATAATTATTTGCTGTTACTGATTTATAATACTATCATGTTATTCTCAAACATATTAAAAACAACTCTATATATGATTTTATATAGAAATCAATTTAAAAAACATTAAAATAGGTGTAATATTTTCTTATTTAGTTACGTTAGTCTTTCTAATCTAATATGTTATTACATTTAAACTTAAATACTTGCACCTGAGGAGCACAATCTATCCCCTTTTCACTAGCACTAGACCAGGAAGATTGTTTTGCTGAGGTGGAGCACCACATCTGCTGTCAGCTTTACCACACAGATCCAATTACCCAAGCTGTGCTACTCATGTGCTGAGGTGGTGAGGACTGGCATCAAACCTGGAACTTTGTGATTTTTAGGCTGATCTAAACTGGCTTTTGAAGTCTTTTTAAGTAATTCATCCAATAGTTCTCAAAAATGTCCTCTTATATTCTTTTTGCTGTTTGGATCTGAATAGGCAAATTGTTCCAAAATATATAATATATGCAAATAAAATCCAGTTGGTTAGTAGACTTAGTTTTTGAAATCTGCCTTGTCAGTATGTTTCCAGTTCAAGGAGAAATATTTAAAAAAAATTGTTTCCCATAATTAGAAAAAACTATTTAATTATTTGAAAGTTTCAATTAGAAATTTTAATTCAAATTATTTACACTAGATGTTTAAGGATGGTGCTAAATAATCACCTTCATCATTAACAAGTTTCCTCCTATAATAAATAAGGAAGTTTTCTTACCAAATTTATAAAAAGTCAGCCATATTCAAGTTTAAAAACCAGGAGATTTGTTTAATTAACCAATGAAATGGAAGAACAATTTGTAAACTTTGCAAGCAAAGAATTCAAAGTGAATTCTGATATTTACTTTTAAATAATTGTAGGAGGGTAACAGATCCAGTAATTTTAGGGGGTTAAAAAAAAATTAAATTTTAAAAAGAAAAAGGTTTACCATAATTAGTTGTGTATAACATGCATTGTGTATAATATGCAGCCCTAATTTTGGCCACAAAATTCTGGGAAAATATCTTTTTTAAGAATTGTAGCTGCTAAATTTAAATTTTCTTCAATTTTTAATTTGTATCAACTAAAAATAAGAATTTATATAGTTTATTTTGAACATAAAATTTACTCAAAGATAAGAACATGTTCATATGTAAATGTAAGAAATTTTAAGTGAAAATCAAAGTTCACAATAGAAGAAACAAAATAAACAAAATATTCTAGTGGTATTTCACTGTAACAGTATAAAACAAGTTTTTATTACACTAGAAGTGGCTACCCGGCATTGCCAGGGTAGAGGTGGGATAATAAAAAGTTAGTCTTCATAGAGCCATTGATTATTTTAGTCTTACATATTGGATTTATGTTTTAATTCCAAATGTAACCAATGACTTTCCCTTACTATTCAAATCCTAATTTTTAAATATCTTTCCAGATAAAAAATAAAATCTTCATTATTTTTATATGAAAAGCAAGCTCTGGTGATAGTGGATGTGTGTATATATATATCTACTTTTTCTCTGAATGTTTGATATGAGGCTTGAAGATTAGTATTATCTTCATTATTTGGACTATTGTCCCCATCTTCATTGTTTTGTACAACGTTTCGGCCGATATACCCTCCGGCCTTCTTCAGTATTTCTTGTCGGACTCGGGAACCTTTTTTTCGAACTCGGGAACTTTCTTGTTGTATTCAGGAGCCATCACGGAACTTTGAACCTAACCCTTTATTTATTTCAATTGGACACATGGCCAAGTGGATTAGGCAGTTAAAAACAGTTCTAAGTGACAGTTATCTCTGGTACCCGAGTTCAATCCCAGTGAAAGCAGTTAGAAAAATAATTAATTAACACAACTCCTACCCCAGCTATGGTTAGCGGAATGAGAACAGGATACCCCCGTGGACTAAATAAAGGGTTAGGTTCAAAGTTCCGTGATGGCTCCTGAATACGACAAGAAAGTTCCCAAGTTCGAAAAGAAGGTTCCCGAGTCCGAGAAGGTTCCCGAGTCCGACAAGAAATACCTGAAGAAGGTCGGAGGGTATATCGGCCGAAATGTGTATAAATAACAATGAAGATGGGGACAATAGTCCGAATAATGCAGATAATAATATATCTACTTTGTTATTAATTGTTTTATTTTCATAGTTTCATCCGGACATACACCCACACATTACATACACCCAACTGTCCTTTATGAATGTATAGATTAGTTTGGACCATCTTATTGTATTTGATTATCTGTCTAACTGAAACTACATCACATTATATTGTCTGATTATTAAGTAATCATTTAATCTTAATTAGCATCTTATTTATTAACAATGCCTTTACTAAAGTCTAGAAGGATTAGATTTGCCTCAAAACAGCCCATGTTAATAATGCATTTAGAATCCTGCAATGTTTATTATAATATATATCTTTTAAATAAAAGGGTTTGCATAGTATATGGTATAGATAATGTACATACTTGGTTTAATAAATAATCCTTGGTGTTATTTTTTTGTAATATTGTTTTATTCTCAAACATTAAAAGCAATCCTAAATATAATTTCATATAGAAATCAATTGAAATAAATAAAGATATTTTTTATATATGTTCTTTAGTTTTGTTAGTCTTTCTAATTTGATATATTTATTTATATTAAAACTGAAATACTTGTGCTCAAAGGGTGCATATTTTTGTTAATAGATATAAGTTATTTTCAGTCATGCCATTTCAAATATGTTGGTACACAAATCCAAACAAAGAAAGATTTAAATTGTTGTTGATTTAAATAATTGAATTTTCATGCAATATTCCTAAAACATTGATCGAGTGTGTGAATTTATCATTTATCATAAATTGTTAATTCCTATTTATATTAATTTACCCAACAAACAGGATGTGACACATCGCCAATTCTTAAGTGGAGTGTATATATATATATATATATATATATATACTGCAGTTACCATTAAATCAACCAAGTAAATAAGTATACAATCTTACTTCAGGATTTTTTCACTAAAATCAATTAAAAAGTGCTCAACATATAGAGCTAAATAAATGGTTAAAATCAAATGGTTAAAAATATATAAAGGTATATTTTAAACCATTAGATTTTAATTGTCTATAATATATATATATATATTGTTAGCATATTTTGTTGAACATAACAGACAATGATTTGGTGTTTAGCTTTTTATTTGTCTTTTCTTTTGGTGAGTGAGATGTCGCAACTGTGGTTGAAGGCAGTTTAAAAACTGTCCAATGTCTATTGGTGTAGCCCAAGTACAGGTACTTTCAACCATCTTTGGTTATTGTCAAGGACATGGGTATTCTAGAGTTCAGGATTTGTTCTGTGCTCAAGACCTTGAACTAATGTGATTGCAAACAACCTCATTCAGGATTTGAACTCGGGTTGCAGGGTTCAATTCCTATCACAATAACCATTATGTAAAGAGCACCTATGTTACTACTAAAAACTCATCTAAAAATTTAGACTTACTACCAACTACCTATGTATGTGTATATATGCATGTACATAAATATGTGTTTGTATATGTATGCATTTTTCTATAAAGATAAGAGTGAATAATTCAATCAGGAATTTTTAGAAATGTTTTGGAGGTTCCTACTCACGTTAAAAAAAACAACATCTCAGTGGAGTGCAGTGAATATGATCCTTTTTAAGTAAAAATTAATTAAAAAAAATATATTAAACCTTTTTATTTTATTCATTTAATTCCTCCACCAGGCAATATCTTTCAAAAATTAATTTTACACCGCCCTGAGTGCGTTTTCTTTTTCTTTTGCTAGTCTTACTAATGCACATATTACACATCTTTTATTTTTGTAATACACATGCTACATGTGTATTACTTCTTTAGACTTTTATGCTGCGAAAATATGCATCCACTAAAGAATCAACCATGTCATAGTTCACAGCAGGGAGGGAGACTAAATTTGCCACCGCCCTGTTGGCTTGGGCGTTAGAATGCACCTCTGCAGAGGGGTAAGACTCCCCCAATGGGGCCATTTGTTGGCCGTGGGTAGCGACCCGTGATGCTTAAGGATAGAGCCCAGGTGGATGAGCAGTTCATGACATGCAATACTCCACTTTGGCCCTATCTTGGGCTAGACGGCCGGTTGGAGAGGCCCCCTCCGATCAATCGGCTGGTCACGTCAAGCCTAGCACCTATATGATTTTCCCAACCATATTGCCCTTATGGCAACCCCCAACTCCTTTTTATCATATGGGTGCTAGAAGGCAGTGGCTGTGGGTCTACATGTCCTGGGAATGACGTTAAACTCTATCTGATGGTGAGGTTCCAGGTTTGGGGAATGTGGAGCACCCCTTCATCACCATTGCTCCCTGGTTCACTCTGACCCGGAGTGGTAGTACCTGTTAGGGTCCCATCTATGGGTTAAATAGAAAAATGTATTTATAAAAAAATTGTATTATCCATTAAGAATTGATTTATTTCAAAACTTTATCGGCATTAAATGACCCACTGAGGTTGATATGCCGTAAAACAAAACAAAACAAACCTAATACCATTCCAGGTCAGAGTGGACCTGGGAGTATAGCAAAGAAGGAGTACTCCACATTCTCCCAGATCTCCAGAATTGTAACCTCACCACTAGATGCAGCTTAGTGTCGTACCCAGGACACTAAGACTCTCAGCCACCATCTTCTAGCATACATATGATAAAAAAAAGGGGGGTTGCCATAAGAGCAATATGCTCAGTACAATCATATAGGTCCTAGTGCATGACGTGACCAGTCGATTGATCGGAGACGGTTTCTAGGACCGGCCGTCCAACCAAAGTGAAGTGGTGCATATTATGGACTGCTCGCCCAAGAATTCCGTCCTTAAGCATCACGGTCACCACCTACGACTAACAGGTGGCCCCATTAGGGGGGGGGGATTTTTACTCCTCTAGAGAGGTGCAGACAGTGCACCATTTTGTGGACATTTGATATTGCATATTTGTCAAAAAATATGATAACCCATACAATGGGTACAGGTTTATGAGATAGAAATTCCCCAGAAATCCATTTATGACCTCAAAATGTGGGAAAGAATTTGATATATATATATAATTATAAAAGAGTTTTATAATTTGTTTGAAGCTTTGTGTTTATATTGGTTTGGTGGTTGGTTTTGAAGGCTTATCACAATAATAAAGAAAAATGAGGTAACTATGAAGTTTTTTATCTTTGATTTGATTTATTCTTATGATTATATAATATTTATTAGACCTTTGACATGTGTAAAAACGCAAAAAGATCAAAAAGTTACAGCACAAGGTCAATTGGCAATTTATACCAAAAATCAAAATCAAGCCGAGTTCAAATCCTGGACAAGACTTTTGAATTTCACATAGTGCTAATACCCTTGGAAAAGGTATGAATCCAACTCCCTCCAGCTATAGATAAATAGTAGGGCAGACTGGGCTCTTCAACCTTGGTTCGGCAACCTGTCTAGAAGGAAAACTCTGAATTCAAACCTGCTAAACTCCACTTAGGAAATTGACCTTGTATCACATCCTGTTCATGCAGAGGGGTTGGTATATATATATATATATATATACACAAAAATCACTTTCAATATTCAACATTTAATATAGACCAAAACCCAGAGATAAAGGAGGGGGATCTCTTTCATCCTATTTAATGATTATTTTTAATAATTTCTTATAATCATGTGTTTTTTTATAAATGTCTTAAAATTGCATCAATTTTATCTGAAAATTTTTAGTTCTTTAAGCCGCTCACAGCGGCACTCCCACCACTGTGCATACCAAACCCAAGCAAAGTACAAAAACTGATGGTTAATTCATCATAATTGAGCCAAAGAAATCAGCTTACAATAATAATAAGCCTTTATTTGCATAGAATGAGTTCAGATGTGAATAGATTGTGAACTTTGAAATATCCCCTCATACAAATAAAAAATACCAAGAAAATTTGGTCCAGCCATGAAGAAATTTGGTTGGCAAAGAGTTAAAATCAATCAATCATTCTTCTTAAGATTATCTTTTTAAAAATCAATGATATTAGGATTTTACAATTTCTAATGGAAAGAAAATGTTTGATATAGATATTTTCCAAACAGCCGAAAGAAAACTGAATGAAATTACTTTCAAGAAATTGCATGTATATATTTACCCTACCGCATGAGCAGGATGTGACACAAGGTCAACTTTCAAACGAGGATCGAATTCGCTGTTGAGTAGTAATGGGTCTGCGGAACTCGCTTGCTACCCATTACACCAAGATAGAATACGCTCATTATTACAGTGAATAGGGAACAATTCGTGGTCTAAGGGAGGCAACTCCTTCATGGCCAGGATCAAAAGAAATGTAATTTCGTCCCCACAAAGCATCAAAATAAGAATATATATATATATATATATATATATTATATATATATATATATAAACTATTCCATCGTTTCCCACCTGAGGATGGCAAAGTGTATTGCCGAAAGCGCTAGTGTTGAAACATTCGGTGGACTGGTATACCAGTTCCACCCTGACACCAGAAGGATGGCCCGAAGATTAGAACGGATCAACGACAGACTTGTCAGACAGCAATTGTCTGTTCAATTCAACGAAACCCTATATATATATATATATATATATATATATATATATATATATATGTGTGTGTGTGTGTATTGTTACTTGTATGATGGAATATTTCAAAGGCTTATAAGAATTTAGACGAAGTTTTAGGTAATCTTAAACTTGTTCCTCGTAAATTCTTACTATGAAATAAACTGAACCCTCATTTTATGTCCGTGTTTTTGCAATAAATGTTTTAAATATGTTTGCAATAAATGTTTTTAAATAAAGAAAATATATATGTTTGCAATAGATGTTTTTAAATAAAGAAAATATATTCAGTCTTGTAAAATAACGTGTGCAAGAAAAATAAAACATTGCAAAAACACGGACATAAAATTAAGGTTCAGTTTATTTTATGGTAGGAATTTACGAGGAACAAGTTAAGGATTACCAAGTTTTATATGTATTTGCGGAGATGTTTACAGTTTAATTTAAGGGCTACTGCAGCACAAGAGTTCCACCAGCCAGTATTCGTTGAGCTTAGAAGATGCAGGGTGATTTGTTGTGACATTATTGAGAGAAAAAAAAATTATATCCTTCGGATGGAGTATTCTCTGGAGGTCTTTACATATATACATATGAGGTTAAGTAAATAAACAAATGTGTTTATTTTTATATGGCATTAAGCCGACAATTTTTGGAGGATATGTGCTTAATTGAAGTCATACCTAATTTTGAAAATTAATTAGTTAATAATTAATGAATTTAGGTGGGCATATATATGTTCAAATGTAAGGCTAAACAAATCGAGAAAATGTCAATCCCTGAATGTACATTTCGACCTATTAGACATGGGAGACTGCTCTGTGTGTGACTCGAAACCTCGACTGTTAAGCTGAAATATCCTCCAAAAATTGTCGGCTTAAAGCCATATAAAAAACAAACACATTTGTTTGTTTACTTAACTTCATACTGTCGTGTAGCAAGTCAATAAAAAGTGGAATATAAATAAGTTTCAAAACAAACGAAGAATGTGGGAATGGCAAGCTAGTGTAACGGTTAGAGACTTCGCCTGTCAGCTTGACAGTCGAAGTTTCGAGTCACACACGGAGCAGTCTCTCATGTCTATAACCTTGCTGATGAGACCTAATAGGTCGAAATGTACATTCAGGGATTGACATTTTCTCGATTTGTTTAGCCTTACATTTGAACATATATGCCCGCCTAAATTCATTGATTATTAACTAATTAATTTTCAAAATTAGGTATGACTTCAATTAAGCACATATCCTCCAAAATATATACATATGAATATGAAGAGAAAATGGAAGTGAATCCGACGGTATGTAATATAGTGAAAAATTGAAAAAACACAAGTTCATAAAACGAGTGATGTTTATTTCACCAATGCTGCAGTGTTTCGATCTGTTTCAATAGATCTTCATCAGGGCTTTTGTCAATTTTTCACTATATTACATACATATGCATGCATTCATCAGTTTAAAATCGTCGTCCTAGTCTGTCAGTGCTGATAGCCGAGTGGTTTTTAACCACTCGGCCATACTGAAGAGGCATGATACGTCGAAACACGGTGTCTGTGGATGACTATATATATATATATATATATATATATATAGGTAACCCTGAAGATCCTTATGGTGAAACTCGAGTAGGTTATCACTTGTACCTATATTGTAATAAATTGACTCTACTAACGTATTGAGCACTTTGTATTTGTTATATCGCTGACTTACCTTCCATCTAACCATCGTGACCATATTCACCGGTAAGTCACCTTTTCCATTATATATATATATATATATATATATATATTATATATATATATATATATATTATGTCGTATGTCCATCTCTTCCCGCATTTCTCGGACAAGTGTCCTGAGTCCACTTTTATATTCAGTTACACCTATTTATAGATAAACCGCGCCGAAATTTCCAGTGGGACAAAAAAGAAATCGAAAGCATCTAAGCATAAAATAACCTCTGGCGAGTTGACATGCCGTTAAAATCAATCAATCCAGAAAACAAACCAATCATGCAATGGATTACTCTTTTATCGCTTAGTTATTGTTAGTGTTTTAATTTTGGGAGAATCAGAGACAAAAAATCTGGGGATGAAATTAAGTGCCGAGCAAAGGGTGGTGAAATTTTACATATAAATACTGACGAAGCTCCAGTTAGTTCAGTTAAAGTTTTGAGCCCAGGCAATGAGTGAGTTTTAGTTGAGTTAGTTGGTGAGAAGCGAGCAGTTGGAACACAGAACTTGGTGAGTAGAAGTCAACTTTAGCAGAAGTCCTTAAAGGAACAGGGGAGCGTATCCCCCTCGGCAGTACATGGGAGAAGATGAAATAGTAGCAGATGGGAATGACTGGACTGAATGAATGCATGTACACACCATACATCTCTGACCATTTTTGGATGTGAACCCTATTCTATTTTGTCTTTTCTTTTGTTTGTTCTGTTGGAAATTTTTTATTCAAAAGATATTTTGTATGGTATTTAAATGCCTATTTTTTGTCAGCCTTTCAATGTGTCTTGTTTCGTATTTTCTGCGAAAACAAATGGAAAAAAGGCACCTGTGGCTAACTCCGGGACTGGAATCAGTCACGTGTCCCCTAAAATCTGTCTCCTGGGAAGTAGGAAGCGAAGCGGGCGGACGCAACCAGCAGATTGTCCTGTTATAGCGCTGAGTGACGAACCCCTTAGCTGCTTGAAAACTGATATCGACCGGTTTCGGAAAATTGATTGAAAAAAGGGGGCTTATTGCAGTTGCAACCCAGCAGAATTCCTGGGGGCTAAAACGGTTTTTCATTTCCTTTGGCGAAAAAGGTCGCAGTTTTTTTCTCATATTCTTCAAACCACGGAAGACATTGTTGTTGGAGTGTCCAATCCCTTTGAAGAAAAAACTGACAACAACGAGTGAAAAGTGAGAGATACCAGCACAAAAGAGCCAGTCATAGTCTTCATCCGAGAGCCTTGTTCTTTCACGAGAAAGTACAAGTGACTGAAAGAAGGTTTATCTTTCAGTCAAAGTAATTTTCAACATCAAAAGCCTTGTTCTTTGGCAAAAAGGAACAAGAGACATTTGAAAGGACTTTCATCTTTCCTTCTATCTAATTTTGACCTCTCCTGCGAGAGAGTGTATTTTTTAAGGGTTCTTTTGTTGCTTAAACCCTTTCTACAGTAAGTGTTTTCTTCCTGTTTTTATACCCATTTTGTATGGTATATTTTGAAGGGTAGTTATTGGTTGATTAACGCCCTGAACATAAGTGTAACTCTCTTTATACACTTTTGCATTTTTCTATTTATTATATATATTTTGTATTTGTATCTTTGTTACCAGGCGCCTAAATTGTCTATTTAGCGTTGTGCATGGGGAATTCTATGCAATTCCTAATTTGAATTGTGTACATTTAATTTTTGCCTCCTTTGTGGAGATATTTGTAATAAAGTTCTTTTTTTACTATCAAGCAGGACCGTTCGTAATTTCATTTTTTCCCTACCCTTTTTATTAGTTCAATGGTCGGTATTTTTCTGAAAATGGAAGAATAATTCCGATCGTTTATCTCTCTTGATGCTTGATTGTTTTGTTCACTTTTTTGGCGGAGGGCTCCCCGGGGGGCACTTTTATTACGGACACAAGTGAGGGTCAAGCTAGCAGACGATCACAAGACGACGGCCAGTAAAGTTGAAAGATGAAAAGTTTGCAGCGAATGTGCAAAAGTAATGCAGTAAAAGACGTACAGGAGGCCCCCGGTCCATCCAAGGGTGTTACACTCTAACAAGTGAGTAATCTTTTTATTATACCATCGGGATCATTTTCAGGCCAACACATCATTACAGCGGCACATTAATGTAAAACTGACAATTCCCAATAAATGTTTTTATGAAAAGCAATGGAAAAAATGAGAACCCCCCCTTCCCGGACCATATGACCTTAAGACACTCCTTCCGCGATCTCGACTCGTGGGGACACTTTTCTTATTTAGACCGTAAAAATCCGGTTGTTTGTTAGGGGTTAGGTTTAGGGTTTAGGGTTAGGGTTAAGGGTTAGTTTTATAATTTAAAAAAAAAACTCTAAAAATCGTCTGTAAACAATTAACCGGGTTTTGGCGGTGTAAATGGAAAAATGTCCCCACGAATCGAAATCGCAAAAGGGGTGCCTTAAGGTCATATGATCCAAAAAACCAACCAGGGTTTATCAAATAAAGAGAAAAAAAGGGAAAAATCAAAATAATAATTAAAAAAAAACACGATGAGTGTTCCCATCCTTCCACTTCCATTTCCATTTTATTGATAAAAACGATATTGGATTTCTTTACAGTTCGAATGTTTTGAAGTAATTCTTAATTTTCATTGTCATTAAAAAAAACAATCATTGTTCCAATTACAAAAGCAAATCTGTGAAGGAAACACAGAAAATAAAGATGTTTCAATATCAAAGTATTACAACATTTTGGCCGCATCAGCAGAAAAATTGGAAAAATCTAAAATGTTAATCTCTTTTATAAATGCTGACCATTTTTCTTTATTTAATTATAATCACTAAAAAAATACCAGGATCTTGTCATATTTCTCGAATATAATATCTATATCTTAATACTCTTGTTCCTTAATTTTCCAATCGTTATCATCTTGCAACACCCCCTGGTTAAAAATGATACCCCACTAGATGAAATGCAAAAATGTAAATCCTGATTATCTGGTGTCGATTATAAATGTTTATTTCTTCTGAGTCTCGTCACCTCACCTAAATAATGGATCATTCCATTTTTATTATAAAGAAAGAAATGCAAGAATAAGGACATTTCACACAGAAAAAATATAATGATAATAAAAAAAAGAAAAAAAGATAGAAGGGGAGAGACAAGAGAGGGGGTGAGCGCACGGAAGTGATAATGCTGATCTGTTTCTATCGAACATAATGAAAAGATGAAAAATAAAAGAGTGAGAGAGAGTTAAATCAAGATTATTATACTTTTTACATATTGAACTATTATGCAATAGCTCTTAAGTAAACATATCAAACGTTGTAATAATTAAATTATCATAATGTGGTATATCCACCGGCACAGCTACTGATACATAATTTCTTGAAAAAATGTCTTCTTGCATTCACTCTCTTGCCTATCTTTGTTTCTCTGTCTCTGTCTCTGTGTCTGTCTGTCTGTCTGTCTCTGTCTCTGTCTCTCTCTCTCTCTCACACACACACACACACACACACACACACACACACAAATACCAACACGATTTTAAAAAAAAGAAAAAATAAAGAAGGAAAAAGTATAAAATTGAAGCTATGAGAATATTTTAATATACACTGGTGAGCAACAAAAAAAAAACTGAGCCTCGGTTTTGTTTTTTTGTTTTTGTTTGTTTGTTTGTTTTTGTTTTTTTTTTTTGTTTTTTGTTTTTGTTTTTTTTCTACTTTAAAAAATATCACACCAATTAGTAAAATTTGAGATTTTTAATGATTTTTTTTCTATTTTCCGAACCTTATTAGTAATGAAATACTCACGTTTTAAATAATAATAAAAATCTCACCGAAAAAGAAATGTTCTCAACTTAATGAAAAACAAAAAACAATAACAAAAAACAAAAAAACCAACAGAATTTTAGTGATGAGACAAAATGGGATGAAGTATAAAGAGATTTTTGATATCTTAAATAGAGAAAAAGTGCACTATGGAGAGAATTGGCATAAATTCCTTAAAAACCGGTTCTGCCATAAGAAAAAAATGGTTCCGGTTGACTGGAATCTACAACAAAAAGAGATGACCAACAAATAAAATTTACTGCTCTCAAATACATAAAATTCGAACAAATTAAAAAGTTCAAAACTAGTAATGGGAAGACTCTATCTTGAAGTACTACCTGAAGAAATTATTTGTCTGAATTTTTGAGATGAGGCTAAATAATTTGTATCATTTAAATTTTTCGGTCTGTTGTTCCATTTCATTGTTACACACATCTGAAGAAGGCCGGAAGCATTGTGTATATAACAATAAATATGAGGACAATAGCCCGAAAAATCTAAATTATATAAAATATCCCAAGAAAGTTTTTTAAAAAAATGTACTAAGAATCGTTTGTTATAAAATGATAATGTCAATGACAGATTGCATTTTGTAGCAAAATATTGTAATTTTGATACAAAGTGATTAGAAAGAATATGTTGTTTGATGAGACAAGAATTTATCTTTATAGTGATGCTCCGGAATATTGTCTTAGATGATCAGTTAAAAAATATTGCCAGAATGTCTGAAAACAACAATTAAACATGGAATTGGTAGAATAATGGTGTGAGGAGCATTAACGTCTTCTGGAATTAGTGAACAAATCCGATGCGACAAGTATATCGATAATGAAGAATGCATTAAATTCTAGAATAAAGAACTACTATTAACTGTTGATAATCTGCTCTTTTTGGTAAATCGACCAGATATCATTTTTCAACATGATAACACACTTCCATCATATTGCTAAATTGGTAGTAGCCTTCTGAAATATCATTATATATATTTACCAACCCTCTGCACGAGCAGGATGCGACACAAGGTCAATTTCTTAAGCGGAGTTCAACAGGTTTGAATTCAGAGTTTTCCTTCTCCTAGACCGGTTGCCTAACCAAGGTTAAAGAGCCCAATCTGTCCTACTATTTATCCATAGCTGGAGGGAGAGTAGGATTCATACCTTTCCCAAGGGTATTAGCGCTAAGTGAAATGCAATTACCACATCCAGGAATTGAACTCGGGGCGACGAGTCCATTTCCCATGACTTTAACCATTACACCACGTGCTTCCCTGAATTTCTCTGAAATATCATTATAAGTCATTCTCTGACCGGAACAAAGTCCAGGTTTAAATGCTATTGAAAATATTTGGGGAAGATATTGTCCTAACTCGTTCACCACGGGTAGGACGTGACACAAGTTCAAAATTAAAGGTAATCCAAGGAAGAGTTCGCTAATCAGCAGTAATGGATCTACGGAATTTACTCACTATTGCAGCACGATGGGACGCCCTGAAAATATTTGGAGTATAATAAAATGAAAACTGTCTGGTAAGATGTTTTTTTAATGAAAATACGCTGTGCTAAGCTATTAAGAATAAGGCGGAAAACATTTTTTATTGAACAATGTAAGAAACTGACAAACAACATGCTTAAAAGAAGTGCTTTGCTCAAAATGTCCCATGGCAAAACCATCCCATTTTAGTGAATTCTTAGTTGAGTTTAAACCAGTATTGTAGTTTACATGTTTTGTTAATGCAAGAGAAAGTTTGGTAATTTATGAGGAAGTGCGTCCCGGTCTCCTGCCTCAAAAATTGCTGCCCGGTGACTTTTAAAATAACGAGCCCAGCTATGGTGTTACTTGAAAGAAAACAACCACTTAGGGCGTTAAATGTATTGGGGGGGGGGCTTCTCTTTTTTGTCGTAATTCTTATTTATTTATCAAACAAAGTAAAAAAAAATGAACAAATTGAGGTAGATAGATAGATATATAGATATATATCCATCTTCATATCTAAACAAGAATTACGACAAATTAAACATTAAACAAGAATTACGACTAATTACGATAAATAAACAAGAATTACGACAAATTTCTATAAATAAATAAGAATTACGACAAATTACGATAAATGAATAAGAATTAAAAAAAAAGGATACATTTAACGCCCCTCTAAATACATTTAATAAGTTTTTCATCTTTTTAGTTTCATTTCAAAACCGGTGAACAATAACATACATAACAAAAAAATTGATATTTACAAACATTTATTTAATAATACAATAAATGTTATTGTTGCACCTTTTAGGCGTATATGAGACATGTGGGTGAAAATTTCGGAGTGGCTTGTGTATCTGCATATTTGTGTGAGCCTTCCGCTTTAACTCACTGACGTAAGTGGAAACAAAAGAATCAGAGACATCTGACCTTTTGTATTTTATGTTTAATGGCTGCCACTGTTGCTATGTGTATGAGTTAAGACACTACACCATATTAAAAAGATCTTAATATGTCTATATATCAAATGTCTTTTTATATTTTTCTTACATCTGTTAACTCTTCATCAGTAAAACTAAAAAAAAATGACCCAGGCTCATGTTTTTTGACCCACAGTGTATTTAAATATACGTTTGCTTTTCTTTTCTTTTTCTTTTTCTATTTTTTTTCTATTGACTATTTTTTTCAACCCTTTCCGAAAACAGACCAAAATAAGACATATTGATAGAAGGCCAACAATGAATAACCTCTCTCTCTCTCTCTCTCTCTCTCTCTCTCTCTCTCTCTCTCTCTCTCTCTCTCTCTATATATATATATATATATATATATATATATATTATTATTATTATTATTATTGTTATATTTTGCTTGAAGGCAATTATAATTATAGAAAATAATCTTGACAAGTGAATCCCGGCAAAAGATGATGAGACTTAATAAAGTCGAAACAGTCTGTACGGTGTTCTGCATGGCGAGCCATCCTTTGCCGGGATTCACTTGTCAAGATTATTTTCTATAGTTATCGAATTTTATGTGATACATGCATTATAATTGCCTTCAAGCAAAATATAAATAATAATTTATTCAACAATGCTTCTAAAAAACAAACATCCAAAAATCTTATATATATATATATATATATATATATATATATATATATATATATAGTGGGGGAGAATATATATTGAAGTCGTATAATTTTGAAAGTTAATTAATTGATAATGAATTATTGGGAATACCTATTCAAATGTAAGGCTAAACAAATCGAGAAAAATCAATCTCTGTATGTACATTTCGGCCTATTAGGCCTCATCAGCAGAGCTATAGATAGGAAGAATAGGCCGAAATGTACATACAGAGATTGATTTTTCTCGATTTGTTTAGCCTTACATTTGAATAGGTATTCCCGCCTAATTAATTCATTATTAATTAATTAACTTTCAAAATTAGGTACGACTTCAATTAAGCACATATTCTCCCAAAAATTGTCGGCTAAAAAAGCCATTCAAAACACATCGTTTGTGTATTTACTTCTCATATATATATATATATATATATATATATATATATATATATAAGGCACAAAACCTTTCTATCACAGAGAGAGAGAGAGGGAGGGGAGAAAGAGGGAGAGAGAGAGAGAGAGAGAGAGAGAGAGAGGGTGGCAGTTATGTCAATATGAGCTATTCCTTATCGAAGGTAGATTAGTCGTTTCATTTGTTTTGTTCTCCTCTCCATCATTATTTGTTGTCGAATTGTCGAAAGATTTCTCTCCGCGACTGACAGTTTCAGTTTGTCCATCTTTGCCAATTTGAACTCGTCCGCAGCGACACTTGTAAACGAACGGCTAAGATTTGTGTTCATAGATTTCGGAAAACGGATCTCTTGCACTTCCTGGAGGGTGAAAAAAGACAAAAGAAAAACCATTTAGCTATTTGTATCGCACAGTAACTGACTTTGAAAAACAAAACAACTATAATTATTCTGCCTTTTCACTTGTGCAAAAGAATTGGGCTATAGCTTAACCAAACGGTAGCAAAAGAATATAAAACAATAAAATTAAAATAATATCAAAAAATCTCAAGGCAGTAAGTATAATGTAAAAGTGGGATACTATGAAATAAATACATATATTGAAGAAAGAAAAAGAAAAAGTAAAGAAGAGTTGAATATTCTTTAATAGCCTCAAAGTGAAAAAAAAAAAGAAAAAAAGATTATGAGAATTATTGAAGTAAGTCAGTCAGTCAGTCAGTCAGTCAACAATAGGTTTGAGCAATGTGACTGGCCAAGCACAACTGAACCAGTGTCAAGACAACTGGTATTTATGGGAATTCAGAACAGTCCACTTTGCAGTGGTCTTTACAGCCTGTCAGAATCGTATTGAGTTAAGACTGCTTGCTGTCTTGTCTTGCCAATTCGACGGTAATTGGGCTTAGTATTCTATAAGAATGTCAGTTTCAAGCACTGGGTCAAATTCAAGGGAATTGAAGAGATCTTGAAGAAATTGACAATTCAATGCAATGGGTGTCAAGTGGTCTAAGGATCATCTTTTGTTTGTTTTAGGAACCTTTTGAGCTTGATGGAAAGAGGATGGAGCTAAATAAAGAGGAAAAGTGTGTGATGAAAGGAGTGTAGATGGTCAGAGTGGAACAGAAAGAATCTTAGATGAAAGCAGAACAAATACAAATAATTGAATACCAATCTTCCTTCTCACTTGTGCGAAGGAATCGGCAATAGCTGAACCAAAATGGCAACAAAACAATATAAAACAATAAGATAGAATTTATCTGAAATTTTGAGATGAGGCTAGATAATTACTATTATTTGTATTATTCGGACTATTGTCCTCATCTTTATTGTTATTTGTACAACGTTTCGGCCGATGTGTCCTCCGGCCTTCTTCAGGTATTTCGTGTCGGACTCGGGAACCTTCTCTAATTGGACACAAAGCCTAGTGGATAAAGTAATTAGGTTAAGACCGTTCTGATTATAATGATTATAAAAGAATGCGTTCTCAGATAATTTTATCTTTGAAGTATTACTTTAGTAGTATGGGATTTAGTTAAACTACTAGGATATTTCTCTGAATTTTTGAGATCAGGCTTGATAATTAGCATTATTTGTATTATTCGGACTATTATCCTCTTCTTCATTGTTATTTGTACAACGTTTCAGCCGATGTGCCCTCCGGCCTTCTTCAGGTATTTCGTGTCGGACTTGAGAACCTTCTAGGACTCGGGAACCTTCTTGTCGTAATTGAGAACCTTCTTGTCGTAATCGGGAGCCATCACGGAGCTTTTTTAAAATATTTATTCAGTTCTTGGGGGTACCCTGTTCTCATTCCGCTAACCATAGCTGGGTACAGGTTTTAAGCTGTTTTAATTATTATTCTATGTTACTGCTGTCCCTGACCAGGATTGAAACTGCAGTCTAGAGATAACTGTCACTTAGAACTGTCTTAACTTAATTCTTTTATCCACTAGGCTATGTGTCCAATTGAAGATGAGAACAATAGTCCGAATAATACAAATAATACTAATAAGATAGAAATAGTACTGCAGGAACACAAATATGAATTTCTCTCTTGGGATTGTAGACATGGCTTCCCACGTCACGTGTCCATTGGTTACGTGGAAATTCATGCCCTTAATCCTTCCTCTCTAGACTCTAAAGGAACAATATGTCTGTCTTATCGGTCGTCACTAAACCTTTTAAGCGATTAAGTACATTTATCCTTATTTCTGTTCTCAGAGCAGAACAACCGTGGAAAACCTGTAAGTTTATTCACCCCTACGTTTAAATTAAGAGTTTTCCACATTCTGCCCTACTATTTTACGCATATCTGGAGGGAGAGTAGTTGAATTCATACCTTTCCCAAGGGTATTATCGCAATGTGAAATGCAAAGTCTCGTTCAGGATTTGAACTTGGGTCGACGAGTCCATTTCCTACGACTCTACACCACGCGCCTCCATATATATATATATATATATATATATATATATATATTATATATATATATATATAAACAAATTTTTTTTGTGATGAAACAAAGAAAATACAGTGCTCAATCACAAATTGTGAGAGCTAATATTTATTTAATTTGTTGAGTTTTTAAAGATCAATGTTTATTATAAACAGCTACCCAGGTTTCAAAGGAAAAAATTTTTCTATTTTTAACGAATAAAGGGAGGTAACTTTGTTGGCATTTTTACAAAAAAATGCAACTTTTGAAAAAATTACATTTTTAATAAATCCGAAGCGCACTAGCGTCCACGAAAGCAACCGACGTTATTTGCGGTCCAGAATGTGAGATTAAGAAAAGATCTTCAATAAACACCATGGGATCTAATTTAACAACCTGATGATTGCGCCCTAGCAAGAAACCTGGGTAGCTGTTTATAATAAACATTGATCTTTAAAAACTCAACAAATTAAATATATATATATATTATATATATATATATATATATATATATATATATATATATATATATATTCGCACCTACATGTATATGCATTATTGCATCTAAATATTGGCACCAGGAGCAGAATAGCTTTTATAGTGTCTCATGGCATTCCCTCATTTGTGTTATTGCGGACATACCACTGTAATCATGTGTTTAAAAAAAGTCCCTTTGAGTGCAATAAACGGTACATAGTAAAAGATGGTCGACTTACCGGTGTTGCTAAGGCTTGAAATGGAGAACAGATCTTGCCGAATCTTGCCATTTGTTTCGTATTAATTTCACCATACATTTGTCGACGGCTCCGGCGATCCATCTTTTTACGGGCCAAGTCCTTAACAACACGGACTCCAAGAAATGGCTAAAATTTTAAAATAACAATAGTATTTAAAAGAAAAAAATCAGACAGAATTGGCAATAAAACAAGAAAAAAAAGGGGAGAGAGTGGATTAGTTGACTCAAAACCTAGAAGTAAAAAAAATGGAAAGAAAACATTTCTCTGTCCTGGAAAATAAGATTAAAATACTATTTCTCTGAATGTTTGAGATGAGGCTTGAAGATTAGTATTATCTGCGTTATTCGGACTATTATCCCCACCTTCATTGTTATCTGTACAACGTTTCGGCCGATGTGCCCTCCGACCTTTTTCAGGTATTTCTTGTTAAAATAATTAATTAACACAACTCCTACCCCAGCTATGGTTAGCGGAATGAGAACAGGATACCCCCGTGGAATAAATAAAGGGTTAGGTTCAAAGTTCAGTGATGGCTCCCGAATACGACAAGAAAGTTCGAAAAGAAGGTTCCCGAGTCCGAGAATGTTCCCGAGTCCGACAAGAAATACCTGAAGAAGGCCGGAGGGCATATCGGCCGAAATATTGTACAAGTAACAATGAAATTGGGACAATAGTCCGAATAACGCAGATAATACTAAGATTAAAATATTTTGGATTTAAAATCTTCAAAGGAATCAACAAATCCAGACTAGTAGAACAGACGCAATTAATGTAAAAAAAAAAAAAAAATTCAATTCTTCCGTCATGAACCATGGGGAAATAAAAGGGAGGAAAAAGGTATTAATGTCTGTGACAAGACTGCCAGAAATAAACGTAAGGAAATGGGGGGTTAAATTCAGAAAGGATGAATGCAAACCAACCATAAAAGTTAAACAGAAGAAAGCAATTATTTTCTTGATGATGATTCTATTATTCTATATTCCAAATTTAGTGATTTCATAATTTGTTCCAAATTAAGTGAAATAATTCTTTTCTTTTTCTTTTTTTTAATTAATAATCGATATTTTTCAATACTAGGTAGTAGTATTGAAAAAATATCGATTATTAATAAAAAAAAAAAAGAAAAATAATTATTTCACTTAATTTGAGGTAGGTATTTACTTAACACGGGTCGGATCGAACATAAAGTCCCAAGTATAAGACATCCAGCGAAGATCGAACTCTCTATTTAATAGCAATTAATCTACGAGACTAGCTTACAAACCATAACACAACGACCAGATGCAGTAATTGATTTGAGGTATCTTCAATGAAGCCAGAAAGTTTGGCTAACAAATAAAATAGATTTTATCTCGAATTTATGCTTACCTTATTTTTCATGGATCAATAATAACAGAAAAAAAAAGGTCCATATTTTTTTTGTAGACAAAAAGAAGGGAAATTTTAGTATCAATTTTAATGGCACTTTTAGGGTTGATAAGAGTATTTTAAACGAATTGTCTGAATATGTTTTATTAATGAAATAAATTATGAATTTTTGCGTATGAGAATCTTATAAAAAAGACTTACTCGTTGGTTTTCAGTTGAATCAAGCAAAGGTTTATCTTCTTGTTCTGCATCTTGGCTTTGATCAACCCGTGGCGTTTGTAATGTCGTCTGCTGAGGAGTTGATGTAGCTATCGGCATTGGAGATGGGGGTTGCTGTTTAAAGAAAATATTGTTTTGAATTAATCTTTCAATTAATGATCTTTTCAACGAAAGGTTGAAATAAAACGTATAACATTGTCATACTCTTAAAAAAAATAAAAAGTATAACATTGTCATACTCTTTAAAAAAATTGCTGCAATACTCAAATATATTGTCCCCCGTGATGAAAGACAGACTCATATGCAGACCAAGAGTGAAATCAAAATCATAATACATCTATTAATAATGGGATTCGCTTCCGGTTTTTGTCTGTAACAAAAACTACGTCACTGCTTACGTCACACTACCTAAAATCGTCATAGAATAGAATACATTTGAGCATGCAATGTTAGACAGTCCTCATTGGTTTTTTAAACAAATTTTAATACCTGGAATTATCTATCGATATATAGTTTTTAAATATATATATATATTTAAAGTTATCAGAACTAAGTTTCCATTTCAATTTTTTATTTTTTACTCCTTTAATAATTCAGTTTATTTTTTACTCCTTTAATAAATTTGATGATTTTACTTTACTTATGATACAAACTCTCTGATATTTAATTTTCAACTCCCATCCCCTCAGGTAATATTTATTTTACGTCGCCCAGAGGGCGTTTTTTTATTTTGCTAGTAATTATAAAGCAGATATCACAGCCACTTTACAGTCACACTTCCGTGTTTGGGGTGAAATGTTGGTCCAGAAATGTCTCATATAAAAGCTGATAGAATTCTCATTATTTGCAATGAGTGTCATAAGACGTGTTTACTCATCGTACAATAAGTATCGATTCGAATCTTGTGAAGCACTAGAGTGTGTTTTTCTGGTCAGGAATGTAATCAGATATACTGGAATATATCTCGACACGTGGAACCTGCAAGATTACGACAGAACAATCCCAAAATACCCTAATGTCACATGATCTACCATATTGTTCATGGCAAAGAATTGCTGTTGATTTATTTGAGTTCAACAAGTGTGACTAACTTATCACTTTCTGCTACTTCACAAACTTCTGGAAATAGACACCGACTTGAGGACACTATCACGAATGTCATCCTCAAGTTGAAGGTACACTTTGTGAGATACAGAATTCCACATTAGGGGATTTTTAATGCCCCCAGTTATCATCATCATCATCATCATCATCATCATCATCATCATCATCATTCTGGCAATTTTCAGAGAAGTGGGTCTTTCATTGCAAGCTGTGGGAATCGGCAAGCAAATAAGCAAGGCCGAATCTCCATTTATGAATCCAAAAAGTTTCAAGCAGAAGAAAGAAAAACAGCCACATTAACCCATTTCTTGCACTGCTATTACGTACTGGGGTTTTCACAGTACCAAATCTATATAACGTTGTATACCCTTTTCTTACTTCTTACTCTGGTCGTCTTTTCTTCTGACCGGCTTTGGTTCTATCTTCTAACATCTTTGTCTGGTATATCTTCTAAGGTCTGGTCTTCCATTGAGGACTTCGGGTCTGGTTTCTGTTTGGATTTCTCGTTATCAGAAGCCCTGTGTCATTGTTAGTTTTTAGGTAATAAACACAAGACTTCGATTTACGTTGATGTTACTTTATTCCAAATCCCCAACCCAGACAATCTGCGCAGATGAGACTTACATGTTGCTAGCTCGGCTTCTAACTTCTAACTGCTTTAAACTTACTATATCCTTAAACCGGAAGAGGGCCTTCTATGGGGGTTCCGGTTCTCACGATCCATCCCCGCAAGGCAAGGTGAGATTGAGGTCAAGCGCCGTCACTCACCCTCAAGGCCATCAGTTGCACAAATCGCCATTATGATTTCTACAATACCTTATAAAAGCATTAGGGATCCAATAATTATGTAACACTGCTATATACTTATATATGGGAAGGCAGACCCGATCAACGACTAGTAAATCGCTATACTCGCTCACTGCTACTGAGTAGCAATCTGCTAAAACTACTGCTTGTGAGTCCGGTTGAGGATGGCAACATCCTAGTCGAAAGCAAACAGAATATCCAAACAGGCAACTACAAGTTTCACGCATGTAATCTGTCTGTGTTAAATGAGGGTGACGTTCTTAGAATTCGCCTATACAAGAAATATGATCATGTGTGAGGGAAATGAGTTATAGATAATCGCCAAGACAAACAATCATACGAAATCGTAAGACCTAATGGAGTGTATGGACGCAAGGACGTCATCAGTGAATCTGTGAAGGTCATCGGAGCAACCAGCTGTGGTGGTGGTGGTAGAGCATGCTCCGAAATGTCGATGGTCGATATTATTCTCGAAGGCCCTATTAACGTGGGACCACTCACAAGCCGAGACTCATGGGTGGCAGGTGGAAAAATTGCATTGATCCCATCGGCATTCCCCCTCAAGGGGGGGGGCGCCTCAGGCACTGGGCAATAAACCCAGCCCTATCCCTTTAAATCGAGGGGGCGGGTGTTGCCTGGGGGATAGCCCCCTGGAATCAACGCTATCAATTTAACCTCTGACGGTCCAGTGGTCGAAGCTCACTGGACCCCGGTGGTGTCGATGGTCACTCATTTCAGATTACACTCTGTATTCATGAACAACTACTAATACGCAGTATTCAGGAACTACATCGCGTCCCAGCCCCAGAAGTAGCATCTTCGCTGCCTGGAGCTATCCCGTCCAGAGAGAGAGAGAGAGAGAGAGAGAGAGAGAGAGAGAGAGAGAGAGAGAAGCTTTACAGAAGCCAACAAATTTCAATTTTTGAGTAGAACCACATCACACTTGAAAGAGGACGTGGCATCGTGGTGTAATCGTTAGCAAGCTAGTCTCGTAGATTTATTACAGCTGAATTGCGAGTTCGATCCTTGCTGGATGCCCCATACCTGTGATGTTGTGTTACATCCTATCTGTGGCGAACGTGTTGGGTAAATAGGGCATCCCGTCGCGATATAATGGTTAGCGAGCTAGTCTAGCAGATCCATTACTTATGAATCGTGAGTTCGATCCTAGCTCCGACCTTGTGTCACATCCTACCTGGTGTGAACGAGTTGGATAAATGCCTACTTGAATGTTGCTAGATACGCAGAGCAACAAATGAAATTGAAGTGTGCAAACAACTCAGCATAATACATGGCTGACCAACTAATAAAGCAAATATCCCAGACTCTTTACACCCATACTTCCATGTTCGAGATGAGATGTCGGTCCGGAACGATCTTTTATTAAAAGGCGATAGAATTCTTATTCCTACCAATGAGTGACATCTAACGTGCGATACACTCGTCATACAATGCTGTAGTAACGAGTCGAACTTATCTGACTCAAAGCGTTTTAGATGCCTGGCCTGTGAAATCGTCCCTGGCAGGCAAAGGAATGTGGTACGCCATTATGCCCACTCTGAGTAAGAGGTGGCGAGAGGTTGAAGGGGGAGAATGGACTTTTTGCGGGGAGTTGTGGGTGACTTCCATAGTGCTGTAGGGACCTGAACTCTCCTGTGTTTTTTGGGGACAGGAAGGAAAGAGAGTCAGTGTCCCTTGCGACGTGATGAGGCAGAAATTAAAAATGTCGTCTCGGATTTGGTATGAACGTGCGAGCCTCATAGAAACGAGCTCTTGTCTCAGTCCCTTGTGACTGAATAAACTTTTCCCTCAGTGAGAGAGTGACAACTGAACTGTGAGTACTGTTTCTAAGTACTTGTTGTATCGACTGTTGTTGTTTCATGTTAATGAATAAGGTTAATAGTACACGTGCTTTCCCTTTCGTCATTACATTCTGTGAGCTTAAAAAAGAAAGAGAAAAGAGAAAGAGAAAGGCAAGCAGGTAGACAAGTTTCAGTTTTATCTAAAACTTATAATTTTCAAATACATTGAACATGTCAACGTGGTTAGTTTTCTCCTGATCCGTGATGAAAGACTAATTTAGATACGCAGTCACGGATCCAGATGAAGTGTGGAATTAACTCAGAAAGACTCAAGTATGGATGGTCAACATGAAAAATCTCCTTATGAATCATAAACTCTTCGTCGCGGTTAAAAAATAGAATCGCCTGTAGGTTGTCCGAGTTCACCGAATGACTAGTGAGCAATCACGTGACAAGGAGTTGAGCTTCTTTTTTTTTAGCCAATCGAAAGAACCGCACAATGAAGCTGTGGATGTTTTCTGGATCCTATCAAAAGTCTATAAATAACATCCTGCATTCCACAAAGTGCAGTTTTCTTTATACCAGCTCCTATGCGACTTCGTAAGAAGTAGCCCCTCGCTTGCCTCGACAACCAGACACGACTGAACTTAACGAGAACTCAACGTCACTGAACGGACATTCAAAGACAGCTCATTGTAAAGACTTCTGAGCTATTATAAAGAAAAAGAACCTTCTTGTACATTTCCGTATATAAATTCAACCTCGTTGTTGATTCTATTGTATTTTCTTACCATTCTTCCTGCTATTCAAAGCCCTATCGGCTGGGGATTTGGAATACACCGACTGCACCACTATAGAGGGGTAAAATCCTTCAAATGGATGTGGGTGGTGACATGTGATGCTTAAGGACGGGATCCTTGTGGCTGAGCAGTCCATGACATGCAACACTCTAGTTTGACCCTTACACAGGCTAGACGGGCAACCGGACATTCCCCCTCTGATCAATCGGCTAGTCACGTCAAGTAGCACCTCCATGATTGTCCCAACCCTATTGCTCTAATGGCAAGCCCCACCTGTTTTTATCATATGGGTGCTAGAAGGCGGTGACAGAGGGTCTTCATGTCCTGGGTATGACGTTAAACTCTATCTTATAATAAAGGTTCCAATTTTGGAGGTCTGGAGAACGTGGAGTACCCCTTCATCACCATTGCTCCAAGGTTCACTCTGACCCGGAGTGGTAGTACCTGTTAGGGTCCCATCTATGGGTTAAATAGAAAAAAATGTGTTTAAAACATATTGCGAATCCATCAAGAATGAATGAAACAAAAACGTCTTCGGCATAAAATGACCCAATGGGTTGGCATGCCGTAAAACCCAACCAACCAGCCAGACAGACTGCTATTCAAGCAGGTAGTACGATATCCTGGTCAGCGAAGTCATCCTCCTTCCACTCACTTTCTCTCTTCCCCTTCTGCAGTGAGGTTTTAAGGGGTCAAATAAGAACAAAACAACGGGTAACAAATGTAGAAAAATGTATTAACAGAAAGTAGACAAATACAATAGAGAGATGTGGAAATTACGTCCGACGAACAGAGTTATTGGCATACCGCATTGGCTTACTGCTAAGCCACAATTATCCCTGTTACTTATAGTAACATGCCGGTGCATTCCATTAGTCTTATAGGGTGTATCACCGATAACAATTACCATACACGAACACTGCAATCATCGTCTGGTGATATCCTGATCTGCATTCATCACACACTCTTGAAGAAGGGACTAAAGCGTGATCGATATCAACTGACCGCGATTGAGTAAATGTTGGCGAAGTCATATCACTCAATCGAGTATATTATCGCAACAGACATCATCTGCGAGATGAATTATAAAATTAGGGTGGAGTGGGGTGGATTGGGGTGTTACATTATAATTTAATGTACGCTCCCTACCTACTTCTCGTTAGGGTACAATCTTGCTTGATACCTCCACACTACACTTTCTCTCACTATCTAAATAAAAGCCGGTCTCGGGGACTACTTTCTCTTTCGCTCTATTCTCGTGTTTGTGACATTCCTAACCAAAAAATAAAGAAAGAAATAAAGAAAAAAGTAAGAAAGAAAAAAAATAAATAAAGAGAAACATGATTTTATTTATTTGCCTATAACCTGCACCATAAGGAGAGAAAAAACAACATTTTAGTTCATTTTTTACTTGTGTTGATTAAAGGGAGGTAATCTGCAATAGAGTGCGATTGTCTTCCCTTACTTAATTGGGCGGATGAAGGATGAAACATTTATATTTTCATGAATATGTGGGTTTACATTGAACTATTAAAATTGCACATTTAAGCAAACGAATCAAATTGGAATAATCAATAGGGTTCGCAATTCTTTGAGCGAACAAGTAATGAAAATGTTTTCTTATTTTTGTTTGTCCATTTTTTCGTTAAAGCCCAAGTGATGCAACCATATGGTAGCACCGACATGGAAGAATACCCATTTTATTTTATCAAGGAGAGAGGAAGTCAAAGGAATCCGTGCCGTTGGGAGGCATTGATGATGATGATGATGATGATGATGATGATGATGATGAAATGGAGTCAATTTGGGCGCGTCTAGTGCAAGAAAAATAAAACATTATTAAACACGGACATAAAAAATTTTATGTAGGAATTACTTGCTTTTTTATCCAAATTTCTTGTATTCCTTGGTATGTTTTTACCTGTATGAAATATATTTCAAAAGTTCACTATTATTTCCTCCAGAATCACATTCTATTCAAATACAAGTTCTTTCTTATTATTATTATTATTATTATTATTATTATTATTATTATTATTATTATTATGTTTTTCTTTCAGTGTAAACAAGTAATACGCGCTAGAGCCGCTGCCAGCAACTTACGGTGGGATCGCAGTGATGAAAGTGCTGCTTTGAACAGCTTAAAGTATGCAAAGAGTTTGGTTTCGTGTATTCTTCACTTTTTTCATAATTTCTTTTCGATTGAATTCTTTGGATTCTTTTAACTGACTTCCAACTCCGACACAAAGTTACTCTAATTCTTTTCACCCCTGACGACAGGACTTAGAATACGCTAGCAGTATCCCCTGCATATGTAATACCCCTAAAAGGGGCGTCCTAACTAAGACACTAAACCGCATCTTATTGTGAGGCTCAACTTCAGGAGATCTGGGGTGTTTGGAGTGCGTCTTCATTGACATAACTTCCAGTTCCACTCTGACCTGGAGTGGGAGTACCTGTAAGGTATGGGTCAAATAGCACAAATGATAATATGTTACTGTCAGCAGGTCTTAGAACACACTGACTGTATCTACAACAGAGGAGTAAGACCCATCACCACACACACACAAAAGGGGTATCCTGGGTATGATACTAAATAGCATCTGAGGATGAGGAACCAGTTCTGTATGTGGTATATAGTGCTCCTTCATTGCCATTACTCATTGTAAATACATTGGAGCACCAAAAAAAATCCGAATTTGATAACTAATAGAATTACAAACAATAAAAAGAATTAATTTGATAAATACAAATCAAAGAATATTTAATTACCTTTATTGAATCATCCTGAGTAAACGAAGGAACATCGTTGATACAGACTTGTGGTTCCAGAGTTGGAGTGTTCTCTTCGTTTATTTGTGTCACGATATTGGCCAAACTCTTTTTCTCGGATTTCTTTGAATCTGAATAAAGGGATAAAAAATAAAGCAATTCCTAGAGCAGAAAAAAAGTTTCAAATGACATCTAAACGTATTTTATACAACGATGACAGGAGAAGTCCCCATGACGAATGGCTAATATGGTGGACTGCGACATCTTAGTAAGCGAGTTCAAACTCTAGTCACGTTTACTTGCGGACCCTTGATATGAGTTGAATAGTGCTACTGTTGGTCTTCAACAAGGTTAGCCTTGGCATTAAATAACCAGCGAAGGTTTATATACCATTAAAACAAATAAACCAAACTAAACCAAACTACGATAATTTATGTTTCGACGAATAGGATCACAGAAAAATATTGGGTAGGGCCTTCACCATAGGGTTGTGATGGCTTTGTGCGCGTTACGCGTATTATCACGGGGAATGCGGTTTGTTGAGGAGCCTCTACTAGCTCTTATTTGGGGTAGGTAGGACGTTTTGATGAGGTCGCTATGAAGCATACATATTGGCGCGGGTAGTACTGTTATAAGGTTAAGAATGGAGCTACTACGAATTGCCTGTGAAGCTGAGGAGAATGGCCGTGTCTGTTAGCTGGCGATGCTGCGTGAGGGGTTTTGTGTGTGGCTACACCGAGGAACGTCATGTGTGTTTGTAGATTGAGTGTCTGGGAAGAAAAGAATGATTCGCCAGGAGGGGTCGCCGTGTGTATGGCTATGTTTCTGGCCTTGTAACGTGTTGAAGGTTTTAATGATATATCAACCTTCGTGGGTTATTTAATGCCCAACCATTTGTAGAAGAACATATGATTAATATATGGGGATAAGGGGGTTCATACCTTTCCCAATTATATTATTACGAAAGTGAACCTAATAGCACGACTGGGGTTCGAACTCGCTAAGTCAAGCTACACTACGAGACTACCCCCTTATGCCTGAAACTTCTCTCTTTCCTGGATATGCGGTTGTTATACAGTAGTATATAATAGGTATTTCATGATTGATTGATTTATTCATCGATTTTAACGGAATATGAACCAGTGTAGGGTTATTTTATGCCTAGAGCTCAGGGATTCGTGTTCATTGTACGTTCATATTTACATTTTTTGTGTAGTTATTTCTTAAGAGTTTTTTTTTTGCGCACAGTCCTATCGAATATGAATAACTTTTAAATAGATATATTTGACCCCATAGATAGGACGCTAACATGTACTACCTACATAACAGTGGACCCGGGAGTAATGGCAATAAAGGGGTACCATATACTGCTCAAACCTCCCAAACTGGATCTTCACAATCAGATGCCGTTTATTGCTGTACCCAAGACACCCTTTTGTGAAGGGTTCTTACCTCTCTTCAGGTTATGCACGTTATACAGTCAGTTTATTTTAATCCTCACTAACAAGACGTAGTAATCTTTGGAGAAAATTAAACCATTATTCAGAGGTATTTCGTATTTTAGAAGGATATTTCAGTCAATAGCAGTACGAATTTTAATGTTCTTTTCCCTTACCTTGATTATTGCTGATCTTGGAATCATAACCCCAGGTTTTAGGGCACTTCAAATTCCATAGCTGTTTCTGAAAGAAAAAAAAATCAAAGATTATACGTGAAAATACTAACGAGTTCAAAGTAAAAATCCTATTTATATTTATCATGTTCAGAAGTTATGTTCAACTTGTTTTCTTGGTTATTTTTATTTTAATTTTTTGTGTGTGTTTATCTTCAAATAAAAAAGAATCTTCCGATCTTCAGTGTATTGTAGAAGAACTTTCACCGCATCTTCAGTTTCACCTGCGGAACGATTCAATGCTACGTTGCACAGATTCCTTTAAATCTTTGCTTACCAAATTTCCCCCAAGGCAAACGAGTTTCGTAGATCCATTACTTCTCAATAGCAATTTCGACCCTGGCTTAAAAATCAGCCTTCTTGCCCATTCGGACGGGTAAATACGTACATGCAATTTCTTTAAGGTAATTAATTCCGAAAATATCCATAATCAAACAATTTCTTTCCATTAGAAATTGTAAAATCCTGATATCTTTGATTCTTTAAAAATAACCCAAAGAATAAAAATTGATTGATTTGTCCACCAAATTTCCTCCACGGCTGTACCAATTTTTCTTGGTATCTTTTTACCTGTATGATGGGATATTCAAATCTATCTACCTCAGAACTTATTCTATTCAAATAAAGTCTTATTATTATTGTATTCTCAGTCCTACGTAGTGATCTTTCAGTGTAAATAAGTGACACGTGCGAAAGCCGCTGCCAGCGACTTACGGTAGGATCACAGTGGTGGGAGAGCCGCTATGAACGGTTTAAAGTAGACAAAGAGTTAAAACAGATTAGCTGCTCGCAGGTTTGGATTAAAACCGTGCAAGCTACCTCTTAACCCCACAGGAAATCCCCCACGCCCCCAAAAAAACGAATTCCGGGAATATACTGGCTGGTTCTTTATTTTCTTCTTGAGTTCTTTTCGTCTGTTATGGTGGGGGTGGTGGGCAGATGTGACACTTACCAAATATGGGCCTAGATGCTGATTTCTTAAGATTGCATTATCGGCCGCATACTTTTCCGTCCTTGGTGACTCAAAGGCTTACAAACTTTAGGCTTAAACTCCCTCTAGAGAGTGCCAACTCTCCCTTATCGCAACTGATCCCCCGATTGCTTCCTGGTATAAATCGAGCCCGGGTTCCGGAGAAAGAAAACATGTTTTCCAACAGGAATCACCCAACTTAAAGTACTTTAAAAAATCATACTCACTCTCGTTTACCTTTTACCGTACTGGCACCAAATACCTCTGTTTATGGCCGACATTAAAATTCAACTCTTTCAAGCTCATCTCTAAAAATCATTCTCTTTCTATTTTATTACCTATCAAAATCTGCCTGAACTTTCAAACATGTCCAGTTATTCTTTTGATAGACTAGGTTCTTTAGCCTTCGTATTAGCGTATATGTATGTACATAGGTGTGTTTGTATCCTATACAAACACATCCAGGTAATACATATACGCTAAAAAGAAGCAAAAACGAATTTTGTCTAGTTCTTTCTCCTCGGGGTGACACTTCATAAAAATGGAAATGAAGGCTAGTTCCTTATTATCACAATCATGCCCGATATACATTTCCTCTAGAATTCTGTTTAATGGTCAACTAACTCTCAAATCTAAGTTGCGCCTGTGACCAACCCTACGAACTGGATGGGGTCAGCAAACAACCAGCCTTGCTCCGAGGCTGCAGCCTGTCTACCCCTATTGTTTCCTTGAATATATGCGATTTTCGCTTTCGGGGAAAAACCAACACCTATCGCATGGACCTCATAGAATGATACTCTTGTCTACTGCTCTCTGACCGTACTAGCACCAAAGTTTTGAATTTATAATGGACATTAAAAACTTACACTTTCATACCAATCGAGGAATCCCTCTCTTTCTATTTTATCGTCAATCAAAATCCGTCTGACCTTCTAAAACTTGTATCAAATTTTATTACTATCAAAAGGTGATAGCAAAAAATAAATAAAAACCCCCAAAAAACCAAACAACAACCCCCCCCAAAAAAAAACGTGTGTTGGCCCCCAAATTTAGGATTAAGTAAATGTACATTTCCTGTTACACTAACAATGTTAAAAAATCGCCAATGTCTGACCCAAGGTCAATTTCATTTTATACAAGTCAAAAACTTGAAAAAAAAATAGGAAGGCTTTTCCTATTTATCGAAAACTGCAACAAAATTGATAAAAACAATGTATAACTAAATATATCATTTCGTTTTCTAAAAATGGTTAAATCTTTAAATTTTTAAATGAAATGAATTTTCACGTTGAATGATCAAGAGAGAGAGAGGGGGAGAGGGGAGAGAGATAATTGCGTATAAAGCTGAAGAGAGAGAGAGAGAGAGAGAGAGAGAGAGAGAGGGAGGGAGAGGGGGGAGATAATTGCGTATAAAGTTGAAGAGAAATAATGCTGTATAAAGCTGAAGAGAGAGAGAGAGAGAGAGAGAGAGAGAGAGAGAGAGAGAGAGAGAGAGAAGAAATAATACTGTATAAAGTCGAAGAGAGGGAGAAAGAGATAATATTGTATAAAGAAAAATTGGGGGAAAGAGAAATAATACTGTATAAAGTTAGAGAGAGAGAGAGAGAGAGAGAGAGAGAGAGAGAGAGAGAGAGAGAGAGAGAGAGAGAGAGAGAGAGAGAGAGATTGGCTAATTCATATTTTGTCAAAATTCAAAAATGTCGGTATTCACCTGACCGAATGTTCCCACGTACTGTCCATCTATTGTCCATAATTTGGCCGTTTTATCTACAGAAGCACTCAGGACAAAAGAACCCGCCTCATGTTCCACGTATTCAACACTGACCACGCCCCCTTCATGCCCTTTCCATACGTGAAGCTGTTTAGGTCGATCCGTCACCACCTGAAAAAGTTACAGATATTTGATATTTCTATATTATACACTCAATATAAACATTGAAGAAAAAAACAAAAATTAAAAATAGAATACATTGTAAACATTACTGTAATTGTGTATTTTCCAGATTTTTCAGCCCCAAAACTAGAGGTGCGTATTATACTCGAGAACTATAATTAACTTTTTTCTAGCCACATCGGATGAGATGAGTAAGTTATATCTATAGTCCAAAGGAGGCGTTTAGTGTAATGGTTAGAGTTGTAGGAAATGGACTCGTCGACCCGAGTTCAAATCCTAGACGAAATTGTTCGCTTTTCACATAGCGCTAATACCCTTAGGAAAGGTATGAATCCAGTTCTCCTCCAGCTATGGGTAAATAGCAGGGCAGACTGGGCTCCTTAATCTTGGTTAGGCAACCAGTCTAGGAGAAGGAAAACTCTGACTTCAAATCTGTTAAACTCTGCTTAAGAAATTGACTTTGTGTCGTATCCTACTCGTGCGGAGGGGTTAGTATATATATATATATATATATATAGTCCAAAATAATGTGCTTTACGCCGTTACAGATAAATATCCACTGGGATGTGTGTTTGTTTTTAATTTTGTTTCTCCTGATGTGAGCTAATTTTCACCGCATGTCTGTTGCATTTTTTTGTAAACATGTCCGTCCGTTTGCTCTAAATACTGCGTAAATTTTGTGTTTTAAGGTATAATAAAAATTATATAATTTCTTATTATATGAACTGATAATATTATATGAACTGATAAAAAGTTGAACAAACACTAAATTTAATTTAAATTTAGCTGCTGCAAATTCTAAAAAGTCAGTGCGTATTATACAGGAGAATTTCTTTTTTTCAGAATTTCGTTGTCCAAAATGATAGGTGCGTGTTATACATAAATAGTTACAGTAAATTATTGAGTTAAAAGCTTAAAATAATTCATAGTGTTATATTCACAGATTATAAATATAAGATTTTGAAAATCAAACGATCAAAAGAAATAGAAATGAAGAATTACTCCCATTCATAGTCAGTAAGTGCGTGCAGGATATATATGATTCACGGTCATGAAACATCGTTTTAACAAACTAAGCAGCTAAGCGAAGGATGTTTGGCCGGTATAAAAAACAAGAAGTGGACCACAACAGCGACATCAGATATGAGAAGCATTTGTGAAAGGGAGTGAAAAACATCTCACGCGCATGTCCGCCCGCGTGTGCACACACACACACGTACACAATTGTTTCCACTTTGTATAGATATAATAAATACTAGGGTCATTCAATAAATGAGGTGAATTTTGCATAAGTAGTTGGAAGTAGAAAGCACTGTTCACAGTTTCACCCTTTTCAATGAAATCAATAGTAATTGATCCTTTTATGTCCCAGAAGACCTTATTTACTGACAGCTGCGCCCGGATTTTTTTCTTTACCGGAGAGTCACTGTACTTTCACTCAATCTTCTTGACTCAGGTTCGTAGTGGCAAACTCATGTTTAGCCCATTTCTAAACATTTTTTTTTTTACTAAAAAATATTCTTCTTCGTATACAGCACACATTATTCTGTTAATTTCGCATGACTTGCACTTAAATTGAATTTCTGAAGTACTTTGATTGATTTGCTGCCATTTTAAATAGCTTTAAAACAAATACTTTTGTGAGATTAAAATAAGATTTGCTCAATTCTAAACAAGGCAGAGTTTACATTTAGGCAAAATAAAAAATAAAAGTAAAAATAAAAAAACTGAATAAGAAAGTATTATAACTTCTCAAACATTCTCAGTCTTACCTGATACAAAAGAATGAAGAGGTAACATTACTGAAGTACAGTAATCGTATGCTCACAAGATAAGCTCATTGATTGATTGATTTTAACGGCATGCCAACACGGTTATTTTATACCATGAGGTTAGGGAATCGCCCTCACTGTACGTTCATATTTACATATTTGTGTAGTTGTTTCTTAATAGTTTTTTCACACACCGTCCTATTGAATACGAATAACTATTTTTTTTTAAACTGATGTATTTGATCCATTACTACCTAGGTAAGTGAACTGTTCTACTGGCTTAAGAGGCTTACCGTCAAGTGTGGAGATGTCTCCTTTCTTTTTGAAGCACATGAACTCTGTTTTCTCGGAGTTCACATTGAGGCCGATATTTTTTGCTGCCTTCTCCAGGCTATGCAGCAGGGACTCAGATACACGAATAGGAAAGGCATGGGCGGCCACAAACAGACTATCAGTAATATGGAGATCCGATCTCACTGACAAACTAAAGCAACAATTCTTCCAGGCTGTGGTTATATCAATGCTGCTGTATGGCTGCACCACCTGGACCCTGACAAAGCGCCTCTCGAGAATAAGCTAGATGGTACCTGCACAAGAATGCTGCGAGTAGTCCTGGAAGCAGCACCCCACAAAGAAGCAACTATATGGTCACCTGCCTCCCATCTCACAAACCATCAGGGTGAGACGGACTAGACATGTAGGACACTGCTGGAGAAGCGGGGATGAGCTCATAAGCGACGTTCTCCTGTGGAAGCCAACACATGGACATGCTAACGTAGGACGCCCGCTAAGGACCTACATTGACCAACTATGCGAAGACTCTGGATGCTGCACAGAGGACCTCCCAGGGGCCATGAGTAATAGGGAAGGTTGGCGAAAGATTGTCATGGATATCCATGCTGCGCGCGCGACATGATGATGATGATTTGACCCATATATGTACTAGCTGAGTGTAATAGCAATGAAGAGGTACCCCACCTAATAGAAATACTGGGGAGAAATAGTAGTTCTGTCGCAAAGGAAAGGAGACCAGGCAATTATATCGTATATAATTGGGTTAATAATTTATTGGGTGCAATGTGAAGATGTGTGTTAATTTTACAAAATGTATTTCAGGGAAAAGTGTTCAAGGTGTATGTGAGAGTTCGTAAATGGTTGCCAGAGACATTCGCTTGGCGGGGATATATATTTGTTATACAAGTATTAGGTAACTTATCTTGTGTTGTATTTGCTGCTTCTGGTATTTGCCTGTAGAATTTCCTGTGTACCTCTCACGGGTGCTTGTCTGTTCTTTGTATTCGTCTGGTCTTATTCATTGGGTGCCAAGACTCTGTTTGCTGACCTTATTCGGCCGCTACTTAAAACCGGTTCTGCCCCTAGTGACTGCCGGATATGTTCTGAAGATTTTTAGGGCTCTAGCCCCTGGAGTCTGATACTCAGGAACTAATAGGGGCAGATAACCCAAATTTCTGATACACCCCAACCCCACCTAGAGCCCTAGAATTGGATACTTGTAGCGAATTAGATATGGTCGACGACTGAAGGTTGTCTTTGTATATTTGTTGTTTTGGGAAACCACAACATGCCGCTAATATTTTTAGTTGAAATAGAACAAACCTGGACACTTTGTAACGTAAGCCTGTGTGTAGTATGATATATACTCATCAATTCTATTAACAGACCAAAACTTATAAGAATGACTTTTTGGAAAATACATCTACAAGATGCGTTGGGATGCATCGTCAGAAATGTTTCCCTGTGTTCATTACCAGTTTCGGGTCTTTCAACATTATACTGGCTCCCACAGGAGACCCAGTCCAAAATGTTAAATTTCGGGCTTGCATCCCAGCAATATTTTGCTACTTCATTGTGTGGCATCACTTTTTAAGTATGGCATTATGTGTCAGTGTTGGTTTATAAGAGATTCCTTGACCATGCCGAGGTTGAGTGGTGGCATCCCATTGGCCAGTGGTACTTGCTTTGAATACCGCCGGCCAATGGGCATCCTCCTCTCTGCCTCGGCATGTGCCATAGTTGTTAAAAAGGTAGAGATCTTTTTTCTTGGTTTTCCGGTTCTGATCCGCTAAAGGGACTTTACCGTTCACAACACCGGAACTGTTGTAAATTAAGGTGAGACTTTTTTATGCTATTATACATGAGTAATATAGAGAATTGTATGACAGAATGTCCAAATATGTAGATAGTCTTTTACGTAGAGAAAATCTTAAGTCTTTGTTATATAACTAATAGAAAGAAAAATGTAGACTTACATGTTGATATGTAGTCGTGTGCCGTGCGACACGTGGTTAGTAGGGGTGAGAAGCCCTCCAGTCCTGTAGAGAGGAGACGCTGTTAACTCTGTTGAAAATGAAAGAGAGTTTTTTGGCGCTTCTCCTTTTATATTGCTGCTTGCTACGCCACCTATCATCTACTGACAGGCAGTGGATGTAATTACCTTTCGTGAACCCTAGCATCAAACAGGAGAACCGTGGCAAGTAAGGTACCTAATCCTTACAGACTCAGCACCAGATGCAGTTTAATGTCATGTCCAGAACACCCCTTTTGGGAGTGGGGGGTTCTTACCTATCCGCAGGGTATACAGACAGTGAAAGTCCGAACAACAGGACGATGAGTTAAGCTGATTTTTCTCTTTGAATGATTACATGATTTATGGAGATTTTTAAACAGAAAAGGATTTAGAAATATTATGAATTGTTTTGATTAAAAGATTCTTTTTAAAATGGCATCCAAAAAGTCTTAAGACTAGAAATTTGACTCAAGATTAAAATTAAATCAAAATATTACTGAGTTACAAATTGTAGTGGTACCATAACACTATCTATGTACGTGTTTACTGAACCCCTCCACCACAAGCAGGATGTGACACAAGGTCAATTTTTTAGCTAAGTAATGCTGGTTTAAATTCAGAGTTCTCTTTTTCCTCGACCAATTGTCTTACCAAAGTTAAAGAGCCAAGTCTACCAAACTATGGACCGATAACTCGAGGGAGAGAACCGATGAATTCATACCTTTCCCAAGAACATTAGAACTATGTGAAATAAACTCTGGTTGCTGAGTCTATTTCCAACGACAATAATCGTTACGCCACAAGCGCTTTAAAGGTAGATGTTTGGTTTTAATATTCATCCATATATTTTTTTTCCGTATAGCATTATTTTTATTTTTTATTTTATTTATTTAATCATTGGAAGGAGAACAGATAGATTCAAGCCATCTCCCGTCACCACTTAGAATTTGTGATCTTAGCAAGACCCGGGGCCCGGTTGGCTAGATCAAGCATATCTTGTTACAGCTAGCCCACAGGAAAATATACTGACAACTTGTCTTTCTTTTGGCTAATGACTTTTTTGATGATTTATCCATTCGCTCTCGGTACCATTTGCATATAATAATATACTTTGAATAACACTAACATTATTTAGATTGAAATAGATCACTAAGTATGCCTGAGTCTATTCTAGTAGTAACCACCCCGAGATTTAAGTGGTTTGAATTCAGAGTTTTCCTTCTAGACTGGTTGCCTAACCAAGTTTAAAGAGCCCAGTCTGCCCTACTATTTACCCATAACTGGAGAAAGAATAGTTGGATTCATACCTTTCCCAAGAGTATTAGCGCTATGGGATCTGTGGGTTCGTCCAGGATTTGAACTCGGGTTGACGAGTCCATTTCATACGACTCTAACCAGTACACCACCGCGCACTCCATATCCAAATGCTAAACAAACTTCTGAAGAATTTGAATAGTTTGACATACTATTAGTGGCTTGTAAAATTTGGCCGAGTGAGCTAACCATCATATAACAAAGATGATTTTGATATTTTAAAACAAGGGGGGCATTCTTTTTCGGCTTGCGGGCTTAGATTCTACGGCATCTCAACTCTTGTTGGGTTATTTTATGGCGAAGACGTTTGTTTTATTCATTCTTGTTGAGTGTTCATCTTTTTAAACTCATCTCTAAACAAATTTTTAAACACAGTTTTTAAAACTCATTTTTTCTCTCTATCTAGCCGTTAGATGGTGCTCTAACAGGTACTACTACTCCGGGTCAGAGTGGACCTGTGAGTAATGACAATGAAGAGGTACTCCACACTCCTCAGAGCTCTAAAATTGGAACCTCACTACTAAATGCAGTTTAACATCATACTCAGGACGCCAAGACCCACCATGCACCGCCTTCTAGCACATACATGACAAGAAAGATTGGGGCTTTGCCATAAGAGCAATAGGGTCGGAACAATGACATAGGTGTTAGGACTTGACGTGACCAGCTGATTGATCGTAGGGGGCCTCTCTGACCGCCTGTTTATCCCAGATAAGAACTAAAGTGGGGGTGTTCCATGAAAGATAGTAGGGTAGATTATAGATTCACATCAGTGGAGGGTTGCATGTCATCGTCAGCTCAGCCAACAGGATGCCGTCCTTAAGTATCATTTGTCGCTATTCAACGCCAACAGGGGCTCCTATTAAATGGGGTCTTAGCCCTCTGCATAGATACAGTTTGGCGGATTATAGACTCCCAGCCAACAGGGCGGAAGTAGGATGGATAAGGGGGTGGGTAGATATAATCAGCTGGTCACGTCAATGCGCCTGTCATTGTTTCGACCCTATTGCTCTTATGGCAAACCCCCAATCCTTCTTATCATGTATGTGCTAGAAGGCGGTGGCTGAGGGTCTTGATTTCCTGAGTATGATTTAAACTGCATCTAGTAGTGAGGTTCCAATTTTGGGCTCTGAGGAGTGTGGAGTACCTCTTCATTGTCATTACGCCTAGGTCCACTATGACTCGGAGTAGTAGTACCTGTTAGACTAACATCTAAAAAAAAATATTTTGATTAGCGTTTGATCTACCCTTTGCGATCTAGCAGTCGATCGTAATCGACATATTGGGCGCCCTTTTTGTAAAATAACGATGCAATTATAAGACCTTTCATTGTCTTACCTTTGATGTGTTGTGTATACAGTAATCCTTGATGTCCCAAACTTGTATAAAACCTTTTGTGTCACCGGTCAAAAGGACCCCATCATCCAAGTTTGTTGCCAAGGATATGACGGATTCATCATCAGTAGTGGGTATATAACAACTACCTGCAAAGAGATGATATACAAGTCGAAATTATATTCAACAAATTCTGTTTGCATTTCACATAGTGCTAATACCCTTTGGAAAGGTATGCAGCCAACAATTCTCCCTCTAGCTATGGGTAAATAGTAGGGCGGACTTGACTCTTTAACCTTGTTTAGACAACCAGTCTAGAAGGAAAATGCTGAAGGCAAACCTGTTAAACACCGCTTAAGAAATTGACCTTGTGTCACATCCTGCTCGTGCAGAGGAGTTGATAAATGTATATATTCAACAAATTCGCTTTTCACTATTAATATCTATATGTTGGCATCTTTCCGGCTACGATGGCGTGGTCTCCAAAAAACGTTTTCATCTGCACCCGTGTGACTGGTTGAGCAGACCAATTCTTGAATGGCAGTCTCTGATGCACTGACTTCACACAAACACTGATGCTTGCTGAGCTGTTGTTTTCTCTCCTTCCTTCTGGCTCTCTTGGAATTGGTGACTACATCCCTCTCCGTTTTACTCCTTTTCATGCCTTGATTGATAGTGATACGCCAGTCCTTCCGGTTGTCAGCACAGACCTCCCATGTGTTGGTGTTGATGTGGCATGTATTCATGTCTTTCTTGCAGACGTCTTTGAAGCGCAAGCGTGGTCTTCCTGCCAGTCGAGGACCTCTGCTAACTCGCCGTCCTGTAGGTCTTTGGGGTTGCAGTGTGACACCCAACTTATCAATAAACAACAACGCCCTGTCAGTGGGGCGTAGAATGCGCTGAGTGTATTCTCTGCAGAGAAGTAAGACCTCTTCCAAAAAGGCATGTCCTCGATATGATGCTAAACTGCATTTGATGATGAGGAGATCTAAGTAACGTTTCAACTCTGACCCTGAGTGGTAGTACCTGTTAGGGTTCCCATCTATGGGTCAAATAGATCTGTTTAAATATTATTTGTATTCGATTGGAACATGTACAAAAAAACTCCTAAAAACAACTAAATAAAACATGTAAATATTAGCGTACGATGAATTCAATTCCCTAACCTCTAGGCAAAGAATAAACCTAAACTGGTTGAGATGCCGTTAAAGCAACCAATCGATCAATCATTGAAATTGTTTCATCAAAAAAATTGAGAACATTTTAAAAATCCAAATATCTTGGTGGATAGAATAGGCCCCACACTTTGCAAAATAAATGGTTTTATACTATGAAGTATCTTTGGTGATTAAAATAAAACTAGAATAAGATTAAAAGTTAAAAAACAACAACAAACAACAAACTCCCATGAGCCTTCTCCGGAAAAACCCTCCGTGCATGTGCGAGAAAAAGGACTGACTTCCGACCCTCAAGTTAATATCTCAGCCATTCCAGTTTAGGCCTTAACTACTAGCCAGGGAGATATTCCCTTGCCACAGGCGACTATGACCTGTCAATAAAGCCTAAGTCTTAAAACCACCTTCTGCCTTTGTCTCTTTCTTTTTCGTTCCTTGAATTCCTTCCTTTTCAGTGCGACCAATAAATGAGATGGAGTTAAAAGCAAAATCCCAGAACACGAAACAAGAATATCCAGTTACCCTTTAAAACCTTAAAACACCCAAAACCTCTTGCGACCCCATATATCTCAAATATATACTAGGGTGAGTTAAACTTTTTGCAATATTTTGGTACGCGCTAGTTTGCAGCTCATATATCACGTGACAGAAGCAGTTTAACCTGTGGTAGGTACCCGCTATGGTTGGTAATATCGTGGTCGCTGACACGTTGTGCAATATGCATTGCTTCCCCTCGTGTGTGATTTGAAAGCCACAACGTGTAATACGTAGTCTAATTCCTGAACTTATGCTTTACGAGTTCCAACTGGACCATAATGCCACAGAAGAAATTAAAAAAAGTTTGTTGTGCAAAAAGTAAAGGCACAGTTGATCAAAGTACAGTGATTAGATGTTTCAAGAATTTTCGCTCGGATTGCAAGAACCTCGACGATCAGGCAAGGTCAGGTTGGTCTAAAACCGTGGATTCCGAGGCTGTCGACTATCAAAACAAATTCGGCGAGTGGAACCCGGAGAGTATCAGACGAGTTCGGCACCTCACAGTGTTTAAACATTATTCGTATGTGTGGCTCGACCTTGGCAAAAGCATTCGAAACTGCCGAATTGTACCTCGTGGTACTAAATATTGCAAAACTTTTGACTCACCCTAGTATAAACAGGAAAATTATTTTTTAAGTTCATATACTACAGTGTAAAAGAAAGCAAACAATTCTATTACTGCTAGAAGGATAAAGGGAGGCTAATCTTAACATCTCTTTCTCTTGACGTTCGTCCACGCCGATCGTGACGTCACTCTTTCTATAAATAGCAATGTTAGTAATACGAGGACACTCACACGCCTGCTAACTGCTACATATCTACGCGCATACGCGTAATGTCCCAGTAAAATTATACAAACAATAACAATCTGATAAAAAGAATCGTCTTATCTTTAGGAACGATGTAGTTATTGAATTTGTTGCTCTACCTCTACGCACTTTTAAAAACTAATTCAAAATTATTTCAATAATTGAAATATCTTTTTGACGTTTTAATTGCTGTTTTCTTTGCAATATAAATTGCTCAGAGTTTGCCATAAAGCAGAAAGAAAAGAAAAAAAATAATTTTAATAGTTTTAAACTGTTTTATGTTTATTTTTGTTATGACACCCAAAATTTATGATCGTCTCATGAGACTGATAAAGTATGGGTGACCAAAAAAGCAAAACATTTTTTCTATGTGCTCACAAGCTTGTAAACTAAAAAAAAAGCCTCAAATGTTGAGTAAATATTCTTTATTAATTCTAATGATCTGCCGTATATGCTAATTTCATATCTTCTGTATGTATATATTTACCAACCCCTCCGCACGAGCAGGATATGACACAAGGTATATTTCTTAAGCTGAGTTTAAAAGTTTTTAATTTAGAGTTTTCCTTCTCCTAGACTGATTACCAAGCCAAGGTTAAATTGCACAGTCTCCCTTACTATTTACCCATAGCTGGAAGGAGAGTAGTTGGATGCATACCTTTCCCAAGTGTATTAGCGCTATGTGAAATGCAAACAGCCTCGTCCAAGATTTGAACTCGGGTCGACGAGTCCATTTCCTACGACTCTAACCATTACACCATGCACCTCAAACTAATATTTTCAGTTTGTAAAAAAAATTTTCTGGAGATCTAATTCCAAGCAGATCACAGAAAATGTGTCCAGAAGTATTTGTGATGGACATAACTTTAACATTTCTTGTTGATTCGTTGGTTGGCTGGTTGATGACGTTTGGCTTTACAGCATATCAACCCTTTTCGGGGCATTTAACTTTAAATCAAATTATTTTGATATAAGGTTGTTTACAATATCTGCCGATGGTCACCCATCACATGTATTGAATGAGCTCATCAATCCTTAAGTTTGGCGATCTAACAGGAACCGATGCTTCCAATGCGACTTAGCCGTAAGCTAACATTTTTGGGGAAGTAAAAGAGTGCCAGAAAAATAAGTAGATGATTTAGTACTCCGTCTCTCTCTCTCTCTCTCTCTCTCTCTCTCTCTCTCTCTCTCTCTCTCTCTGTGTGTGTGTGTGTGTGTGCGTGTGTGTGTTTAGATATGTGGCAATTAGTAGGCGTGTGAGTGTCCTCGTATAACTAACCCGCCCTGTCGGCGGAACCCAGAATAAGCTGAATATCCACTGCAGTGGGGTATGCCTTTCCACACACAAAAAAGGGAGAATCCCGAATATTATACAAAACATTCCTTAGATGGTGAGGCTTCAGTTCTGGAGATGTGAGGAGTGTAGATTAGTCCTTCATTGCCATTACTCCTAGGTCCATTCTGACCCAGAGTAGTAGTACCTGTTAGAGTCTCATCTCTGGATCAAATAGATCAGTTTAAAAATCATTTGATTTCGACAAGACCGTTTGCAAAAAATAAATAAAAAACTTTTAAGAAAAATATATGCAAAAAATATGAATATGAACATACAATGAACGCGATTCCCTAACCTATAGGCATGGGCGGGTTAACATGCCGTTAAAAGCAATCAGTTGTCAATAAATCATATACATAATTTCACAACTGGATAAATAACGCGTGTCAACAGGGACAAGTAGAGACGAGATAAAGATTTGGTGAATGGCGATCTATGTTGTATTGTTGCCTGTCTGTCAAACATTAATCCCCACTTTTTAGTTGCATAGTTTTTATGCCATAGATTTAAATACGTTTTGAATATTTTTGTTTTGGAAGGAGGAAGTCGTTATTTAAATTCCAACGCACACATATCAAGTGATGATACTTAAATCAAGTGGGCAATATCGACATTTGCTTTTGAAGACTTGAGAATTTATGGCATTATTAGAGTATTTGTGTTAGTGTTACTTGGAGGTAGGGTAGATTAGTATTATACTATATTAGTATTAGTATATCCATAATATACTAATACTGAACACAACAGAAGGAAAGACAAGATAAGCTCATTTACACACACTGGAACATTTAATATATATATAAAACATTTAAAGGTAGTACTGGTACAAATCACAAACGAGTCCTAACAGTTAGAAATGGGCATGTATTGTTCTATGAACAAGCAGTATGTGTAAAGGGTACTTGATGATGATGGAAAGTAAAATGTGTCTTTACTGTTCCATGACAATGACAGGAGACTACGTCTATACTGTTCAAAGAATAGAGGCAAAAGAAGACCAAATTCTTTTTCTGATGCTGTAAAATGTCATTCCACAGACCACCCAACGGATACGCCCATTCTTCAAGGGTGACAATTATTTATTATCTCTTTATATCATTAAAAAGAAAACAGCATTGTTTACTGAGTTGTGGCTTACCTAGAAGTTGATGTTCAGTGTAGATATTCCACCACCGAAGTGTACCAGCTCCACTCGATATTAGGATAGCACTTTCTCGCGGTATCAGTGTCGCCCTGTGACACAAAAAGTGAACCTTCTCTACGGGTGTTGGCACCCTGAAAAATAGAAGTAAATATACATACATACATAAATTTCTGCTGATACTTCCCCAGGTTGTAAGACAAAAAGATATAGTTGGAATATATTTTTTACTCGTGTAACCATGTTACAGGATAGTCATATGAGGCTTAGAATACGCTGACTGTATCTCCTGAAGAAAGGGTAGATCTCTCGCCCCAAAAGGGGTATCCTGAGTATAATACTAGCTTCTTTTCACTTAATCCAGTGTCCTGTGCATGACACTAAATTGGATGATGGTGTTGGCAATTATAAAGGCAAGATAAAGACAAGGATAAAGACAACAGGTAATGAACACAGCTCAAGGCTTTACAACAAAAACAATGCGTTTATCAAACAACAAGAACATGTAACATACAAAATACAATACGTGAGATGATATACAAGTATATGTAAGATCTACAAAGTGTATGCAAGATTCACAAAATGCACTGTATTTGCAAAACTTATCTGTCTCTTGTTTACAAGTGTGATTTTTACGAAAATCTACGGCTCCACCCTTGGGCAGGTTTCAAACAGGTCGTTCTCGATGTCAGTGACGGGTAGGCTTCAAAGCACGTCTTATCTCGACCTCTGTTGCTGGGGAAAGAGGAAGATTCCTAGTATCGTCCTTCGAAATTAGCGGGAAATCTAGGCCTAGTAATATAGGCTCTGATTGGTTGCTGACAAAGGCTCTTAGCCAATCGCATGAGGTTTCTCATCAGTTTATGGCTAAGACCCCTGGCACTGTTGCTATGGTCAAATGGAGGTCACTGAATCGTTTAAGATAGTATTTCTTATAATGGAGAGGCCCCAGTTCTGAAGATCAGAAGATCTTCATTGCCATTACTCTCAGGTACACTCTGACTCGGAGTGGCTGTACCTATTATTTATCGGTCTGTTTATTAATCTGTTTAAAAATTATTCGTATTTGATGAATATTGAGTAAAAAACCCTTAACAAATATCTACACCAAAAATGTAAATATGAATGTATAATGAACACGATTCCCTGACATTTAGGCATGAAATAATTCTAGACGGTTTGACATGTCATTAAACCAATAAAAAAAATTAAACAGCTTGTTATAAGAGTGCAGAATATAGTATATGGATGAGTTCATTTTCAAGTTTATTTCAAATTCACCACTCAGTCGTAATAACTTAGCTTGATTAGAATTACACCAAAGTCCTACTGAACATATCTATTTGACCGATAAGTTTACTACTGTTGCATACCCTCTGTATTATTCTTACTATTCTTATCTTGTATATATCTTCTATCTTCTTTCTAAGATTTTATGATGGCTGGATTGTGTAGAGTTCTCTGTTCATCTTCTTGCCTCCTGTCTCTGGTCTGGTGTCGTCTGTGTCTCGACTTCGGGTCGCATATACCCGCGTCTGTCTCTTTAGTTCTTATTAATGAACATGAAAACATCGATTGTTTTTTATGTATCATTTTTCTCATCCAAGACCAAATCTTCCAACGCGGGGAGAAGAATGAATTCAGAGGACTTTCACCTCCGGCTCCGAAGAAGATTTTAGCCTCTGGCTCCAAAGAGCTCCATAACTCAACTCAAATTTTCTAAACCATTTTCCCACCGATTTTGCTATTCCACTAATTTTGACATAACTAATAAGAATGCAACGCTTATAGATAAACAAGGAGCCAAAAGTTGTCAGTCAAACTACTGTTATTTTCCATAGCTATCTCAGAATTTGCAATTAACTTTCGAATTCAAATACTTGTACACTACATTACACAATGAGTAAGTTACCACATTCATTATGTCTCATTACCACTTCATATCAGAGTGGACCTGGGAGTAATGACAAAGAAGAGAACACCAGAGAATTCCAGAACCGGAATCTCACCCTCAGATGCAGTTTAGTGTCATGCAGTTTCTTAATGGATTTTTCACAAGGTTATATGATATCGAATATTACTATCTAGTACGAATGATATGAACATATCTATTTGGCCAATAGATTCGATCCTAACAAATGCACTCTACTAATAATATCGTAAGCAACTTTGTCTACCACTAACTCACCAAGTAAGCTAGTGATAACCATATACTATCACACATATATATATATATATATATATATATATATATATATATACATATATATATATATATATATATATATATATATATATATATATATATATATATATTTGAGATGTAGGTGTTTCAACGACTATATATATAAATAGACACTGATAAAAACTACGATATATACACACACACACACACACACACATATATATATATATATATATATATATATATATATATATATATATATCGTAGTTTTTGTCAGTGTCTATTTATATATATAGTCGTTGAAACACCTACATCTCAAATGATATAAAAAAATTAAAACGCCCCATATATATGTTGTATAATTTGCTTGAAGCATTGTGTTTGTATTGGTTGGGTGCTTGCTTTTGAAAATAATTACCTTATATTTCCTTACACTTGCATTGTGATAACCTTCAAAACCAACCACCAAGCCAATATATATATATACACACACACACACACACACACACACACACACATATATATATATATATATATATATATATATAGTGTCTGTGTGTGTGTGTGTGTGTGTGTGTGTGTGTGCGATGGTCACTGTTTCAGCTTTTGCTGGAATGGCGTGCCAAAGGCAGTATTATTGGTAGAGTGCTCAATATAAAATAGAGCTGTTATATAATATAATAAGATAAATATGCAAAAGTTTTACATATCTATTTATTAGGTGACAAAGGAACATTCACGGCCATATTGGTTTCATGCGATGCAATCATCAGGTGAAGATGTTTCCAATGCAAGGAAAATCGAAAAAAATTTCAAAAAATTTCAGAAAATTCAATAGACATGGGATGTTCTGTTTCCTTGCATTTGAAACATCTTCACCTGATGATTGCATCACATGAAACCAATATGGTCGTGAATGTTTCTTTGTCACCTAATAAATAGATATGTAAAACCTTTATATATATATATATATATATATATATATATATGTGTGTGTGTGTGTGTGTCGTCTTAAAAAGATTTATATCATTTGAGATGTAGCGAGTGTTTCAACGACTTTATACAAACAGAAACTGATAAAACACAATGAGAAATATCGAGAGAAAACAATTTGAATTGCTCCTTACTTGAGTCGAACCAACAATTTCTCTGTTTCCAAATTCCAGATAAGCAGGGCACCGTCGTAACTCGCTGTGGCTAGAATATTTGGTGGACAAAAGGCCATAGCGGATATGTCCTCTTCATGGAGCTGACCACCTTTCCAAGATACGTCTGCTGTTATATACATGTTCTACATAAAAATAAGATATAAAATCAGTACAATCTTGTACATTTATAAAGACTGTATAGAACATTTATCTAAAAATGCATTTGATGTTGAGGCTCTAGATCTCAGGATATTAGGAGTGCGAAGTCTCCCCTTTTTGACATTACCCCCACGTCCATTCTGGGACGGAATGGTAGAACCTTTAAGTGAATTTTATGTAGAAATAGCAACTCTTCCACTACGCTAGCAGTAACATGATACGCTTCATCTAGCACTTTAGGATCAGGTTACCAAGTGGTGACGGAAGCCGAAAGATGTCACTCACCTAGTCGGAAGTGGGACAGGGTGTTCTGGAAATCCCAGTATATATATATATATATATATATATATATATATATATATATATATATATATATATATTATGGATTTCGTAATTCGGTCTCTTTTTCGCTTTTGGTGGCTGGAGTGCGAGCAGACAAATGTTTGCTGTGAGCGGAGACCGGAAAGCAAAGATGCGGTAAGAGTCCTATTCCTAGAATAACGAAGTAGCTAACTACATCGTGACCATTATCCATTTTTTCTGCTTCCCTGGTCTACAGAGACTTAATGAAGAAAATAAAACAAATAATAGTAACGGTTAGTTCTAGGGGGTATTTAGTCCCATCCCCACTCGCTATGGTCCAATAATAGTGAATGAACGGAAAGAAAGACAAAATAAGCACATATACACATATAGGACATTTAACACACACACACACACACATATATATATATCGGGTTAGCTCAGTCGGTAGAGCGTTCGGCTAGAAACCACAAGGTTCCTAGTTCGATACCGGTCCTGGCCAACTCAGCGTATGAGTAGCACGGGGATCTGTGCGGTAAAGTAAGGAGCTGATGGTAGGTGTGGCGCTCCACCTCAGACGCCAAAACAATCTCCTTGGTCTAGCGCTATTGAAAAGGGGATAGACACCCTCGCTGACTGGCTGATACCGACTTTAGGCCGCCCCGACGACTTTACTTTACTATATATATATAAACCTATAAGAAGTATTACCAGAATACACAACCAGATGAATTTTTCAACGGACAAGTAGTATATGAAAAGGAGTTCCAAAATAGTAAAAGTGTTACTTGAGCGGTGATTTAACTATGTTGGCTTTCCTTTCAATACCGATGCGAATGATAGTATCATTTGCCGTGTGGTAATACCAATTATATTCAAGGAACAGATATTAAAGAACTAAAGAACTAGCCGAAAAGAGGGCGAGAAAGGATTCTGAATTCTCACGTGACCAATAGACACGTGATGTCCAAAGTGCCCTCAAATCCAAGGGTAAACAATTATTTATTGTCTCTGTAGCGTTAGTTTCGTATTTGCCTGGGAGAGTTGTCTGCCCGTTTAGTTCGCTGGTGCCCGCTAGGAGGCCGTTTTATAAATAAGCGGCTGGTTCAAACACTTCTCCCTCTTTTCCTGGTTCCTCGACCTACGAGACACATGGGGTAGATTTTGGTCTACCCCTTCTCGTTGGGGATTCGCCCCCCTTACATTACTGTAAGTGAATTATACAGCATGGACTATTCTTAGTCTCATGTCTGTACTTTTATGTATATCTTGTACCATTCATGAATGTGTCTTTATCTTTCTACATGTAATTTTGTTTTACCTATGTATTATGTATCTTGTTATATCCATGTGCTGTACCATATCAAATGTTTTGTCTATCAAACCTTTGTCGGAGTCTTGTATTCAAGTACATATAACTTTGAATTAGTTTTACATCTCCATACACAACAGAAGGTCATAACACTAAAAGTCAAGTAGTGTTTTTTTGTGTGTGTCTGCAGGTTTTTTTTTAATTTACTATGCGACGATTAGCCACCGTCAATGTAGCAGCTATCGGTGACTAGGCTACACTTACATCAGGATCTGAATCGTCGTACAGCGTTATGAGTCGACTCCACCCAACGGCGAGAATAACTTTACGGTCATTTAAAGCCAACAAACCGGTTACTTCAGCTTCGGACACTGGTTCTAATTTGTGTAGATTGTGTCCGTTCTGGAAATTCCACACCTAAAATACAAAAAAAAAAAGTACACATAATGATATGAATGGAAAACAGAAACGAAAAACGAAATCAAATTAATAAGGAATGCGTATTAAGAGTGTCCAAATACAAGACAAAAATGGATTTGAGCCACGTTTTATATTAAAAACTAGCAGAGATACCCGGTGTTGCCCAGGATTGAAAAAGTTAAAAATCTCTTATCCATATTTATATATTTACCAACCCCTCCGCACGAGTAGGATGCGACACAAGGTCAATTTCTTAAGTGGAGTTTAACAGGTTTGAATTCAGAGTTTTCCTTCTCTTAGACTGGTTACATAGCTACGGTTAAAGAATCCAGTCTGCCCTGCTATTTACCCATATCTGGAGGGAGCATTGGATTCATACCTTTCCCAAGGGTACTAGCGCTATGTGAAATTCCAACAGCTTCGTCCAGGAATTGAACTCGCATTGACGATTCCATTTCCTACGACTCTAACCATTAGACCACGTGCCTCTATTATCTATATCTATATTTATATATAGATTAATAACAAATATTTTCTTTATATTTGTTTTATTATCTTTTAATCTTTATATATTCTTGTTTTAAAGTTGTTTAATTTTATTATTATTCTTGTTTGTATTTTCTTTTATTTCTTTTTATTATGTTTTATCCTTCAATCATTTAAATTTTTTTCTTAAAATATCATTGGTGTATACCCTTATTATATTCTTGAAATAGGGGGCAGATTTTATTGAACTTTGGTCTTTGCTGGTTTCCACCAATTTTCCTTTATAAAAAGGCGTTGTAAAAACAAACATACAAACGCACAGAATCTTTATATATATATATATATATATATATATATATATATATATATATATATATATATATATATATATATAATATACCAAGCGTGTTGGTAAATCCTTGCGGAGAGAAAAAAACCCATCAGAAAGTTTGATTGTAAAAATATACTACCAAACATCAACCAGGGAGAAAAAAATCTTTGAAAAAAAGAAAAGACCAAGATATTCGTACCAACAAAAAATAATCTATTGGTACAGTATTTGGCCAAAAGAAAAAACAATTTATATGTATATATATATGTATATAAGATATATATATATTCATATAACCGCTAGGAGAAAGCTAATAAGTAAAAAGTGCTCGATACCTAAGTAGAGCCAATAATAAAGATAATCTAATGAGTCAGACGAACCTACTATTAGTTTCGCATAAAGTTCTTCAGGGGCTAAAATCTGACTCAGATTTTAGCCCTGAAGAGCTTTATGCGTAACTAATAAGTAAGTTCGTCTGACTCATTAGATTATCTTTATATATATATATATATATATATATATATATATATATATATATATATATATACTATTCCTTTATTTATTTATTGATTTTAACGGCATATCAACTCGTTTAGTGTTGCTTCATGACTAGAGGTTAGGGAATCAGGTTCATTGTAGTTTTTTTCTTAATAACATGTCCTGTCGGTGGAGCTTAGAATATGATGACTTTATTCCTTGCATAGGGGTATAAAACCCCCACAAGGGGGTGCTGGGGATGACTACCTGATGCTGGGGCCCCAGTTCTGGAGATTCGAGGAATGCCGAATACCACTTCATTACTCACAAGTCCACTCTTACCCGCAGTGGTAGTACCTGTTTGGGTCCCATCTATGGGTCAAATAGATTTGTTTTAAAATTATTCGTATTCTATAGGACTGTGGTGGAATTATTAGCAATTTAATCTCGCAATTTATTACTACTAATTAGTGTGTTTGATCATCACAGGGTGCCCCATAAGAAAATTGTACTGGTTGAAAATTATTCGAACTCGATAGAACCATTTGAAAAAAAAAGAAGAAAAAAAAGAAGACAAAAACAAGAAACAACACAAAAAAATGAAAATAGGAATACAATGAACGCGATTCCCTAAGTTAGACATAAAATAACCCAAGATGGGTTATCATGCCGTTAAAAATCAATCAATTTATCAAGTCTGAACACAGATGAAGATACAAAATGCCTTTAGCTTATAAAAGAATATCCTTTGGGGGAGATGAAGATTGGAAGAAGAGAAATATTCTTGAATCAATGCTCTTCAGCTCCTCTGACATAGCGGCACGTTGTGTAATGGGCAACACTGCTTTCCGGTATTTCTAGAATATATGAATCCGCAAATTAAAAATTCCTCTAACAAACAGATTGCACCTATATGATGCAACATGTGTGTTTTTGATTATGTACAAAAGCAGTTATGGATAAGTTTCTCCTAGACTGATTGCCATACTGAGCTTAAATATCCTAGTTTGCCCTACTATCTATCCATTGCTAGAGTGTAAATAGTTGGATTCATACATTTCTCAAGGGTATTAGTTCTATTTGAAATGCATTTGAACTCGTCACGCCGTGTCCGTTTCCTACGACGGTAACCATTACACCACGCGGCTCCAACATTATCTAATCAAGAAAAACATTAAACGCCGAAGATTAAATAAATCACTACCTTAATGGTACCATTTCTAGCACCCGTTAACAATCGTCGCCAAGAAGCATCAAACTTCATACTTGTTATTTCTTCGCTGCCATGCGCATTGGAAAAAACGATAGCTTTACTTCCGGTCTCAACATCCCATACCGCAACTGCGGAAGAGTCACATCCGGTCACAACCTGCAAAAAACAAAAAGATGATGGTAGAAGAGATTGAAAAATAGTAAAAAAAAACAAAAAAAAACAGTTAATAGATAAACAAAGTGGGAAATAATCCGTTGAGTAATCGGGTTTCCATGGTGACAATTGTATTTATGAAATTATTTGATCACTAAACGTTGATAAACTTGTTTAATAATACAGGATGCGGCAGAAATACCTCCCGCATTTAAAACTATCATCTAACTGGTACACATTAACTTAGGTAGAACTGCACAGAAATTAAGACATAAATACGAATTAGTTTTTTTAATTTTACTAGCAAATATATGCACCCTCCGGGTGCAAGTATTTAAGTTTTAATATAATAAAATATCATATTAAATTAGAAAGGCTAATGAAACTGAATAAGAATGCAGATAAAAAAATTGGAACAGAGGGGGTATGATTGAAAAATAGAACAACTTTGAAAGTAACTCTTCCATCATTTTCCATTACTCCCGTCTTTCATTGGTAAATTTTCCTAATTTAACTATTTAATTAAAATAGGAAGTAAAGAATAATATTAGTTATTTCTTCTTGTTAATGGATTTCTTTTAAGATTTGTCCCCGAGATTTTTGCTCATATTCAAAAAGATAAGACCAAACAATTAGAAATCAACAATACTAAGCATATATTTATTAAAATCAAATTTTTAAGATCAATATGCAAATCAGCCTTCCAATTCACACTATAATCTGCTATTTTGTTGTATATATAAATACAATTGCATGTTCTGCGTATGTAGATATGGTCAACAGTCTTAATGGTGTAAAACAATTTTATCAATAATTGAGGTTTAAATAAAAATAAAATTATGGAGAATGTGATGTGAATAACGAAGGGAATTGTGATTTGTATAGTAATATAGTTTCGGTTACAGACAGACAAACACACAATCTCCATTATAATAAGATAAAACGTGTCTCTTCTTTCTAGGGAATGCTTATTAACTATTTGAACAACCCTCGTATGTCCATTGTCTGCAGATGAAAGTATTTATTTTATGTCAATAAATTCATATTCAATGCCTAAAAGCAATCTTTAGAAAAAATAAATTATTTTATTATTTGTTTCCCAGATTTATCAATACTGCTTTCTAAATAAATATGCGATTTCCAAACCAAGCACGTTGTTTGTAAATCGCATTGGCGGGAAATTGACTGTTACCAAACGCTATCGACTTTATATCTTCGCTACCCTAACTTAGATATATATGATCTATCAATGATATTCAGCATTCTTATGATTTGTTTGTTTGTTTGTTTTGTTTTACGGCATATCAACCCCAGTGGGTCATTTAATGCCGATAAAGTTTTGAAATAAATCAATTCTTAATGGATAATACAACTTTTTTATAAATACATTTTTCTATTTAACCCATAGATGGGACCCTAACAGGTACTACCACTCCGGGTCAGAGTGGACCAGGGAGCAATGGTGATGAAGGGGTGCTCCACATTCCCCAAACCTCCAAAACTGGAACCTCACCATCAGATAGAGTTTAACGTCATTCCCAGGACATGTAGACCCACAGCCACCACCTTCTAGCACCCATATTATAAAAAGGGTTGGGGCTTGCCATAAGGGCAATAGGGTTGGGAAAATCATATAGGTGCTAGGGCTTGACGTGACCAGCTGATTGATCGGGGGGGGGCCTCTCCGACCGCCCGTCTAGCCCAAGATAGGGCGAAAGTGGAGTATTGCATGTCATGAACTGCTCATCCACCTGGGCTCTATCCTTAAGCATCACGGGTCGCCACCCACGGCCAACAGGTGGCCCCATTGGGGGAGTCTTACCCCTCTGCAGAGGTGCAGTCGGTGCATTCTAACGCCCCAGCCGACAGGGCGGGCATTCTTATGAATATAGCAAACTATATATATATATATATATAATATATATATATATATATAGTTTGCTATATAAAAAATAAAGAAAAAGAAATGAACATGAAATGGTCTTACTCGAGCACGAGTTGACAGACAACAACAACAATAATAATATATATATATATATATATATATATATATATATATATATAATATACCAAGCGTGTTGGTAAATCCTTGCGGTGAGAAAAAAACCCAGCAAATAGTTTGATTGTAAAAATATACTACCAAACATCAACCGGGAAGAAAAAAATTTTTGAAAAAAAGAAAAGACCAAGATAGTCGTACCAACAAAAAATAATCCATTGGTACAGTATTTGGCCAAAAGAAAAAACAATTTATATGTATATATATGTATATAAGATATATATATATATATTCATATAACCGCTAGGAGAATAGCTAATAAGTAAAAAGTGCTTAATACCTAAGTAGAGCAAATAATAAAGATAAATCTAATGAGTCAGACGAACCTACTATTAGTTTCGCTTAATGCTCTTCAGGGCTAAGATCTTAGCTCTGAAGAGCATTAAGCGAAACTAATAGTAGGTTCGTCTGACTCATTAGATTTATCTTATATATATATATATATATATATATATATATATATGAATAAAAAAAAGTTTATTCACTCCTCTGTGACACTCTCATTACTGCGAGTTTCATGTATTAAAAATATATAAAAGTGGCAGAAATGAGACGGCTACAGTTGGGGGAATAGACATTCATTACTTTTAGGGTTATCTTTTTTTCATATAATGAAATCACATCAAATCTCACAAATCTTCATTTTTTTCTTTAATACAACAAAAAGTCCAGCGAATCGATTATCGATTATTTACCTGCTTAAAAAACTGGTTGTAAAGAGCCGAGCAGAGTGACGTTTCGTGAGTGGTGGTTTGTGTTTTCTTGCTTTTGGCCGTGTTGCCCAGACTTAACTGGCCGAGATAATCATTGCAGGTTACCAGAAGACAACAGTAAGTTGGGATGGTAAGAAGACAGATTGGAAACTGACCATGTTCCGGCATTCGACCGTGCATACTACTCGGAAATTTCATGGCCACAGTTTGAAGATGTTTGTGCTCGCGAAGATCCCACACTTTTATAACCTAGAAAGGAAGTGAGAAAATGAAATTTAATACAGAACAAAATTATTTTTTATGGGTCTTTAAAATGTACTTTTTCTATCACTGAAAAATAACAGATGTGAATGTATTCACTGATTGTTTGCCTTAACTTATCTTTGATTTCATTGGAAAACAAATGTTGCATAGATTTAAGTAAATAATTATGAACTAATTTTGATGTTCCGGATTTCCCCTGATTTCCCCATGCTATGGGTTAAATAGTGCCACTAATGTTCTTCTGCAATGATGGCTTTGGCATTAAATAACCTACGAAGGTTGATATGCCATTAAACAAATAAATCAAAGAAAGAAAACCTTAGTCGATCTACACTTATTCGAGAATGTGAGGAAATTAAGTAAATAATTATGAACTAATTTTGATGTTCCGGACTGTTGTCCTCGTCTTTATTGTGGTATGTATAAACACAACGTTTCGACCGCTTAGTATAGAAGCTTAAAAAGAAAATAGTTATAATAATTACTATCTTCTTTTTAAGCTTCAATTCTAACCGGATTGGGTTGAGTTCTCTCTTCATCTTCAGCGTTTTCCTCATCTTTATTGTGGTATGTATAAGCACAACGTTTCGACCGCTCTATCCTACGACTTTCCTCAGATGTCCCTCGTGTATCCTGGAGGATACAGCGACCGAAACGTTTTGTTTATACATACCACAATAAAGATGAGGAAAACGCTGAAGATGAAGAGAGAACTCAACCCAATCCGGTTAGCATAGAAGATTAAAAAGAAGATAGTAATTATTATAACTATTTTCTTTTAAAGCTTCTATGCTAAGCGGTCGAAACGCTGTGTTTATACATACCACAATAAAGACGAGGACAACAGTCCGGAACATCAAAATTAGTTCATAATTATTTACTTAATTTCCTCACATGCTCGAATAAGTGTAGATCGACTAAGGTTTTCTTTCTTTGGTTTCTTTGTTTAATGGCATATCAACCTTCGTAGGTTATTTAATGCCAAAGCCATCCTTGCAGAAGAACATTAGTGGTACTATTTAACCCATAGCATGGGGAAATCAGGGGTTCATACTTTTCTTAAAAACAATTGTCTGAAAGTGGACGCAATAGCATGACTGTAGTTCGAACTCACTTACTACAATCTCGCAGTTCAGCACGTTTGCCTCTATGCTACGGAGACGTCTCCATATAATGAGTGATGTGTGGCATATCTTGCCAATTGACCTCGTGGTGTATTTTTTTAGAATTTATTTTCGCGGTTTTACGTGTGTGTCAAAAATGCCATAAAAATTAAACTCTTTTCAATTTAGGGCTATTTAGAGGTTATACTGGTGAAATTCTAGCCCATAAGCATATATTCATTCTATAAGTGTATTGTACTTTTTGGCATATTCACAATGTTCAATCCAAATATCCATGAAACGGCCCATTTAGTCCAATGTGTAGGGCTAGCATTAAGAAAAGAAATGGAGAAGGAGAAAAAAAGAAGGGTAGAATCTGTCGGTTCCGTATTGGATTTGGCAACCCCAACTTCTCATAATTTTCGTGAACCACATCTTTTATTGAAAAATAAATTGTCCATACTATGCTATCTATAGATATTATCTGTATTTTCCGATTATAGTAGTCGTCAGGGTGGCCTAATGTCAGTATCAATGAGGGAGTCTATCTCTTTTTTACTAGGACTAGACCAAGAATTCTGGGACGGAGTACCACACCTATCATCAGATTCTCCCTTTACCGCATAGATCCCTGTGCTACTCATAGGCTGAGTGAGGACCGGAATCTAACTCGGAACCTTGTGGTTCCTAGTCGGACGCTCTACCGACTGAGCTAAACCGGCCCTACTGTTATAATCTTATATCATTCAGGTAGGGGGAACCCTTTTAGGGTTATGTCTAATGTGTTGGGCAGCGATATCATGGTAAGCCAGTTTTAACTCCACTTTGCGCTATTACGTTCACTTTCGGACTAAAAGGTATTAACCCTCTTATTCTCCAGCTATGATATGAATAGTACCACTATTGTTCTTCTACAAGGATGACTTTGGCATTAAATAACCCATGAAGGTTGATATGCTATTAAATAACCAAACCACATTTGGTTTGTGTAATCTTCAAATCCCTTGATTTAGAGACAAATTCCTCAGTTCCTGTCCAGTTTAGGAAGGATTCTGAATATCTCAGAATAGATATTTATTCCTTTAAGCAGTTGCTTTTAGTTTTCATTATCATCATCATCGACATCATCATTGTTAGTGTAAATCGCCCTGTCAACATGGCTTATAATACGCAGGCTGTATCCCCCTGCAAAGGAGTAACCCCCCCCTCCACACAAAAGGGGGGAATTCTGTGTATGATACAAAACTACATCAGATAATGAGGCTCGAGTTCTGAAGATCTGGAGCGCTTGGGGTACCAATTCATTGTTACTATTCATAATTAAACTCTATCCTGGGGTGGTGGTACCTGTTATGGTGCTATCTATGTGGGGAAATGGATCTCTTTACAAATTATTCGTATTCGAAAAATTTATAAAGAAAAATCTACACAAAAGTGTAAATATTAGCGTACAATGAATGTGATTCCCTAACCTCTATGCATAAAATAACCCTTGCAGGATTGGAATTTAAGACGTTGTCTTCGGAATAATGCATTCCATTTTTGAAGAAAGTTCGTATTCGGCTGATTGAAAGAAATATCGAAAGAAGACAAACTGCTTGAATATCCGAATTTAATTGAGGCGGGATTGAAAAGGAAAGATGGGAAGAAAGGAAAAAGGAAAAAAATCTATTTTAACTTTTAAGTTTACTGCATTGGATGGAGATTGAAATATACTGAACCGATTTGATAATAACTTTTGGGGTTGTCGAGGTATAAAATAACCCCAGACGAGTTGACATGCCGTTAAAATCAATCAGTCAATCAATTTAAAAACTTAGAAAAGTGAAATAGAATATTCAAGAGAGTTTTTTAAAAAAAAATAGAACATTTATAAATAAATATGTTTTTACCGCATCTCTGGAATAACTGAATATCTGAGTCAGTCCATCATGGAGAGCAATTCCCACTATACCGGTGGTGTGGCCGCGAAGAACTGCAACTGGTTTGCTGGTCATATAAGGATTCCAGACTTGAACATTGTGATCAGCACTTCCACTCACCAACACGTTGAGATTCTTGCTGTAATCAAAACACTCAACTCCCTACAATAAAAAAAGAAAAGAAGCGCTCTCTTGAAATCACTAATTATCATCAGGTCGTGCTGACAACATAGTTTCCCATCTCTCTCTCTCTCTCTCTCTCTCTCTCTCTCTCTCTCTCTCTCTCTCTCTCTCTCTCTCTTCGTCACTCGTCCCAATCGGTCATCGCCCCTGGAAAGTCTTCGGCACGGCACCAAAAACCCACACAGAGCTGACTAATATAGGTTTTTATTAGTCGGCCTAAACTGGTGCGTCTATGTGTAGGTGTCCACAGGAGAACGTCACTTATGAATTCGTCTTTGCTTCATCAGCAGCATCCAGCATGTCTTGTTTGTCTTATTTGATGATTTGTGCGATAGGAGACGCAAATCATCTGTGTAAATAGTCTAACGGTTTATTGGACCGTTGGACCGAGATTAACCGATGGGTCCATCAAGTGGTTAGTACATACGGAAAAAAGTATAGATAATAATAAGACGACTTGATCAAATAAGGAAGGAACGAAGAAAAAACAGAAGAGTGAGAAAAAGACACGAAAAGGACATGTAAATGAGCAAAAAGAAAGAAGAAAATACAGGAAGAAAATAGGAAAATACAAAACACTAAGAAGAAGAAGGAGAGACGAAATGAAGAAAAGAAACCACTTGAGAGAAATATGGACTCGCCACTCATAGAAAACGTTTCGTCCGTTATTTTTTATACACGAAAAATAAACTAGGCACAAATCTGAGACAAAATTTATTCTACAAGGGTGAGTCAAAAGTTTTGCAATATTTTGGTACGCGCTAAATTTCGATGCATATATAACGTGATCGAGTAGGAAGCGCGAGGTGTAAGGTTTAAAGTCATGGGAAATGGACTCGTCGCTCCGAGATCAAATCCTGGACGTGGTAATTGCATTTCACTTAGCGCTAATACCCTTGGGAAAGGTATGAATCCTACTCTCCCTCCAGCTATGGGCAAATAGTAGGGTAGACTGGGCTCTTTAACCTTGGTTAGGCAACCGGTCTAGGAGAAGAAAAACTCTGAATTCAAACCTGTTAAACTCTGCTTAAGAAATTGACCTCGTGCCGCATCCTGCTCTTGTGGAGGGTTGGTAAATATATATAACGTGATCGAGGCAGTTCAGGCCATTAAAGTTTAAATGTGGTAGTTGGTGCACTGACATGTTGCACATTGCTTCACACCGTGTGGGATTTCAAAGCTGCATAGATGAACGTGAAACGTTGTCTAATTCGGCAACCTTGGTTTTACAAGTTCGAACAATGCATGCCATAACGTCAACGAGACAACAAAAAAATATTGAGTGAAAGGTTACGGTACATTAATCAGATAGTTCAAGAAATTTCGCTTAGGTTGCAAGAACCTCGATGATCAGGCAAGGTCAAGCAGAGCTAAACATGTGGATTCCGAGGCAGTTCCACAAAGTCATAAAGGTAAAGCGCTGCGGGAGAGTATCAGTAACCAGTGTGGTTCCTCAACTTTATTGGAAATTGGGTTATCTGCCCTCACCCGGAAGTCCGGACAATAGGGGGCAGAGACACTGAACCCTGATTCAGCAGAACAGGCCCGACAGGCAAAGGGAACAGAACTAGCTGGCACTAGCAGAAGGACAGAGTCCGCACCCGTGCGAGAAACACATCAACTCCGACAAGCAGACATCCCAGAACCACAGCTACCTTACTGGACAACACCGAGACATTGCTGAGACAACAAGATAAGTGTCCTTGTACTTTTGCATTACCTTTATATATCCCGCCAAGAGAAATTCTCTGGCAACCTCTTACAAACATTTACACAATTGTATACTCGCACATTTAATACCAAACCCAATAAATTGTTAACCCAATTATAAACACTATAATTGCCTTATCTCCTTTCCTTTGCGACAGAGATACTATTTCACCCAGTATTTCTGTTAACTTCTCGATCTCAGTAAAACTACCGAACTGTACTCCACGTCACCAAAATATTGCAAAACTTTTGACTCACCCCAGTAGCTAAACTTTATGGCTTCATAAAACATACCTCAAGTGTATTTATTTATTTTGACAAATAAGTGAAAATTTTTCAACATAAAGCAGAGAAACAAATTATGATATCATTAAATTCTCTACAAAGATTTAAAAAAAACATATATCTCCCAGAAAAAGGCTTAAATGAAATAGATTTTGCATCAGATGTGTGCGTAGCTTTTTTTAATAGATAAAAAATATCGGGAAAATATTTTTCTAAGAGTGGCGAGTCCATTTATTTTTGTCAGGGTGTAGTAAGTTGTTATTTGATATGGAAAATAATTTGAATGTCTTACCTTTGGTAATTTAAAAACGTATGTTTGTTTAAATCTGTTAATATCCGAGATGACAAGTGAACTGTTTGGACATCCACTTGAAGAGATAATGGTTGCATTATCCGGTAAATATTTCACCTGTCTTATCATTTCAGTGTGAATAGACGTCAGACATGTATATCTCACCCATTTAGAATGTTGTGACTTGAGATCCTGAAATTAAATTAACTTTATTATTTTTCAAAGGATTATTTATTCATTGCTTTTAACACTTAACCCTTAACCCTCGGATACCTGATGGCTGGTTGGTTGGTTGGTTGCTTGCTTGCTTGCTTGCTTGCTTGTTTGCTTATTTTGTTTAACGTGGGCTATTTAATGCCAAACCTGTTTTTGCATTTGGTAAACTGAATAGTTTGTAAGTAAATATTTTTGTTCGGTTTGCTTTTATAAACTAGTAGAAATAATTTTCATTAACTTCATGTGTATCAGTAAATAGAAATAATCATTTGAGTTGGTGGGTTATTTGTTTAATGGCATATCAATTATTGCGGGTTATTTGATACCAAATCTTGTTTTTTGTATATATGATTGGTAAGCCGTATAGTTTGTAGGTAAATATTTTTGTTTGGTTTGCTTTTATAAACTAGTAGAAATAATTTTCATTAACTTCATGTGTATCAGTAAATAGAAATAATTATGAAAGTTGGCGGGTTATTTGTTTAATGGCATATCAATTCTTGCGAGTTATTTAATACCAAAACTTGTTTTTTTGTATATATGTTTGGTAAGCCGTATAGTTTGTAGGTAACTATTTTTGTTTGGTTTGCTTTTATAAACTTGTAGAAATGATTTTCATTAGCTTCATGTGTACCAATTGGTAGAAATAGAAAAATAGAAAAAATGTTATTTGGTTATTTTGTTTAATGGCATATCAACCCTTGTGGGTATTTAATACCAAATCCTGTTGTTGTTATTTTTGTATATGTGATTTGTAAGTGAATAGTTTGTTGGTATATACTTTTGTTTAGTCTGGTTTTATAAACTAGTTGAATTAATTTTCCTCAACTTCAATGGTATCAATATATAAGTAAAAATATTTTTATGCTAGATTTTTTATTGACTTCATGTATATTAACTAGTTGGTAGAAGTACATTTTATCAACTTCATGTGTATCAATAAATTAAAAGAAATAACTTCATATGTATTAATAAATTAGTGGTTGACCCTCAGTCACCGCCTTCTAGCACCCATATGATAAAACTGGTTGGGTGTTTGATACAAGTGCATATTGAAAAATACAAATATATAGGTGCTAGGGCTTGACATGACCAGCAGGTTGATCGGTTTGGACCTCTCCACCCGCCCGTCTAACCCAAGTAAGGGCCGACGATATGTATTGCGTGTGATGGGACAACTTAGCATCCTCTTCATAGACCACTTAGCCAACACGGTCCTGTCCTCAGGCATTACGGGTCGCCACCCATGGCCAACAGGTGGCCCCATTATGGGGGTCTTACTCCTCTACAGAGATGCGGTCGGCGTATTCTAAAGTCCTGTCATTTAAACCATCATACGTTTAAAAGAAAGACTGTAAATAACTCCTACATCAAGCTTTTTATTATTCGCATCTGAAACGGAATATTAAGCTTACAGTATAATAAAATAGGGACGATGAGTTTATGTGTTCAAAAGATTTAGATTAAATTCAGCTTGTGAAAAAAGATAAATTATAAAAAAAAAAAAAATTTAAAAAAAGCCAGCGACTAAAAGAAAGAGCAGGATTTGAACTCGTGTTACCATATCCATTTCCTACGGCTATACACATTATACAATGGGCGCGTATTCTATTTTGTTATGAATTTTTTTCGTTACTTCATTCTGATTTATTCTTTGACTCCATATAGCTTAACGTTGAAAGCACCAGTTCCGAATTTAATGAACCTTTTTAATGCCTAAATGACTGACCATTTAAGTAATAAGAGGTACTATAATCAACCTGATATGAAAATTATTTCATTCAGTATTAAATGACCCGAAAAGGGTTGATATGCCGTAAAACTAAACATCCATCATATAGCTTTGTGATTAATGAGCAACTTTTTACACAGTTAATACAATACCTAACATAATTATCTTAAAGAGAAATAGTTTTGATTTTACCTGCATGAAAACCTTTAGGGCCCCGGCATCGTTCTTAAAAGGCGTTTCAAATAGTTGGGTCACAGGTTTTTTGAAATAGAAAAGCCCAACTGTACCTGAATCTAAACCGCACACAAGTAAAGACTCAGAGTTTATATTCTGTCAAAATAAATAAAAAGATACAAGTCAAAAATAGTATATAAGAATATGAGGATATGTAGATATAATAATAAACGTATATAATAATATCAAACATATAATAATATATATAATATCAAACGTATATAATACCAAACATATAATAATAAAACATATAATAATATCAAACGTATAATAATAAAACATATAAACGTATAATAATATCAAACGTATAATAATAAAACATATAAAATATAATAATATCAAACGTATAATAATAAACATATAATAATATCAACGTATAATAATAAAACATATAATAATATCAAACGATAATAATATCAAACGTATAATAATATCAAACGTATAATAATAAAACATAAAATGTATAATAATATCAAACGTATAATAATACTATCAAACGTATAATAATAAAACATATAATAATATCAAACGTGTTGAAGACAAGAAAGAACATTGTCAAACGTAGATTACTTACATTTTTGTCGAACCAATAATCGAAGCAGTAAGGAATATCTGACATACCTGAAATATAATAGAATTGAATAAGCGAAATAATCACCCATAATTTACATTAATATACATAAAATAATGGTCAGTTACTACGGCATAGTGAGATCGATCCTTGCTGGATGACCTATACTTGTGATCTTGTATCACATCCTACTCGTGGTTAACGGGTTTGGGTAAATACCTACAACGATGCCCAGTATTCGCTTTATTTTACTTAGAAAAGCAATTATAACAAACGTATTCATAATTAAAATCTATATATCCAGGGTGCGGTAGAACTACCTCTTACATTTTAAACTTGTCACCTGCATGTTGCAAGTAAACAGGCTGTTCTGGATATAATTTTCAATCCATAATAGTATCGATGTTCTATCCAGAACAGCAGCATTCCAATGTAACATGAAATGAGCATGAAAAGTTATCTGTGTAGAAACTGCATATTTACCAGTCTTTTAAAAAACAACGTTTCAACAGTAAACGCACAGTGTGCACCGGTCTAAGCCATGATCGTAACTGATCGTTTCTACAACAAATAGTAAGACATTGACAATATGGAGCTACCATTGCCACTTGCCTAAATTCACTTGCACCAGAAATGTGTTTGTTTGTTTGCTTTGTTTTGTTTTACGGCATATCAACCTCAGTGGGTCATTTAATACCGATAAAGTTTGGAAATAAATCAATTCTTAATGGATAATATAATTTTTTTATAAATATATTTTTCTATTTAACCCATAGATGGGAGCCTAACAGGTACTACCACTCCGGGTCAGAGTGGACCAGGGAGCAATGGTGATGAAGGGGTGCTCCACATTCCTCAAACCTCCAGAACTGGAACCTCACTATCAGATAGTTTAACGTCATTCCCTGGACATGTAGACCCGCAGCCACCGCCTTCTAGCACCCATATGATAAAAAGGGGTTGGGGCTTGCCATAAGGGCAATAGGGTTGGGAAAATCATATAGGTGCTAGGGCTTGACGTGACCTGCCGATGAGAGGGGGCCTCTCCGACCGCCCGTCTAGCCCAAGATAGGGCCAAAGTGGAGTATTGCATGTCATGAACTGCTCATCCACCTGGGCTCTATCCTTAAGCATCACGGGTCGCCACCCACGGCCAACAGGTGGCCCTATTTGGGGAGCCTTACCCCTCTGCAGAGGTGCAGTCGGTGCATTCTAACGCCCCAGCCGACAGGGCGGCCAGAAATGTGACAGTTTAAGGTGTGCGTGACATTTTTAACGCAGTCTGTCTATTATATAGTAATCCAACATTATAAATATAATACTTTTGGGTGATTATGATGACATATATTCCAAGCTACTGCTAACCAGATTCGAAACTACTGTTACATAATCTATGCGGTTGTATAAGATTATTGTCAATCCTCTGTATTCTAAAGGGATGGCCCTTTTCATATCACGGGCGGGACTTTCCATGGAATAGTACAGAAAGCCCGCGAAATACGTCACGTGGGACCTGGTTGGCTCCTCAGTTTTCAGTTAGACGTCAGGCAGTGAAGATGTCCTGCCTTAACTGTAACTCACTCTGCATACGCGCGCTATGTTAGTCAGATATTTAGTTACATGAAATGTATAGTTAAGGAAATAAAAGTTTAAGAAAAATAACACGGTCTTGTGATAAATGGATGTCTTGGTAACAAGACTAGAAGAAATGAGTTAAGTGTGACCGACCACCAAGACGAAGTTAAGATGTTAGAAAAGACCTAGAAGAACAGAAGAAGAAGTAAGAAGTAAAGAAGAGTGTGCAACACTACTTCTTCAGCTTCAAATGCCGGTGTCATAACTGCAGGATATGAAAGAGCTAAATTTGAAAGAAGAAAATAAGAAAAAAGATAAGTATTTACCAAATAAATGAAATTCCTCAAAGTAGTGGTTGGTAGAGACATCGTAAAATCTCAAATCCCGGCTACTGGTGCCAACGACAATTTTATTACAGTTCGCCATAAAAATGGCATCAGTCACCCACATTTTGAAGCGACGTTTTGTACCGTTAGAATCCACTTCATCATTGCCAGCAATGTTGTAGGATCGCTCGAGAACTAGTGATGTCGTCCACACAGTCAAAGATCCTTCCTATAAAATAAAAGAACTTTCTTTAAAGTCAACATATCCTTCATATAAATCAATTTATACAGGTAATGAAGAAATATATATTTACCAGTAAAGTTCTTTCTATATAGCTAACAAGAATATGCACTCTCTGGGCGTAAATATTTAAGTTTTAATGTAAAGAAATATAACAAATTAGGAAAAATAACGAAATTAAATTATACTATTTTAATTATATTTTAATTGGTCTCTATGTAAAATCATTCATAGGGTTGATTTTAATACGTTGGAGAATACGACAATAATATCAGAGACCAATAAAACCAAGTAATTATTTATTAGACCCGGTTTTGTTAAAACCGGTGTGCAAATTAATTACACCATATTTTATGTAAACCTTTATTTCTTAGTGATATAAAAGACAATAGCAGGATTTTAAACACACTTATAAACATGGGTTCTTTTGAGGCAAATCTAACGCAGACTTTTATAATAGATCTCGTTAATAGATTAGATTTATTCTATGTATTAATTATTTTGACTATAAATTAAATAATTCCTGAGGGTATTATGACGTAAGCAGTGACGCAGTTTCGGTTACATATCGACAGACACCGAATCTCCATGATAAAAATAAGATATGATTACGAACTAAAATATTGAATTTACAGATAGACGTACGTGAAAAAAATAAATGTCACATATTCTGTCCTGGTCGTGGTGAATCGTAAGTAACGTGGCTCATACAATGCCACTCCAGTTCTTCCTGCAAATTTTCAGGATCAATACCATCGAAATAGTCCAACCCTTGATCAAGGAGATGCCATCCTAGTAGAACAGTAGTGGTACTATTTAACCCATCATTGGGGGACGATAACGGTTCATATCTTTCCGAATGGTATTAATCCTAAAGTGAACCTAATAGCGCAACTGGAGTTCTTACTCGCTTCCGACGATATCGCAACCCAGAACATTAGCCACTACGCCATCGGGATTCCTCTTGATCTCCAAAGAGTGGAACAGCTATTGAATATTTTCCTGATTTTGCATTACCTGTAAGTAAAGTAAAGTCGACGGGGCGGCCTGATGTCGGTATCAGCCAATCAGCGAGCGAGTCTATCCCCTTTTCACTAGCGCTAGACCAAGGAGATTGTTTTTGCGTCTGAGGTGGAGTGCCACACCTACCATCAGCTCCTTACTTTACCGCACAGATCCCTGTGCTACTCATACGCTGAGTTGGCGAGGACCGGTATCGAACTAGGAACCTTGTGGTTTCTAGCCGAACGCTCTACCGACTGAGCTAACCCGCCCCTTTTTTTTCCGACACACCTTTGCGATTCTTGACATTCTTTCTGCTACCTCTGATTGCTGTTAGTTTGCTTTTTGGCTCGTTTAAAAGGTCATTGTTTTTTTTTTTTTTTTGTTTTTTAGAAAGAATATTCTTTTAGAAAGCAGTTGGCTACATCAAATGTAGATGATATCAATAGTAATGGGTCCTTTAATGAACCAGAATACTGTCAGCATGACCTTCTTTACTGACCATTGCGCCCAGAACCTTTTTCTCTCTAAGTCGGTATATTTTCACTCCTCTAAATATCTTTTTAACTCAGGCTTGTAGTGGCAAACCCATGTTTAGCCCATTTTAAACATTTTTTTTTACTAAAACATGCTTCTCAGTACACATCACGCACTCACCTTAAAATTTAACATTGTTTATACTTCTTAGCCACCAAAAATTTGGTGATAGACCTCTGTTGATGCCAGGAGCAACTACGTTGAATTTGTCGCTATTTTGAATACCCCCCGCCAATTATTTTGCAAGATTAAGATAATTTTTTACAAAAGAAAAAATCCAAACAAGAGTTTACATAGAGGGAAAACATTCTGAAAAAAATTATATTGTTTTTTTAAAAAAAATTCCCCTTATTTATTGAATGACCATCATATGTAGATCTCAAATTGTAATGTAGTCGGACAAATGAATTACTTACCTTACTAATAGTGAGATAACGCACGGGACTATCAAGTGATATAATTTTGGTGGTTGGTTCTTGCTGTAAAAAAAAAAAAAGATTCAATCAGAATTCGACCAACATGAGCTATTTGCAATAAAAGTAGATATCTGACTCTGACACAAGGAATTGATGATTGTTATTATTTTAAAAATAATGTGAAGCTATCTGGGCGGTACATTTTGTAAGGATACGAAAGATATCTTTTCATATATAAATATGTACATATTTTGGATATCAAATAACCAAACGAAACAAAATTACTTGATTATGATCATTTCGCTTTGTATAATATAAATAAAAGTCAGCGTAACTTTTATTTCTTATCGGGCATATTTTCATCTTTTTTAAAAAAGGGCAAAAAAGTAAACATAAAATTAAGGTAATTCTGCCGTGATCCGAACATTCGATGTCGGGAGAGGCAAGCTAGGTCACTGTTTTGATGTTTGAATATGTATGTATGAATATGTATGTATGGAATTACAAAACGAGAAATATATATATATATTTACCAACCCCTCCACCCGAGCAAGATGTGACACAGGGTCAATTTCCTAAGCGGAGTTTAACAGGTTTGAATTCAGAGTTTTCCTTCTCCTAGACTGGTTACCTAGTCATGGTTAAAGAGTCCAGTCTGACCTGCTATTTACCCATAGCTGGAGGGAAAATCGGATTCATACCTTTCCCAAGGGTATTAGCGCTATGTGAAATTCCAACAGCTTCGTTCAGGAATTGAACTCGCGTTGACGAGTCCATTTCCTACTACTCTAACCATTAGACCACGCGCCTCCAAAACGAGAAATATAAGCTATTTAACAATTGCAATTTTGCAATCTTATTTTGCAACTATTATTTATGCCAATTTTGTGCTGTCTTCAATTTTTCTCGTGTGTAATATCATCTATTCGTCTCAAAGATGACTACAAATTAGCTTACACAATATTCATTCATTGGCATTTCAGTCTCGGAAGACTATGATAAAGTTTTTATGTGCCCCTGAAGTTACAGCGCCTCCTGTGAATGTAAAGTCCGATGTTTGAAAAACATTCTCGACCACAGATTTTGCATTTGAAGGCTGTCCCTGAAGATGCTGATGTTCCGATGCTTTGTTGCCGCTGCTTTCTTCTGGACCTCTTAGCTTCATGGTGTTGTGTCAGGGTGACTTCTGACATGTACAGTCCTCTACTGCGATTCTGTCGCCACCGAGGGTGGTCCTGGGCCAAATTGTCCCAGCTGAAAGGGGCAATGCCAAAGCACGAGATCATTCTTGCAGACATCCTTGAATCGCAGCTGGGGGCGACCAATCTGTCTTTTACCAGATGTAAGCTCTCCATAGTGGATGTCTTTCGGGATTCGTCCATCATCCATCCGACGTACATAACCCAACCATCGAAGACGACGTTGTTTCAGTAGAGAGTACAAGCTGGAGAGTTGAGCTCTCTCTCTAGGACTGCTGTGTTAGTGATCCTGTCCCTTCAGGTGATGCCAAGTATACGTCAAAGGTAGCGAAGGTAGAAGTTATTTAGCCGCCGCTCTTGGTGGGAGTATAACTTACACAATAACAACACGTGTAAACCAGAAGATGGTGGCTTTAATACTACTATTTATTTTAACAATAATACAATAGGCAGTGTTCACTTCCGCCGGTGTCTTTGGGGGTAAATGTCTACCCAGAATATAATTCTAGCATATTACATCATGAATGTTTAAATATTAGCAGCGAATATGAGTACCAAAGATGAATTTGATTGGTTTTACCATTTGACTGGCAGGATGAATAAAGTTGTGTATATTCGAAGTTAAAGATTATCCGAAAATTGTTTCCCATAAATTTACATTAGTTTGCATATACAAGAGTTGTTTTACGTACTTAATTAGAGTTTAAAGTTTCAAGTGAAGTTTCGAGTATTTAAGAATGTACGTCATTGCAGCAGTGCAGTAAGTGTACGAGTGCAGTACTTGTAAAAGTGAATTGAGTGTCTGCGTGCAATAAATATGCCAGTGAACTGAGTGAATGATGGCAGTAAATACTAAAACTTATGATAATACATATGGTTAAAATCTTTATTATTGGCCTGTTGCAACACCAGAAAATATTCAATATTTTCTTAATTCAAAAACAACTTCTTGCTCAGGGTTTCTTTATGTTATTGTTCAACTTAGGAAGAATAAATCAAACAATAAAAGAGCTAAACATATGTCTACTCCGTCACTAAACAATGTAGCTTAATAAAGACATTTTTTCATCAGGAAAGTTACTGTTAGCGGACATTTCACAATACACTTTTTTATTTTATGAGACATATATTGTATAATGCATAATATAAAAGTCATTTCTTTTAAATTCAATTGTGCATTTAATAAATGGATATAGCACGTGATAAAGTTTCAAATGATATTGCTAAATTGTGTTTTATAAAGACTAGTACAAAATAAAAAAACACTATCCGGGCGATGTAAAAATAGATTTTTGAAACATATTGCCTGAGGGGTGGGAGTAAAAAAAATTCAATGACCGCGAGTTTGTACCCTAAGTAAGTAAAATCATCAAATTCATTAAAGGATTAAAAATTAAAACAATTTGAAATGTAAACTTTAAATATGTATTAAAATAAAACAAACTATATATAAATATATAATACCAGTCATGTATTTATTAAAACTTGTTTTAAAAAACAATGAGGACTGTCTAATGTTGCATGATCAAATTTTGAGTGTATTTATTGAATACATACACTCAAAATTTGAACATGCCAAAAATCGTAGAATAAATTTTATTCTATGTTATGACGATTTTGGGTAATGTGATGTAAGCAGTGACGTAATTTTTGTTACAGACAAAAACCGGAAGCGAATCTCCATTATTAATAGATTAATAGATAAACAATATAAAAATTAATTGAAATATTGCATCCTTCTTATGGTGACCACATGGTTAAAAAGACTTTAAAAAAATTATAATTTTTGTTTGTTTTATTTATTTATCATCATTTTAATAATATATACAACATTTTTTTTAAATGTGCCACCAACAGAGCTTTCATCAGATAATGGCTCTAAGATGAATCATACCAAACTATTATTACCATTAACCACGATCCCATTGACAGAGCCTTCGTCTGATAATGACCCTTGGGCGAGGCATGTCAAAGCATTATTACCTCTTACCACGATCACACCGACAGAGCCTTTATCAGATAATGACTCTGGGGCGGGGCGTTCCAAAGCGTTATTACCACTAACCACGATCAAACCAACATACTCTACCCTAAGAGAGCCGGTTTAGCTCAGTCGGTAGAGCATCCGCCAAAGAATCACAAGATTCCTAGTTTGATATCGACCCTCGTCAACTTAGCGTATGAGTAGCGCAGTGATCTGTGCGGTAAAGTGGGGAGCTGGTGGTAGGTGTGGCGCTCCACTTCAGACACTAAAATAATCTCCTTGGTCTAGCGTTAGTGAAAAGAGGATAGACTCTCTCGCTGTCTAGCTGATACCGACATCAGACTGCCCCGCTGACTTTACTTTACTTATACCCTAATATAAAATATTATATGATTGATTCATTTTAACGGCATGTCAACTAATTTAGGGTTGTTTTATGCCTCTAGGTTAGGGAATTGCTTTCATTATACGTTTATATTTACATCTACGTAATTGTTTCTTAAGTTTGTTTTGTACACGGTACAATTAAAAACGAATAATTATTAAACAGATCTATTTAACCCATAAATGAGACCCTAAGAGGTACTACCACTCCGGGTCGGAGTGTATCTGGGAGTAATGGCTATAAAGAGGTACTCCACATTTCCCAGATTTCTATAACTGGGGCCATTTTTGGTAAGGTCTTACCCCTATGCAGAGAATACAGTCAGCGTATTCCAAGCAACACGGACAAGGCGTTGAAATATTATAGTAATACTATATTTTAATATAAAATATTATAGTAATTATTATTTATACCAATTGATACATTTTATATTAAACATATTTTACTTAAATACACTAGTACAAAATAAAAAGACGCCTTCCAGGCGATGTAAAAATAGATTTTTGAAACATATTGCCTGAGGGGTGGGAGTAAAAAATTCAATGTCAGCGAGTTTGTACCCTAAGTAAATAAAATCATCAAATTCATTAAAGAATTAAAAAATAAAACAATTTGAAATGTAAACTTTAAATATGTATTAAAATAAAACAAACTATATATAGATATATAATACCAGTCATGTATTTATTAAAACTTGTTTTAATAAACAATGAGGACTCTCTAATGTTGCATGTTCAAATTTTGAGTGTATTCATTCTATGTTATGACGATTTTGGGTAACGTGACGTAAGCAGTGACGTAGATTTTGTTACAGATAAAAACCGGAAGCGAATCTCCATTATTAATAGATATATGTGTTCAGTGACTACAGGCGTTCAGTGATTGTAATAGTAAAGTGAGTGAACGAGTAAACTAGTAAATTAAAATTAAATTAAATTAGTGAAAATTGATCACAAATTAGGACTGAGCCTAATTTAGTAGTGACCACTCCAAGCGAATTTAAAAGGTTTGAATTCAGTTTTCCTTCTTCTAGACTGGTTGCCTAACCAAAGTTAAAGAGGCCAGTCTGTCCTACTATTTACCCATAGCTGGAGGGATAGTAGTTGGATTCATACTTTTCCCAATAGTATTAGCGCTTTGTGAACTGTAGCTTCGTGCAGGATTTGAACTCGGATAGACGACTCCATTTCCTACGGCTCTAAGTATTACACCATGCACCTCCACACACGTACAGTAAATGTAAAAGTACAGTGATTGTACAACTTCCGTGATTGTTCGATAACAGGAAGTTTGTGAGTGCAATGGGTGTGAAAATGCAGTGAATTTATGATTGTGAAGTTGCAGTAAAGGTAGAGGTGAAGTGATTGTATGGGTTAATGGGTGACATGAGTCTGAGTGTCAGTGTATTATCATAGTAAACAGAATATCTATTGAAAGAATAGAATATATATATATATATATATATATATATATATATATATATATATATAATCCAAAAGTCCAGAGAAGAAGAAATCTTCCTTACGACACAAGAGTTTTATTTAAAAAACCTGTCGCAGTTTGAGAGCTCAATGTGTGCTCTTAATGTTAAAGTCACAGAGCAAATATATAAGTAAAGAAATAACAAAAGACTTAGAGATTTAGCATTATTGTCTATAGTCTAAACTCCCTGAAATAGACTATAATGCTAAATCTCTAAGTCTTTTGTTATTTCTTTATATATATATATATATATATATATATATATATATATATATATATATATATATATATATATATATATACAGTTAATTTCTTGTTAGTATTGGAGAAATGATAATAAAGTGCTCAATTACTTCTCTAAGAGCTGTATTTATTTAATTATAGTTTACAATACATTTAAGAGTCCGTTTTACCTTTAGGTGATTGGTCGTCATCAGAAACGTTCACGTTCATATATATATATATATATATATATATATATATATATATATATATATTATGAACACTGGAAGACTATTAACTTAAGTTTCATTTGTTGTGCACAATCATCAAACGGAAAAGTGAGAAAAGTGGCTAATCAATCGTAATTATATAGTTGTGTAAAGTCACTTGTTAAGATGGAAGTACACATAACCCTCACGCTTGGGGGAAAACATATACACAAATATATGTGTATAGATAAAAGGATATGAAAACAGAATTTTGCAACATCAAGATTTTCGTTTTGAATTCATATGACTTTCGTCTCCACTCTTGATAGTACGGATTATAAACAAGCTCTGAAGATGATTTTTATAAAATCGAAATATTGTTCAATATCAGCTATGAATATGTTATAAAATGTTTTCACTTTAACAGCATATTGTGTGTTTTTATATCCTTTTATCTATATTTATACCGTCGGATTCATTTCCTTTCTTTTAACTTTTACACAAATCTTATTATAATGGAGATTGTGGGTTTGTATGTCTGTAACCGAAACTATATTACTATTCAATTCACAATTCCCTTTGTTATTTACATCACATTCTCCATGATTTTATTTTTATTTAAACCTCAATTATTAGTAAAATTGTTTTACATCATTAAGACTGTTAACAATATCTACATACTAATAACATGCAATTATATTTATATATTCAACCAAATAGCGGTTTACAGTGTGAATGGGAAGGCTAATTTGCATATTGATCTTTTTAAAAATTGATTTTAATAAATATATGCTTAGTATTATTGATTTCTAATTGTTTGGTTTTATCTTAATAAATAT
>CM042163.1:26252427-26287427 GCA_023376005.1 Doryteuthis pealeii | reverse complement strand
GTGCTGGTACTGTAATCGTTATCGTCGTAGAAAATGGACAACGTGAGCCGAGTTCAAATCCAGGACAAGGCTGTTTGTATTTCACATAGCGTTAATACCTTTGGAAAAGGTATGAATTCAACTATTTACCTTCCAGCTATTGGTAAATAGTAGGACAGACTGGGCTCTTTAACATTTATATGGCAATCAGTCAGTGTATGAAAAACACTGAATTCACACCTGTTAAATTCCACTCAAGAATGACCTTGTGTCGCAACCTGCTCGCGCGGAGTGATTTGGTAAACACACACACACACACACACACACACACACACATATATATATATATATATATATATATATTATATATATGGTAGAAAAGTAGACAAACACGGGATGTTATGGAAACTGGATGTTTATTGTCGAAAGTTTATCTACTTTTCTCCACATACTGTCGGATTAACCTCCTCACATTTCTCCCATATATATATATATATATGCAAAGAACTGGCACTTTAATTAGAATAGATGACTTACCCGGTTTGGCACCACATGTCTGATTTTCGGTTCCTGTAAAAATGGGATATCCTTTTTTGTACGGACATAGTCGTTTTCGCGGTAGAGTAGCAGCAGATAAGTACAAAACTCATTCCAGTCAACATATCCATCACACGAAGTATCCAGCTGAAAAAAGACACACAACGATATATTTAGATGTTTGTACAATTTGATAATTAAAATTAAATGGGAATTAAAGAAACAGATTTGAAGAATTCAAGAAAAACCTTGCGAGAATCCCACTAAAAGGCGATCCCTTAGCAAACCAAATTTTTGTTTATAAAAAGTGTTATTATACTGAAAATAGCAATGTGTGGTGAATAAGGTATAAATTTCCAATTAATTAATTGATGAGTTATTTTGATTAATTTAGAGACAGGTAATGGTATGTTTGTTTTATTAAGGGGGTTCCCTGAACGTTTAATATTTGAATATATATAATGAATAATTGGTCAACAGGTATATTGGTGTATAGGGATTTAATGCCAAAGATTCATTTTTCATATCAATATCATTTCCAGCAATAAAAGTGAAGTGAGAGATGGGTGAGTTTTTGTCTCAATTGCAAATTACTTCTACTAGAACCAAATAAAATGGATTTTTAAAAAAATAACTAAGGAATATTTTGGGATGTATTTTGTGTCATTAAACCAGCAATGATGGGTCTCAAAGGAATCCAGGTTTGTGAGTTTTCATAAGAACGTGAAGTTTAGGGGTGATGATTGATTAACGAAGAATGTGTCTTCTTTTGGGGGATTATTTTTGGCTTGCCTATGGGATCGCTCGCTAGTGGAGTTCTCGGATGCCTTTTTCTCGAATTCCTCAAATCTGGTCTTTTAAATATATAATTCCCAATAATTCTAATTATTTCCGTTACATTGACGACATTTTGTTCATATATCCAACAAAAAGAACTTAACAATTAGATAAGTAATTAAAATTCGTAACATATGAGAATATTTTTAAAACTCTATTTTATTAAGGAGCGAAAAAGCGTATACATTGTAAAATACTGAATTTCTAAAAAAAGAAATGCTAGGGAATCCTTATGTCTTAATTTTATTTTATTTTTTATTTTTTTCGGTCAATCTCTTCAGAGAAATTCACTTGACAAATGTTGAAATTAAGATATAAGGGTTCCCTAGCTTTTCTTTTTTAGAAATACAATATTTTACAATGTATATGCTTTTTCTCTCTTTAATATATATATATATATATATATATATATATATATATATATATATATATATAGTTTTTTGTTGGTACATAATTTTATTAAGGAGAGAAAAAGTGTATACATTGTAAAATATTGTAGGGAATCCTTATGTCTTAATTTAATTTAATTTTTTTTATTTTTTCGGTCAATCTCTTCAGAGAAATTCACTTGACAAATGTTGAAAGACGAACAAATAGGATAATAACCGAACGAATCCAGGGAGGATGAAAGGAAAAAAAAAAAAACAAAAAACAAACCCCAAAACAAAAAAAATCACATCTTCAAAACTCTATTTGCAATGAAAGGATAAATTATTTCGATATGGACGGTCTCATATTTAACCAGTGGGTGTTGCAAGATAACAAAGGAAGATTAAGGAACACGAGTATTATTATCAACTCTCTTTCATACTAAAATTCAAACCTCACAAGACTTCTTTGAAAACGACTCACGAATATTGTATCAGATAAAACGAAAACCTTGAAATAAAAATTAAAAAATAAACATGAAAAGAAATTATACGTAAACAGAATATTAAAAAAAAACAAAAAAACAAAAACAAAAACAGACAAAAGCCTATCAACGATTTTTTAAAAAGTTTCAAGAGAATTATTTAATTTCGCAACGTTTCTAACTTTTGTTTTCTGGACAGAAATTTCTCTTAAAAGATACTAAAGTATTAACTTTAAATTCCAAATTTAAAGGAAGTATTTAATTAAACGGGTATCACCCGTGAAATAGAATAAAATAGATAGATAGATAGATAGATAGATAGATATTGCAAACTATTGTACTCGTTGTTGGTGTCAATTTAGAGTTTGGATAGTTTTAATACTTGGTCTTACCCCGCGCTGCGCAGGTAAGTGGGGTAAAATAACTGTCTTAGAGGACATTCCATTGCCAGCACTTGCCTCTTGCGTTAAAGGGGTATGGGTCAGCTTTATTGCCTGGTGCCTGAAGCTCCCCTGAAGAGAAATACCGATGGAATCACACATTTTTACACTGACTTAGCATGAGCTTGGTTTCGTGCGTTGCTCTCCTCATTAAATTACTTTATGTTAAAGTCTAATCGGAAGCCCGGGGATTATAAAAATCGATATAAAAATAATAAATGTACCTTTGTGAAAAGTTTATGGATGTAGTCATTGTATTCATCTGTGCCAAGAACTTTAGCAAGAGTCTCTTTAAATTCTTGTTTGTTCATACAACCAGGTTCTCTTTTCTCGACCAGCGACGAAGTAAAGTAACCACAGTCTTTGCGAATAATGATGTCATTGGGGGCATGGTTGTGGAAATGACGCATCAATTGTTCAAGATGATGAAGTTTGATCTTCTCTTCCAGCCGTAAATTGTTCTGAAGGTTTTTGTCAAAACTGGAAATCAAACAAAAAAAAAAAGTGAGACAAAATAATCGTTATTTTTCTGATGGGATTAACATTGAACACAAAAACATTCGTCAATTTTAAGTAATCACAATATCAAAACTTATTGGAATATGTTTATAAATATGGTGACATCACATACATTAAGTATAAATATTTATTTTCTCACCAGCAGAATCTCTGTGCACCCCTCCCACCACAAGTAATCACAATATCAAAACTTATTAGAATATGTTTATGAATATGGTGACATTACATACATTACATATAAATATTTATTTTCTCACCAGCAGAATCTCTGTGCACCCTTTCCACCACAAGTAATCACAATATCAAAACTTATTAGAATATGTTTATAAATATGGTGACATCACATACATTACATATAAATATTTATTTTCTCACCAGCAGAATCTTTGTGCACCCCTCCCACCACAAGTAATCACAATATCAAAACTTAATGGAAATTTTTATAAATATGGTGACATCACATACATTAAGTATAAATATTTATTTTCTCACCAGCAGAATCTCTGTGCACCCCTCCCACCACAAGTAATCACAATATCAAAACTTAATGGAAATTTTTATAAATATGGTGACATCACATACATTACATATAAATATCTATTTTCTCACTAGCAGAATCTATCTCCGACCGAGGATGTATATCTAAGTTAGGATAGTGAATAAATGAAGTCAGCAACGCTTGGTAACAGGCAGTTTCTGGCCAAGTTCGATGATCACATAGATGAGAGACTGATATTCACCAAGCAACAGTCGTGGTATACCAACACACACACACACACACACACACCACACACACACACACACACACACACACACACACACACATATATATATATATATATATATATATATTATTATACTAAAGCTGAGTTTATCAACCTTCTCCAGCTAAAGGATTTTTTTCTATTTATGTTATGGACACAATATTTATACTTAGATATTCCTTGGTGTTAGCACTACAAAGTGTATGAAAAAAAATTCAGTTTAATTGGCTTTAATTAGGCGTAATTAGCAATTAAGTCAACGACCGACCAATCCCTGTCTTGGAGATTACATGTTGCTCTTCCCATCTCGCTATGTCAGTTAAGTTAACTCTCCTCCCACCCTGTATTTGTCAGTTAGTAAGAGTGTAATCAGCACTCAGGCACCCACCCATTACCTACATACCGTAGGTGATGGCGTGGGGGCCTCCGTGTATTCACCCCCCTTTCATTTCTCCAGGCTAAAGAGAATTTTTTTTTAATAAAGTGGCGTAAATCAGGCTTTAAAATAGATTTTTTTAAAATTACTTTAATTATTAATTTATAGAGTCAAATTTAACATGATTATTAAACTTACTTTAAAATATTTCATGTTGGGTAAAAAAAAAAGTAGTTATATATTTAAATGTGATGGGATCTTATTCAAATGAGCAAACGTTGACTCCCCCCATCGTTTAACTAAAACAAACTAAAAGAATACATTGCTGACTAACTCCTTGATTTTTGGTAATTTATCTATCTTAAATTAGTGAATCAATCAACTTATTTGGTAAGTAGATAAATTGTCTTTGTTGCTCTTTTCGGAAAAATTAAAATCTTATTTTGTTTTAAAATCAAGATTTGGGGTTAAAGTTCGCAAATTTTTTATAAGAAGTATATATTAACATTACCGACAAAAACTTAATTACCTTAACCCCTAAACCGTAACAGAATTTGCAAAAAAACTTAATAAGTTTCCGTTTTAACGACGATTTGCAAGTTTAACCGATTTAAGATTGTTTTGAGATTAAAAAATGTACGAGATAAATAATACACACACACAAACAAACCAATGCCTTTTTATTGTAACTAAGTTTTTGTCGGTAATGTTAATATATACTTATAAAAAATTTATTATGTTTCCTACAGTTTTTAATACAAAACAAATCAAGAGTTTATTAGAAAATAAGTTGTTTAGAATTAAATTGTCAGCTACGACATAATTTATTTACTAAAAGAATAGGTAAATGCCTCACGATTTAACTCTTAATATTATTGAAAAAGAAAGTTGGGAAAATCAGAATTACAATGTTAGAAATTATTATAATAAAATTTTAACTGAACGGTAATATCTGCTTTCTGGATATAAACGGGAGAATTATTTGTTTCCAAATAAAATAATAAATTTCTTCAAACACTGTTTGTTTGAGTTTTCTTTTACAGAGTATAAATATACATGCGTCACGGATTCGAACCTATTAACTTATGGACCCTTTTCTTTGATTAAATAAATACGATTTTGCTGTACATTAAAGAAAAGTATTTATTTTACATTTTATAAATTTTTAAAAATCCCTGAAAAATAAAATAAAAATGTAGACAATAGGAACTTTTAATATAAAATTCTTTTGAAAATAATCTAACAATTAAAAAACAACAACAAAAAAGAAAAAGATACATATTTTTTCTTATTTACGAGATTTATAGGTACCACCAATTTGACCCTGTGCAATTTACCCCCCCCCCTACATTTAAGACAATGAAACTTGCAGAAAAATTAATATTTTCTAGAAAATTTTTTTTCCTTCGAAAGAAAAAACATTAAACAAACTCCTGATGATTTTTTAAATTTTTTATCAGCTTACGAAAATAATGAAAATTATGATTGAAAAACAATGTTTTCATTTTTGCACTGTTAAATCAACTGAAATTTAACGTAGCTAAAAACAAGTTACGATAAGAGGATTTTTTAAAAATTCTATGAAAAATCAATTAATGGTCCGATTTTCACGAAAATTTCCATAAATTTTTACCATTGGATGTAAATACATCTGAAATAGTTTTTTTCTAAAATATATTAGGGAAATATTTTTTTACGAGGTCTATCCCCCCCTATTTTATTTTATGAGATAAAAAAATGACGTGGAAAAAAATTTGGTACTTTTTTTTCTATAAAGAATAGAGGCTGAATAACTATATCAATGAAATTGTATAACGTACCGAACTATAGTTTTTTTACGAAAAATTAATGAAATCGGAAATAAAAAGTGCAAAAAAAATGTCATTATATTAATATTTGAAAACTTTTTTTGCATGTAATTGGTATGTACTATATTCTATTAAATTCTCAAAAAAAAAAAAATTTTTTTTAAGAAATGAATTTTTACGAGATTTTCAATCTTTTGTGTGATTAAATATTTTTATTTTCTGCATGAAATAAATAAAAAAAATTTTTCTGTGGAAAAAATCGAATTTTTCACGGATATTTAAAAATATGAATTTTAGAATTCAGGTGAATTAAAAGTTGGTCCGATCCGTGCGTTGAATAATAATGTGTGATTCTTAGAATATACGGAAGAGCAAAACTGACATATGACGAGACGCTTCTCGGTAACTAAAGTTTGTTTTTCTGTGCGTAAAAAAATATTTTATTTAACTTTTACGACCAATTAGAATAAAAATAATATATTGAATGATTGTTTTATCAGTTTTTCTCTTAGAAAAAATATTCAAATTTTCATTTTATTTTCGATTTTAAGAATTAATTCTAAAACCGAAGACATTTTTAACATCAATTTCACTGCGAAATTTTAAGATTAAATATTTTCAAGTTTTTATTCATAGTAAATTGTAATATTAAAGTTTATAAAGATTTTCATTTTAAATTGTAATATTAAAGTTTTTAAAGATTTTATTCATTTTAATAGAAAAAATTTGGCTAAAAAAGTTTGTCCGTTACACCCATCCGTACTTAGATGCATAACCGTAAGAGGGTAATAATATGTATTTCTTTCTCTCTAAATCGCAGCCTGAAAATTACCCTTTCGCACGTAATATGGATAGGTTTGTTTATTTTTTAAGATAACGATGTAATTTTTCCCAATCGGATAATTTGATCTTTGAATTAACTATTTTTCTTTGTAACAACCCTGTACGTTCTTTTTTTTACGAGATTTTTTATAAACAAAGTTCGGAAATATCTATTTTCGTTTTATTCAAGATGGCCTAAACGGTTTGATGGTACCTAGAGATTTAAGTTTCAATGTTTAAGATGCCCTATTTCCAAAACCGATTTATTAGTGAATTATCTTTTTTTACATATGTTCCATCATTAAATTGTCTTTCGAAAAATGTAAAATTTATTTATGTACAAAAAAAAAAAAATCTTGGTACGGGGGATCAACGCGCGAAACATATTGGTGCATATCGCATTAATGCGTTCTGGCCCCTTGCCCTAAAAAACGCTACATGATGCCTTCTGAAAATTCGAACCGTGCTATTTATGAACTTCCTACCTGGGTAAAGAAGAACAATTTCCTCATAAATTCCTACAATAAAATAAATTGAACCCTCATTTTATGTCTGTGTTTTTGCAATAAATGTTTATTTTTCTTGCACCCATTATTTTACAATACTAAATATATTTTCTTGGAGATATGTTAGCACCATATATATTTATAATATGCCTAGACTACATAAGTAAACATCATTAGATGTTATAAATAATTATTTTTAAAAGGCAAGAAGCAGGCAATATTCTGCACCGAATGCAGCATGGAACATCACCCTCTATGTGAACTCCGATAAAACCAAGTTCATGTGTTTTTAAAATTAAGGAGGCATCTCCACGTTCGATGATAAACCCTGGAAATTGGTGTTACAATTAACGTAGCTAGGTAGTAATATCTTATCTAAAGAAAGCCATGTTAATCAATGCATAGTGAAAGGCATGGTCTTCCATGGACTATCAGTCATATAGAAATCTGATCTCATTGACAAGTTAAAGCAACAATTCTTCACAACCATAGCTGTATCATTGCTACTGTACAACTGCACCACTTGGACACTAACATAGCACCTAGAGAATAAGCTACATGGGAACTGCACAAGAATGCAGTATGTAATTTCAAAAAAGTTGTGGAAGCAACACCCCATGAGAAAGCAGCTGTATGGCCACTTGCCACTTATCACACAAACAATCTGAGTAAAATGCTGGACACTGCTGGAAAATAAGGACAAACTCATGATGTTTTTGTATGGAAACCAGCAGACAGGCACGCCAGTGTGGACCGTTGAGCAAAGATGTACATTGACCAACTCTGTGCAGATATTGGATGCTGTGAAGAGGACCTCTTGAGAACAATGATTGATAGGGTAGGGTTGGCTAGAGATTGTCATGGATATCCATGATTAAAATCCTACTTACCTTTAATTACAAATTAACTAACCAAGTGACCCTTCTCTTGTTCTTCCTTTGGTCATTTGAAAATGTTTACTCCAGTTTAAATAACTTATTTGGACAGTTTGGGAAAACTTTAAATTAGTGAAATAATATTATCATGTGATTTTTTCCAACAATCTAAACCGAGCACAATGGGTGACCCAAAGGGTCACGTATTTTCTAGTATATATATATATATATATATATATATATATATATATAATATTATATATAAAAGTTTTCATATAATCCCTTTTGCTTATCAGTACAAGTATTTTGTTGACATATAATAAGTAAGCAAGTTGCTAACATTTCTTCATAGAGGCGGGAGTGTACGTGCTATACATAAAGGTTTTTAGACATTAAGTTAATTCCATTTACTAATTCCATTTACTAGACTCCTTGTGATACGTAATCGAATAAAGAATTCGTTTTTTGGTCAAAAATGAGTTTAGGCTGATAAAAAAAAAAAACCTTCAAGAGAGACGGTAAATAAGGAAAACGATTTTACAACTTTTTTACATGTCATAAATAGTCATTAAGTAAAACACTAAAAAATCTAAACTAGTCATATATATCTTATTATAATGGAGATTGTGTGTTTTCTGTCTGTAACCGAAACTATATTACTACTCATATCACTATTCCCTTAGTTATTGACATCATATTTTCCATGATTGTATTTTTATCTAAACCTCAATTATTAATAAAATTGTCTTACATTATTAATACTGTTAACTATGTCTACATACTGACAACATGCAATTATATTTATATATACAACAAAATAGCGGTTTACAGTGTGAACGGGAAGGCTAATTTGCATATTAATATTAAAAATCGAATTTAATAAATATGTGCTTAGTATTATTGATTTCTAACTGTTTGGTTTTATTTTAATGAATATAAGCAAAAATCTCTTCAATGAATCTTAAATGAAATCCATTAACAAGAAAAAATAACTGTCATTTTATTCTTTACTTCCTCTTTTAACTAAATACTTAAATTAGAAAAAATAACAATGAAAGACGAGAGTGATGGAAGAGTAAGTTTCAGTTGTTCCATTTTTTTTATTATACTCCCTCTGTTTCAAATCTTTTATTATACCTCCCTCTGTTTCAAATCTTTTTATCTGCATTCTTATTTAGTTTCATTAGCCTTTCTAATTTATACAATATTTTATTACATTAAAACTTAAATACTTGCACCCGGAGGGTGCATATATTTGCTAGTATATATAAAGATGCTCTTTATATTTTTCAGATAAAGTTTTTGCTATTTCAAAGCATTCATAAATGTATGATGATACAATTGTAGCGTTAGTTTGTATTCGCCTGGTGGAGTTGTCTGCCCCTTTTAGTTCGTTGGTGCCCGCTAGGGCACCATAGTATTTAAGCGCCGGGTTCAAAACCTTTCGGCCTCTTTTTCCTGTTTCACCAACTACGAGCCACATGGGGTAGATTTTATCTAACCCCTCTCGTTGGGGCTCCGCACCCCTTACATTACTGTAAGTTATTCATAGCATGGACTATCGCTAGTCTCATGTCTGTACTCTTTTATGTTATAATGTACCATTCATGAATGTGTCTTTATCTTTATTTGTGTACTCTTTGTATATGTACCCTTTTACTATGTACGTTGTATCTACTGTTATCCATGTGCTGTGTATATTAAATGTTTTTGTCCGTTAACCTTCGTCGGAGTTATTTGTATGCAAAGTATCTAATAACGTTGAACCTACGTTATACAATCATTAAATAGAATAAAAGAGCCTCACACGTCTTATCATTTGGTTTTGATCTATATTTTATATTGAATATTGAAACTGAATGATGTGCGTATATAATGCCATTAGACCTTGTGCTGTATTTTTAACATTTATTTTTGTTGCTTTTACGTGTGTGACTAAAGTCTAATAAATATTCAATTCTTTCCAACATAAGACTATTTAGAGGTCATAACTGTATTCCTGGTGAAAATCTGGCTTATAAATATGTCCTCATTGTATGTGTTATCATATATTTGGACAAATTTGCAATGATCAATCCAAATGTTTACGGAACGGCACATTTAGCCCCCCTCACCAAATGTGAGAGTGAGATTACTAATGAAGACCCCGAGAATTTCTTAGAACACGAAGATGGGCTGAAAGATTCATAGGGTGAAAAATGCATATGATAACGTCACATCTTTTTACCAGTAGGATCCAAACACAGCAACGCCGATGAAAGAAATGTGTAAATAGCAAGGGGACAATGTTAAAAAAAAAAATAAATCGCTTTTGATCAGATTCCATGAGAGTATCTTGGTCAGGCTATGAACTTTTCTACTGGCCCTCGTAAAACAAGGTTTAAGCGATTTTCATAAGATTCATATAGGAAACAAAAATAAAAATAAGAACTTTAGCTAAACCTAAACAACTCAAAATTATTAGTAACCACATAAAGAATAATTATTTGGTTCCTTTATCATCATAATCAGCATCATCATCATCATCACATGGTTATATCACGGATTACTTGGTGTTTCAGTTGTTATGGTAACACACACACACGCACAAATATATATATATATTTTTTTTAAATGGATTCTTCCGTCGATTTTCTACGTATGAGGGTTCATACACACAATGAACTCCCACACAGGGATGTGTTTATAGTGGTGAAGGCTTGTGTTGGACCATCCACACTTTGGCACAGTCGCTAGGAAAGAATTGGTGCATCAATGGTTGTCACAAACCCAATCAACGACCGACCTCAGGAATTTTGATTTCAGAGTTATCCCTCTCCTAGACTGGTTACCTACCCAAGGCTGAAGAGCCCAGTCTTCCCTACTATTTAACTCATAGCTGGAGGGAGAATATATGGATTCATACCTTTCCCAAGGGTATTAGCGCTATGTGAAATGCCAACAGCTTTGATTCGAGTTCAATTCCTAGACGAAGCTGTTGGCATTTCATATATATATATATATATATATATATATATATATATATATATATATAAAGGAGTGACGTCTGTTTTGGTATTTACGTGTCGACTTATAACTCAGATAAGATGTCATGAGAATTGAAATAGCGCATGCACCTTGATATGTTTATATTAAATAATAGTACAAAATTCAGTTTTTGATTTTTATTGATTATATTTAATCAATTAAAGAACTAAAAATCAATCAATTTGTGAAGTTCTTTACAATTCTTCGTAAGTAAGTAAAAAAAAGGCAGGTGCATACAAATTCCATTGACAAAATTTGAATTTAATGCTTTTTTTAGAAAATTATTGTTTTATAATTAAGTACTAATTGTTAAAAAGAATTCTTAATTTTTTGGAGAACTAAAAAAAATCATGAAAATACTTCAAACGAGAGGTACCTTTTTAAAAAAATGATATTTTAAATGTAAATCCAAAAAAGAAATTTTGCTACGAAAAATTTTACATTTTTAATTCTTAGTTTCTATTTATTGTTATATTTTTATAGGGTGAAAAATAAAATAAACCACTCACTAGTTTAGGGTTATATTTCTTAAGATAATATTTTATATGTAAACAGCATAGAATAAATTACCGAATACTAGATTTTTTTTGCCAATAAATGAGAACACATTTTTGATTTTTAGTTTCTTTGTGAAAACGAATGCATTTTCACCTTTTAACTCAACGGCCAATTAAGAACTGCATTTTTGTCACATAGGACTTACTTCTTAGAACTAAATATAATAACTTTATTCAGTGTAAAAAAAAAAGAAAAAAACTATTCATAGAATAAACCAATAATTTTCATTTGAATTAATACAAGAAATTTTCCACCTACAAATAAGGACACATGTTTAAATCTTAGCTTTTTCAATTGTTACATTTTTAGGGGTAAAAAAGAAAATAAATTAAAAGAATATATTTTGAATCACTTGAGCTCAACAAGCGATAAAGAACTTAATTTATTTTTTGTCATATGCTCAAAGAAAGTTTTTAGATCAACAAAATTCTTTCGAAACACTTATGAAGTTAGGGTTACATTTTTAAAATGATATCTTAAAAATAAACAAAAAATACAAACAATTTCTAAAATAAACGAATTTTGTAATAGAGGAATTGTTAGAAAAAACATTTGGGAAGGAATTTGCTAAATTATTTTCTGTTTATCCCATCTCTTACTCCACTCTTTCCCATTTCTCTCTCACTTTCTGGTGTTCCTAAAACCCGTTTAGTCCGGTCACCGGGCACCTCTGTAACTATATATATATATATATATATATATATATATATATATGCTTTTTTAGTTCTCCTGAAGAAGGTGTACCTTGAAAACCGAAACAGTGGTATAAAGAAGAACCTTTTTTCTACAACTATATATATATATATATATATATAATGTTGTTCTGGTTCCAACGGGAGAAAATTCAATATTTTATAAAAAAGAAGGTCCGCAAAATGTATTATGTTTTCAGAAAAAAATTTTGTATTCTTTTTATCTTGTATATATATATATATATATATATATATATATATATATATATATATATATATACCACCCCTCCGTACGAGGGGGGATGTGACACTGGGTCAACTTCTTAAGCGAAGTTTAACAGGTTTAAATTCAGAAATTTCTCTCTCCCAGACTGGTTGCCTAGGCAAGTTGAAGAGCACAGCCTGTCTTAAATTTACCCATAGCTGGAGTGACGATAGTTTTTTAAGAGTATTAACGCTATGTGAAATTCAAACATCCTCATCCAGGATTTGAACACGTCTCGCCGTATCCATTTCCTACGTCGATAACCATGCGCCTTCACACACACACACACACACACACACACACACACACACACACACATATATATATATATATATATATATATATATATATATATATATATATGAGGGTGAGCTGAAAATTTTATAGGCTGCAAAGTTCATATTATGTTATATCTGCTACTGATAACTTTTTTTCCAATGGAATCCAACACTAGAACACAATTGAAAGAAGTATGGGGATTGCAAAGGGAACTATATTGAAAAATAACCTCATTTTTACACATTCCATGATAGTATCCTGGTCAGCCAATAAAGTTTTCACCCACTTCACACACACACACACACACACACACACACACACATATATATATATATATATATATATATATATATCGGTAGGGCTTAGAATACGCTGCCTGTATCCAATCCAGAAAGGTAAGACCCACATACCCTAAAACATTAAATATCATCTGATGTTGATACTCCACTTCCGTAGCTATGGAGAGTGTGGAGTACCCCTTCATTACCATTACTACCTAGACAACTCGGACTCGGAGTGGTTGTACCTGTTAGGGTCCTGTCTATGGGTCAAATGGATCGGTTTAGAAATTATTCATATTCAATAGGACCGTTTGTAAAATAAAAAAATAAATCTTTTAAAAAAAAAAACTACACAAAAAATGAAAATATGAACGTACAATGAATGCAATTCCCTAACTGTTGTCTATAAAATAATCCAAGACGGGTTGGCATGCCGTTAAAATCGATCAATGTATATATTATCACTTACCTGCTCATTTTACTGATTAGTTGACAATATTAATCTTACAAAGAAAAAGGGTGTCTTGTGTATATCAAGCCGTAACAGTGATTCATATTATAGCGCCGTGGTGATATGTTTAGTTGTTGCATTTGTAGGGAGTCAGGGTGGGAAAATAAAATCCGTACACATGCACGCATGAATACAAGGAAACAGACTGATCTCACCTCTTCAAATTATAAACGTTACATAAAAATAGAGATACACTGAAGCGTACACACGTTAATGAAACTAAAATCCGTATACGCAAACGTATAGGTGTAAATACACATTATCTGGTTGTGAAGCAAGAGCGACATCTAGTGATGAAATTAAACAATACATCGATATTCACATGGTAATGGTATTGATGTTTTGTAAGCAACACTCAGTTCTCTGCTGGAGTCCACCGCCAACCGCCTTATAAATTATTTCATTGATTGGCAGTGGATAAATACAAAATAAGGAAGGCCAGAATTGTCGTGGGGGGCCCCGGCGACTGCTATGCTGGTGATGGATATTTGTCGGATGTGGAGGGAAAAAACACAAACACACAACTTGTTTTGGCGTTAGGACCTTTCGTTGTTTTATTCTCACTCCGTTCACTGAGTGCAAGTAGGAATAAATGGACCACGTGGTGAACTGTTTTGTTCTTATAGGAACAGGACCCTTCTCGTATCTATTTCGTACCTCTGTTCATAGTAACGTTTATCTCCACGCACCCCAGGCACCGGAAGAGAAAAAAAAACTTAATCACGAAATCCATGATATATATATATATATATATATATATATATATATATATATATAGTCATCCAGACACGTGTTTCGACTTATCAAGTCTCTTCACTGTGGCTAAACATTTTGTGAGTTACCTACAGCCGGGTTAGAAATCCGATCGTTTCAGCAGCAGTCGGACAGCTTACCCTCCGGTTATCATCACCCACAGAATATGAAGGGGATTTTAACTGTGTTAATACACACATCTGTATGTATGTAAAGGCCGTCATAGAGTGCTTCATCCTATTTATATGAGAACGTTGCGTTTACGCTTTAGTTGGCGGCTGTCAGTGAGATCCCCTTCCAAAGTGCTCAACCCCAGGGGGAAGGGGAGCGTATATATATATATAATGGAGGCGCGTGGGCTAATGGTTAGAGTCGAGGAAAATGGACTCGTCGATTCGAGTTCAATTCCTAGACGAAGCTGTTGGCATTTTACATAGCGCTAATACCCTTGGGAAAGGTATGAATCCATATATTCTCCCTCAAGCCATGGGTTAAATAGTAGGACAGACTGGGCCCTTCAGCCTTGGGTAGGTAACCAGTCTAGGAGAGGGATAACTCTGAATTCAAAATTCCTGAGGTCGGTCGTTGATTGGTTTTGTGGCAACCCTTGATGCACCAATTCTTTCCTATCGACTGTGCCAAAAAGTGTAGATGGTCCAACACAAGCCTTCACCACTATAAACAAATCACTGTGGGTGTTCATTGTATGTGTGAACCCTCATGCATCGAAAATCGACGAGAGAGTCCATAATATATGTATAAATATCTATATCTATATCTATATCTATCTATATCTATCTATCTATCTATCTATCTATATATATATATATATATATATATATATATATATATATATATATATATATATACTGGGCCCACAGAACACCCTACCACCACTTTCGCCTGGGATGTGTGAGGATTTAAATGGTGACCTCTGCAAGATCGATCATGGTAGATCGATCCGCTCGATCGGTCACAGTAAATTGGTCTGCTAGAGCAAGCGTATCATGTTACTGCTAGCTCAGTGGAAGAGGTTGAAATCTATCAACGAGTATTTTCTTCGGCTGCTGGCTTTTTTGAAAACTCATCTATTCAAGCAAACAATACCACTTGCCCACAGTTCTACAGAATGAAGCAATGTTCTTTAGCCCAATGGAAAAGATGTTGAACTCTGTCAACTCGTCTTTCCTTCGGGTGCAGGATTTTTTGATAGCTCATATATTTTTACCCCGTCCCACTCATCTCACAATGGTACAGTGCCAATCTAAATTAGGCTGAGTAAATTGGTAAGAACTCTTGGTAAGAATATTCAATCCTTATGAGGGACACATAACTTGCCACTTTCTGCTTAATTTAAGCCATATTCATTCTTTAAAAATTTAGCCCAAGATTCCGTTCTTTTTCATCGTCTTGTTAAAAATTGCAAATAGTAAATATTTAACCGGCAGGGCTTCTAAATATTTTTCTAATCAGGACACATAGGGATGAAAGGGATAGAAGGATAATTTATAGCAGTATATATTATTCTTTTAATGCTAAACGACAATCTCTCTCTCTCTCTCTCTCTCTCTCTCTCTCTCTCTCTCTCTCTCTCTCTCTCTCTCTCTCTCTGGCACACACACACACACACACACACACACACACAAACATACACACACGCGAGCTCAATGTAGAAAATTGTATCTATTTAATTTCTTTCTTTGCAACGATGGTGAATATGTGACGAGACATGGATAAAGAAATCGTGCATAGAATAAGATCAAGGTAGAAAGCATTTACTACAATAAAGACAAAGTTGTGCAAGGATAATTCGCGCCAAAATGGGGATGCCGAATGGATCATGCACTTTTTACACTGACCGGTGCACGAGGTTCGGTTTGTGTGTGGCTCCCCACGTTAAAAAGTCGTTGTGCCAATTATGGCTGGTGGGAGGTCAAGAAAATAAACAGATTCTCCGATCAACATTCTTCAGGTTTTGAATACGGAATCTTTCCTTCTTTCAGCCCAATTGCATTAACATTTAAGTCTACTTTACTATTTATCCATAGTTATGCTGCACTACTTGGACCCTAACGAAGTGCCTGGAGAATAAGCAAGGTGGGAGCTGCACAAGAATGCTGCGTTCAATCTTAAACAAGACGTGGAAACAAGACCTACGACAAAACAGCTGTACGCGTGAGACGAACAAGATACGCTGGGCACTGCTGGAGAAGCAAGGATGAACTCATAAGTAACGTTATTCCGTGGAAGCCATTACATGGGCACGCCAAAGACGTACATAGACCAGCTCTGTGTGGATACTGGATGCTGCGCAGAGGACCTCTCAGGGACAATGAAAGATAGGGGCGGTTGGCTTTTGTCAAGGATATCCGTGTTACTAGCGATCATGATGATGATGATGATGATGATGGTTGGCGGGTAAGAGTAGTGAAGATATTTCGATATGCTAGATTGTAATCATAACAACAATTGTTCCACTGCATTTTTTAAATATCTAGTTTTATTTATCTATAATTATTCGATCGATTGATTTTAATGGCCTATCAATCCGTTCGGGTTATTTTATGTCTAGAAATTGGGGAATTGTGTACGTTTATATTTACATTCTTTTGTAAAGTTTCTTGCACACGCTTATATGATATCAGTTTTTCCTGTCTTGTAAAAATTTTTGCAAACTGTTTATTTTTTTAACCTATGGATTGGACCCTATCATGATTAACGATATGAAAAGTCTAAGAAACTGGAAGTAAAGTGATTTTTGCTATACAGGGTCAAGTGGAATGTTTACTTGATTAAGGAGCCTTTGGCGATCTGATACGACAAAAGGGACGAATTCACATAAAAGCAAAACTCGTTTTCATCCAGAAGACAGTAGTCGGGAAGACAGTAGTTCAGGCTAGCCAGGGTCCCTGCTAAGACAATTCACCACCCCTCGCTCAAGTCTAAGTTTGTGTTAACTCTGATCTGGTGCTGACAAGAAAACAAAATTCGCTATAATTTGTCGTCCAAGGCATTTTCTCCTTGACGTGTCTTCTAGACTAAATCGACCATTTCATCTGATTCTGTGATATATATATATATATATATATATATATATATATATATATGTTTCATTGAATTGAACAGACAATTCCTGTCTGACAAGTCTTTCGTCGATCCGTTCTAATCTTCGGGCCATCCTTCTGGTGTCAGGGTGGAACTGGTATACCAGTCCACCGAATGTTTCGTCACTAGCGCTTTCGGCAATGCACTTTGCCATCCTCAGGTGGGAAAACGATGGAATAGTTTTCATGTCTCGTTTTTAACGAGAACGAGTAGAAGCAAGGAATTAGTGGAAGGTAATATCAATTGGTAGTGGGAGGTTTTTGAAATGGTAGTAGTTTGAACAAAGCAGTGGTGATTTTTTGGAGGGGGGGGGCACAGGTGGGGATAATGGAAGTAATGTAGGCAGAAAATTATAAGCATTTTAGGATATGTTGACTTACTTCAAAGTTTATTTTGTTTAGGGTAGGTTTTTTTTGTTTTATATATAAAGCTTCAATTATTTGAAGTTTTTTTTTTTTTCTCTATATAGTGTGTGTGTATTTTCAGTTAGAATTTTGCGGTAGGTAGAGGGGGGCATGAATGTGTTTTAAGATGTTGATTAATGGAGCTGGAATCTGATAAGTGTAGGGTTAATCTACGAGATAATGTAGTCGTCGTGTGGCCAATATATGTATTATTGATTTGGGAGAGACAGTCTCCCACGTTACATTTAAATTCATACACCATATTGGTCTCATTAAGACGGGTAGTTTTTGGGGAGGTGTTGTTGCAGGTGACCAGATTTGTAGTTTTGAATTTTTTGTAATAAATGATTAAATTGATTTTTCCGTTAGTGTCAGTGGAAGAGATATTGTTACGTATTAATTTTTTTAATGCGTTTTCGTCCAGTTTATAATTTTGGTGCATCTGATTACAGTAATAGATGTTTTGGTTAAAAACATATATTCGCCGTTATACAGTTGTATTTTTGATTGTACGATACATTGGATATATTTTGTGGGGCCTCACATAAGTGACGGGAGCCGGTGTGCAAATAAAACCGTTGAGAGGAAGGTTCCGAAATGGTGCACATTTTCTCCTGATGACCCAAAAACCAAATACTTAACATATAAAAAAACAAACAAAACAAAAGAATCATGGAATTGAACTTCTCGTCGGTTTTGCTATTAGAATGAGGAGCATTCTACAGCCCGTTCGCTTTATGGAGAGTTTCCGTTACTTATCAAGTAACTTTCTTATATATATATATATATATATATATATATATATATATATATGTGTGTGTGTGTGTGTGTGTGTGTGGGGGGGCTCTGAGTGTTTAATCATAACACATAAAAATGGCATTCCATAGCAATACACTTAAAATGATGTTAGAGGACAAAGCCTTTTCCAGTTCAACTTGCGGCTGAATGATAATCTGAACGTCAATTTTATTCATTCAAATTGTCGATATAACGAAGATAACTACAAATCTCTAAGTAAAATCCTTCCTAAACAAAAGCCTCAATATCAGTATGGACCGTTGTTACCCAATGACTTAACGGGTCGTCTAGCATATGCTAAACATTTAAAAATTCTAAAAATCGACACGAAACGACACATGCATACACATCCTGCTTAGTTACTCGTAGCTTTTTTCTTGTAGTACTTAACACACACACACACACACACACACACACACACACACATATATATAATACTGTGTTCAGTCTCAAAATTTGAAGTGTGATATTAAATTAAATACTTTAATTAATTATTCATTATTACTTGACCAATCAAATATGGACATCAGGGGCTTTTTGTTCCCTCCCCGATGATTACTATACGAGGCCATTGGTTCAGGAATTTTATTGGCTGACTAACCGGAACCGTGCAGTCGGGTTTTTTTGACCGCCATAAAAGAAGACACCGAAAGAGAAATAGATCGAATGCTGGTTCCATTGCGAGAAGACCAAAGCCGTTGGTTCCGGCCTCGCCACCCTGTCCTGAGCTTGACCATTCAACCAGAATTCTCTTCAAAATTAGCTCTAAGATAAAACAAAAAAGAAGAAAGGAATTGAGGTTAATTATTCATACACATAATCGCCAGTCAACTTATTACTCTCAACTAAAGAATCCCCATTTCGGGAGATTCTAACTTCGAAATTGAAATCCCTTTGTTTTTTATACATAATTTAAATCATTGTATTATAAATAAAGGTTTTCTTTAAACGTGTTAACAAGTGTTTCTAAATCACTGAAGTAGTTGACAGAAGTTAACAGTACTGGTGAATTTGATCTTCTACAAACGTAACCAGAACTAAGAGGGGTCCGGGCCAGCTCTTCCACGAATGTTCATTGACTTTCCTGACGGATCTATCAACACAACGTGGGCGCGGGAAGTCCGAACGAACAGGCTCACCAGAGACAGACAAACCTATAAGTGGCCCGCAGCGCAACACTCACTCATAGGACCACATATATATGTGAAAACATTAGTTCATCAGATATAAATTTATTTCAGCTATTTCGCTTCTTCAAGTCTGATTTCAGAATGGACAACCATTACATATTAGGTCTATTTGAATATGTTCTTCTCAACGATTTTGCTTTTGAATTTCATTTCAGCGCCTAATTAAAAAAAATGCCAGCTCACAGATATATCCATACGTGTAATGTCTTTTTAATTTTATTTTGATAAATAATATGCATTCACGTCCAATTTATTTGAATCTTATCATGGAAATATTTGTACCATTCACACACACACACACACACACACACACACACACACACACACATATATATATATATATATATATATATATATATAAACGTTTTCATATAATCCCTTTTGCTTATCAGTACAAGTATTTTGTTGACATATAATAAGTAAGCAAGTAGCTAACATTTCTTCATAGAGGCGGGAGTGTACGTGCTATACATAAAGGTTTTTAGACATTAAGTTAATTCCATTTACTAATTTCATTTACTAGCCTCCTTGTGATACGTAATCCAATAAAGAATTCGTTTTTTGGTCAAAAATGAGTTTAGGCTGATAAAAAAACCCTTCAAGAGAGACGGTAAATAAGGAAAACGATTTTACAACTTTTTTACATGCCATAAATAGTCATCAAGTAAAACACTAAAAAATCTAAACTAGTCAGGTGGTACATTTGAAAGGAGAAATCTGGTTTCGTGTCTACATTTGGATACCAGTTCTGATAATTTATTGGGTAACTTAGTTTGTTTAGAAAATTCTACAATGCACAATTTCTGCTCAAAACACGATCTATACAATTTTGACACCTCATTACACGTGTGCGCTCTTTTTATGATTTTTCATTCGATTTGAAATGCTCTTTCATTTATTTTTCTTTCTCCTTATTTTTCTTTAAATTATATTAGATTAATTTCATTCACGATATTTGTGTAGCGTCGATTTTGGAAGGACAATTTGGGATTATAAAACCTTTGTTTTCAAGGTCCGTTTACACAGTTGGCTAGAGACCCAGACATTGGCTATTTTTGAGGAATTTTAGTGTAACGGCACATGTTAGTAATAGTATTCATGAAACGCCCAAATTAGCCCACAGTGAATAGGTGATTGGAATACCTTCCTTGATTCCATTATAGATCGAGAGAGCTAGAAGGGATACTAACACTCACCCGAATACAAAATATTTTCAGGATTTTTTCTAAAGACTCGGTCTAGTAGACAGATTTTGAAATGAACATCCTAGGAGGGTAGTGTGGACTTGGACCCCCATGTTTTCATAGTATAACTTATTCTGACCACATATTTGTCTGGGTCAAAATAAGTTTGGCTAAATCTAAGATTAAGAAGGTTAGAGAATTTAACACATCTTTGTTGAATGAGAAAGATTACCAGAACCAGCATAAAGAGCGGGAACTGACGAAAACTGTGATGGGAACACGAGGCATTTGGTTCGACTCCGGCCTCCCACTGGAAAAGGCAATGGCCATTACTCAACTATGGTCACTAAGGAAGCTCTCCTTAAATGGCAATGGTGTGTCCCCGTGGCATAATGGCTATAGTTCTGTACTGCGACATCGTAGTAAGCGCGTTCGAACTCCAGTTGCACGACTACATTCACTTTCGGGCTAATTGTCTTGAGAAAGGTATGAAAGTCCCCAACCCTCAGCTATGGGTTAAATAATACCACTACATTTATCTACACGGATTGCCTACAAAAGTTAATATGCTATTAAGCAAAGAAACCAAACCTTTAAAGGGTAAGGCTGAGGTTTATCTCACACATCTACCCCTTTATCATTTACCGAATTTCATTTCTCTCGTGTACCGATTTAATTAATCTAGAAAAATTCCTGTTCTAATTTTTTTTAGAATAACAAGGCTCCGTGGTGCGTTGCGAGATCTTTTATCTTCACACTTCCGATGCCGAATGTTGAGACACGTCGGTACACGTTAAGTATTTTTTCAAGGTCGGATTTCCACTCAATATGACGAGAACGGCTAATTCTGAGTTAGAAGATGGCAAGAAGGACTTTCCGGTCTCAACAAGAGTTCACTTGGATATTTGGGAGGCATCCTTCTATCGCAAATGTTTGCAAGCATTGTCTTCTTTTGCGTTAAGACTGGTCACTCTGAAATCTGGTCGTTGTAAAGTAAGGCAGTATATAGGATTTTACTTTGAGTTGCTGTTCGAGATGACTTAGTGAAGGAACTCGGTATGACAAAGGACGAGGGTTGCTTCCTGTGGCCTAGAGCGCCCAGGTAGTCTCATTAATAACATGGTACCTTTCACCTGGCTGGTGATGCACAATGCTCTCTGGATCGGCAAGATGCATTTCACAGCGGGACTGGCAATTTCGCGAGAATGCGTCCGACGCGATAATATGGAGGAGTCTATCAGGCACCCTTTCGTTGCGCGGTGGTTGTACTGGCGTTGTGTAAGCTTGTTGAAGACTTTATAGTCCTCGAAGCCAGTTCTGTCTGTAGCAATGTGATTACTGAAGACGAAGAGATATTGTATATTTCTCTACCTACTCGGCATTATGTAAGTCATTATTTGGTTGATGAGACTGTATGAGTAAAGTGATCTGCCTGTGTCTAGGCTGAACAAGAGATCTGCCCTTGTCCAGGATACAGTATAAATAGGGAGGCATGGAAGTGGCGATTTGCAATATTACTCTTGACGTCGGAACACCACAGACCACATTTTCGTATTTTATGGCGACAGGAAGAATTCCACGAAGGCGAGTTCTTCTCAGACTGATATCAGTTAAAAATTAAGTTCAGAGTTGAGAGAGAGAGGGGGGGGAAAAGAGAGAGGCTATCTTCGTCGGAAAGAGGGGTGAAATGTCGTGCGCTTATGTCGAGTGAAAGGGACTGGTCTCGAATTATTTCTGGAAACTACAGGCGGAGTTATGACTTCTGCGTTCCCGAAAAGTTAAGCGAACCCATCATAGGTACGTCAGGTACGCCTGTTCTCCATTGCACACAACGTAGCTGAACTACAGTAGTAAGTCCGTTAGTCACGTGGCTTTTTCTGTTACCTCAGACAAACAAAAAACAACTAGATCGGAATGGAGGTTGCTTTAATTGTGGTTTATTGAACCTCCCACCCAAAAGAAACGGTTTAACTTATCCAAAGCATATAAGAACATTAGCCCTTTTTGTAGAGGGTTGCTTCCTTTGGCCTAGGGCACCCACTTTTCATTTGATGGGGGCATTTAATAATTCTGCACTATTTAGAATTGGTTTATAGCAAAAAATCATTTTAATCGCGCAAAAGTATTTGCTTTGAAGCTATTCAAAATGGCGGCAAATAAAACTGAGTGCCCCGGGCAAGAATGTGTGTGAAATAGGAATAGTTGTAAAATCCAAAACGATAAACTATGAACACTATTTACTGTATCTAAACAATGAGCTTTATCTATATTAAGGTTATAGCCCTGTTTGCGGGGCTTAAAATACACTGATTGTATCCCCTGTAGAGAAATAAGACACCCACACACACGCACACAAAAAAGGGTTTCCTGGAAATGACACTAAATTGTATTTTATGGTGAGACTCCACTTCTGGAGATTTGAGAACTGCAGAGTATCCCTCCATTCATTATTCCCAAGTCCACTATGTTCAGTAACGGTTAGTAGATAAATATATTAAATAGTAGGGTAGAGTTGTCTCTTCCTCCTCAGTACGGCAACCAATCTAGGAGAAGGAAAACTCTGATTCAAACTAGCTGTATTCCGTTTAAAAACTACCCATGGCAGAGCGGTTGGATAAATACACATATACGTACAAAAATCGGATTATTTTGATATAGATATACTGTCTCTGTTACTAACAAAAATATTTTGTTTTAATTTGAGAGACTAGAAATATGTGTCAGTCTTCGATGACATTTTGTACGACAAAGAATGGCAGGTAACTGAAAAGCATTCACAGTAAACTTGTTAACGTTGCATATTAAAATCTAATGTTCACTTTTCGTAGTTAGGTAACAGTTCTAAATATGTATGTGTCAAATGAAAAGCCTTGTCAGGTCTTTGTGGGTCAGACGATATTTCTCACAAAGCCTATCGAACTGATATGATAAAATGATAAAACTTTTCTTTCTTTCATATGAAAACTAAATTTTCTACTTTAGAGAGGCATAAAAACGATCAGAAGATTTTAAGAATATCAAGTTATATCTTGAATTTTGGCTCATTGCCAAATGATGGCTATAAAAAAATAAATTTCAAACAATCTTGTGAAAATTAACAGAAATTAAAGCGGGAAAGAAAACTGAAACGGATTTTGTGAATTGTACATTTCTGCAATCACCATGCAAAAAGAGAATTGGTAGGGATTAGAACAGGCGGTCAGAGATGCCCCATCCTATCAATCGGCTGGTCACGTCAAGCTCTAACCACTATTTGATTGCCCTAATCCTATATCTCTTATTGAAAACCCTCAACTCTTTTTATCATAGGGTATGACGTTAAACTATTTGATGATGAAGTTCAAGTTCTGGAGATCTGGGGAATGGGGAACACCCCTTTATCACCATTGCTCTCAGGTCCACTCTAACCCGGTAGTACCCGTAAGGGTTCAATCTATGGGTTAAATAAAAAGAATGTGTTTAAAACAAATACCCATCAAGAATAAATAAAACGAAACGTCTTCCGCATAAAATAACCCAACAGGGGTTGAAATGCCGTAAAATCCAACCAACCAACCAATTGTTATCCTATATGTGTTAGAAGACGGTGACTGGGTGTCTTAGTGTACTGGGTATGATGTTAAACTGCACCAAGTTGTGAAGTTTCAATTCTGGAACTTGGGGAGTGTGGAGTATGCCTTTATCGCCATTGCCCTAGCCCACTCTGACCCGGAGTGGTAGTATTTGTTAGGATCCCATCTACGTGTTAAATAGATTTCTTTTAAATTAGAGTTAAAATGCTTTTTAAAAATTGAGTTTAAAGAAAAAATTGAATCCCCAACAAGAATGAATAAAACAGAAGATGACGTTCACGAATTTATTTACAAAAATACACCTGTAAAGCAGAATTGATCACTCTAATAATTTGTTTATTTACCTACAATCTATTTATTTACAAATCATATATATACAAAAAATATTTTGCATTAAATAACCCACAGCGTTGATATGCTGTTGAACAGACAATAAACAATTAGAACTTTTAACTGATCAATTGATTGATTGATTTTAACGGTAAGTCAACTGCATCTTTATGCCTGGAGGTTAGGGAATCACGTTCATTGGACATTCATGTCTGCATCTTTGTGTAGTTATTTCTTAAGACTTTTTTGCACACGGTCCATACACATGATTTTCAAACAGATCTATTTTATCTATTAGATAGGAACATAACAGGTATTACCATTCACGTAAGAGTCGATCTGGGAGTAATGGCAATGAAGGGGTAGTCCATAGACCCCAGATCTTCAGAACTGAAGCCTCATAGTTTAGTGTCATACCCAGGATATAGCTTTTTTTTTTTTACACGTTTATCTCGTAGGAAATGGAATCAGCAACGAGAGTTCAAATGATGGACAAAGTGTTTATATTCAACTTCGCGCCAATGCCATTGAAAAAGGCATGGATCAATCTGTTCTCTCCCAGCTATAGGTAAATAGTAGAGCAGACTGGGTTATTTAGCCTGAGTTAGGCAACTACTCTAAGAGAAGTAAAAAAGTTTATCTATTCTTATTTTTATTCAATTTTTTTGTCATATTTCAAATTGCGTTTAAAGTTGTCAACATTAAAAGAATTCTGATGAAATTTTAAATGAGTAAAATATTATTTTTAGTAGTTTAGTTTATCTATTTAATTCATTCAATTTATTTCGTATTGTATATAAATAAATATTGTATACTATTTGTATATAGAAATTAAATCGTTGAAAATATAAATCAAACATTTACAAATGGCTTACGGTCAAGTCACTTTGAAAGCACTGGTTCCCGCTAGATCATTGAAGTTAAGCAGCGATGAACCTGTTTACTACTTAAATGGGAGACTATTTAACCAACAACAGGTACTGTAAGAAATAGAATATCGAAATGACTTGATTCGGCATTAAATGACCCGAAAAGGGTGATATGCCGTAAAACAACCATCATTGTATTACAAATTAATAAGATATCGGTATTAAATATCCCGGAGTTGATATGCTGTTAAACAAATAAACTAAACTAAAACTAAACTTAAATCTATAATTATTTACTAAGAATTATTATCATTAGTTACTTGAAACCATATAACTATATGCAAACAAATGATTCTTATCAAACAGGAATAATTACTTTAAATCGTATAATTGTATATAAATTATTCATGTTAGGAATATTTGATATCTGTGTAAACAAATGATTGTTATCATAAAATATAAAGCGATCAAGGAAATCATTGCAATGGAACGTCGAAAATATAAATAGTTATGATTGTTATCAAAAACATACAAATGAATCAAATTTCGGAATTAAATAACCCATACGGAATTGATACGCTATTAAACAAATAAACAAAAACAAATATCAAAACTTAAGAAGTTATTAACATTTTCTTTTGTTTAATTTCTGAAAAAATATTTTTATATATTTCAAATGTTAACATAATATTCGTGCAATTCAACATTGAAAAAATCAGGGCAGTAAAAGAGGGATTACTATTATGAAACATATTGTTTATTAGGTAGTTTTAGATAAGTAAAATATTATTTTCAGTAGTTTAGTTAATCGGTTTAACCCACTTTGGGAGGCTGGGGACCAACTTTAAGGAAGTCTAGAAAGGAACAAGTCATTTTGTTCCGATTATGCATTGGTCATACAAAACTAACGCACTCTTATATACTCAAACAAGAACAACAACCACAATGTGAAACATGTCAAACACCTTTGACAGTTATACACTTATTCATGGAATGCAGGTTTTTTGTTCACATCAGAAACCGTTATTTTAAAGTAAACAATATGAAAGATCTGTTTGAAAATGTCAACATGGAGGATATTCTCTCCTTTTTGAGGGAAATAAAATTATACCATAAAATATAGACATAAAACTTATCAATACCATACAACATAATCCCCAATAATGCTAACACATTGTTAAAACCAATTACTAAAAAGTATAAATATAAATACACGATACGTAACCGTTAGGCATGACATAACCCCAGACGGGTTTATATGCCGTTGAAATCAATAAACAAACAAATAAGATATTGTCTACTATTTGTATCAACAAATTAAATCGTGGAATTTCCAAATAAGTAAATTTCAAGAGTGATTCATACTATATATCTATTGTTTCGTGTACATTATATATTCAAAGTTCTTCAAACCACTGGACACCCTGTCGGAGGGGCTTAGAATATTCTGTGTCGCCAGTAAAGGGGTAATACCTCTCCCCAAAAGGGGTTTCCCGGATATAACACTAAATTGCATTGAATGGTGAAGTTCCAATTCTGAAGATCTAGGGAGTGTGGAAAAGCACATCATTACGATTACTCCGAGGTCCACTCTGACCCGGAGTGGTACTGATTGTTAAGCCCCCATCTATGGGTCAAATAGATCTGTTTAAAAATGACTGCAAAAAACTCTTTAAAAACAACTACACAGAAAATGTAAGTATGAACGTACAATAGGCACGATTCCCTAACTATTGGACATAAGATAACTCTAGATAGGTTGATATGCCAATAAAATCAATCAATCAATCAATCAATCACAGGTCCACTCTGACCAGGAGTGGTAGTACCTGTTAGGGTCCCATCTATGAATCAAATCTGTTTAAAAATGATTCGCATTCAATAGGACCATGTGCAAAAAAATACTCTCAATAAACAACTACACAAAATATGTAAATATGAACGTACAATGAACACGATTCCCTAACCTCTAGACATAAAATAACCCTAAATGGGTTGACATGCCGTTAAAAATCAACCAACTATTTTCATCAGGTAAAATAAAAGTCTTCTCACATTTTGGAAATCAATTAAAAAAAAAGAAAGAAAGAAATATAAAGAAAAATCGAAGCTGTATGAAAAACATGAAATTTTATAGAAAGTATATTTTATGCAAAAAGTAACCAACTAAATAACTTAATAAAGTAGTGTTATATAAGACTATAGTGTTATATATATATATATATATATATATATATATATATATATATATATATATATATATGTCTGTGTGTGTGTGTGTGTGTGTTAAAGAAAGTAATAGATGTAATAAAAGTAAATACCTGATAATTCGGTTGCGTTTTTTTGTTTCACTCGCCATACCCTCTCCCCTACCACATTTGATTTGGCTCCGTGAATGGGGGAATCGAGCTTTATCTCTACTCAAGCAACCCTCATTCCGATCCAGTTGTTTGTTTGTCCGAGGGAAAAAAGCAACGGGACTAACGGACTTACAACTGTAGCTCAGCTAAGTTGTGTGCAATAGAGAAGAGGCGTACCTTAGAGGCAAAATAATAAATTATGATAAGTTGTGGTGAATGACAAGCTTTCGGTCGTGCTATTTTTAAAATGTCGTGGCTTGTCTTAGACAAGCGTTGACATCTAAAGAAGTGGGGTGGGGTGAGGAGGAAGGTAGGTAAATGTCTCAGTATTCAAATAGTTCACAACTTATAATCTAGATAATTTTTCACTTCTTTTTCTTTAATTTAATATAACGATTTCGCAATACAGTCACGAAAATTCATAAATGTTATCTTGCCTCTTTTAGTAACTTACTAAAATTTTCTTTGCTGTGGCACAAATCAAGAAGTATGGTGCGCCCTGTGAGAACCGGACTCATTATCAATGGTCTACTAATCTAACTTGCTAACCATTACACCACGTGAGGAGCCCATCTTCCCTTTTTAAAGAAGGATTACAGAAACGCTATTTTACATCCATACAGTTTGAGATGATAAATTTCACGATCATTTTCATGTGGTTACATAATGGATAAGGTAGCCTATTCATTTTGTAACGAAGTGTAATATCTGGATTTAAAAATTAACAGCTTTTGATCCCTTATTTACCAATAGCGTCGCATTTTGATTCGTTGAGAATGTCACATGACTGGAATCTGTTGGAAGTTTATTGGAGTTGAACTTAAAGCGATCGATGGAGGTGGACGCTAATAATGCGTCTCTGAGTTCTTCTCCACACACAGAAAATGTTGGGTCTTGGGGAAATAAAGATGTCAAAATTAAACCATGTCTTCGATTTCATTTTTAAAAAAATAACAGAAGATGGGCGCGAAGATGTACTACTGAAACAACACACCATACAACCCAAGACGGCCAGATAACTCAACCCGGCTCGAAGTTTTAGAAGAGAGAAGATAAAAAATCTGCCCAAGTTAAGAAGATAATAAGAAGAAGAAAGCGACTATTTTAAAATGTAATATATTTAACGTTATTATTTGTGTAAACACATACTAATGTATTACACGCATCTCTTTTGACTACGAAATTCTGAAAAGAAATCACACTGACTTTCAGAATGTTTTAAAGCAGCTTAACACACAAAATTTACGCAATATCTAGAGTAAACATATGAACATATTTACACAAAAATGTAATAAGCTTGCGTTGAAAATAAGCTCACATTAGGAAAAACAAAATGACAAACAACCTCAGCGGATATTTCTCAGTAACGACGTAAAACACATTAGTTTGGATTAACCACACATTTCGACGTAAAACACATTAGTTTGGATTATAAATATAACTTACTTACATGTGGCCAGAAAAAGTAAATTAATAGTTCTTGTGTATAATACAGTTCTCTAACTTTTGTGTTGGGAAAATAGTGCGTCTAATACACAAATAATTACCATAGGTCAATTAAAAGGATAAACCTAAAAATAAGTAAAGTAAAAAAAGTAAAGTCGTCGGGGCGGCCTAATGTCGGTATCAGCAAATCAGCGAGGGAGTATGCCCTTTTCACTAGCGTTTAGACCAAGGAGATTGTTTTTTGCATCTGAGGTGGAACGCCACACCTACTATCAGCTCCTTACTTTAACGGACAGATCCCTGTGCTACTCATATGCTTTGTTGGCGAGGACCGGGATTGATTAAATTGATTAAAAATTTACTTGAACATTTGAATTCACTTAAAAAAGTAAAAATTTGAAAATGTTAGATTGGTCGATTGATTGATCTAAATGGTATTTCAACCCGTTTAGAGGTTAGGGAATCGCGTTCGTTTTTGTGTAGTTTCTTGAGACTTTGTTTTTCACACGATTCTATCAAATAGAAATAATTCTTAAACAGATCTATTTGACCTATAATGGAACCCTAACAGGTAATATTACTACGTTAGAGTGGACTTGGGAATAATGGTAATGAAGTAGGGTTCCACACTCTCCAGAGCTCTAGGAGTGGACCCTCCCATCATGTAGGTTAGGACAATTTTTTTTTTGGGGGGGGTATTACCCATCTCCAGGGGATACAGTCGTGGTATTCTAAGCCCCGCCGACAAGAAGAAAGAAAAATTTAGATTTCAATTGGATTAATGTTTATTATCTTCCGAAATAAATCTGGGATTAAAGCAAGAGTAGTGCAATAGAGAGAGAGAGAGAGAGAGAGAAAGAGAGAGAGAGAGAGAGAGAGAGAGAGAGAGAGAGAGAGGAGAGTGTGTGTGTGTGTGTGTGTGTGTGAGAGAGAGAGAGAGAGAGAGAGAGAGAGAGAGAGAGAGAGAGAAGAGAGAGATAGAGAGTTGAACAGTTTCATCAACTCATTATAACAATATATAACAATATAACAATATAGATAGAATGATTGATTGACCATAACGTAAAGCATGTCAACCCGCAGGTTAGGGAATCCCATTCATTGGACATTTATATTTAAATTTGCTGTATAATTGTTTCTTAACAATTTTTTGCGCATAGTTATATGATGTTATATGGTTTGATACAAATAATTTTCACACCGTTGTATAGTTTCAAGTATTCCTATCAATTACAAATAATTTACCTACATTTGTATTGTTCAAGTATATACTAATAATCATATGGTTTCAAGTAATTATTTTTATTCAATAATAGTCATTTGTTTGCATGCAGTGCAAACAAATCTATTATTGGTTTCAAGTTTGTTTGTTTTTTGTTTTACGGCATATCAACCTCAGTGGTTCATTAATGCTGACTGGTTTCAAGTAACTGATTATAATCCTTAGTAAACATTTATAATTTATTTATATCTACTTTCAAAAGCGCTATTGAAAAGTGGATAGACTCCCTCGCTGACTGGCTGATACCGACTTTAGACTTTACTTACTATTCTTAATACAAACAACTTACAGTTTGATAGCATCAAATAATTTTTTAACAATATATTTTACCCTAACAACCTCTAGTACTCCAGGTCAGAGTGAACCTGGGAGTAATGGCAATGATGGAGTACTCCCCACTCATCAGAGCTCCAAGACATGCTACATGAGTAGCACCCCCCGACTAAACCAAGTTACGGGATCAATGAGAGAGTGAGAGAAAGTAACATTAGATACCAACAAAATGTTGAAATAACAAACAACATTCAATGACAAATAAACAAAGAGTAAATTCCTTGTTTATTAATTCAATTATGCTGCATACGACCACCAGGGGGCGTAAACAGCATAAGGACATGAGGGAGTTCTATGCGTATGTTGGATCAGTGAAGAATTTTCCACTTCCTTTGGAATTCTAGAGTTTGAATCTGGCCCGACTCATTTGAGTGCAGTGAGAAAATCCCGCCTTTTAAGTCACCACCTACACAAAACATAGTATCAGTGTGACATTATAACCTTGGTGCACATAGGTGCAATAATGCATATGCATGTAGGTACGATCATGTCCATATAAGAGCATGCGTATAGGCGTACTATATATGTACGTATATGCGTGTGGGGTAAGCGTATCTGTTCGGGTGTGTGGGCAAGTGTAGCGTACATATATCTATATACATGGATGAGTGTGTATAGAATATTCAAAGTTGGGAGGCCTAGGCGATAAAATAAAAAGAGAAGGATTTTTCGAGATGGGATGAAAGAGTTTTTTTAATTTTCCGTCATAAATTCTACGCTCATGCGGTCAGAGGTCAGTAGATGAGAATATTATTTTTTTAAGTGCTTTAGTTGTGTGGAAAACCACACGAGAGGTGTCAGGGTTCTTTTCCAGAAGCCCCAAACCGCATGTACTCAAGGATGAAATCGGGAGAAGAATGACGTTACCCTAAACTCCAGAGTGTTAGTTGTGTTCTGTTCACTGTGATCAAACAGAACTTAAATACGAAAGTTAACGGAAAGTTGGACAGAATGTGATAAGAAATTTTGTCTGCTGTCCGTGATTGCGAAATGAGGAATCAGCACCCATTTCCATTTTTACGGAGTGTCACACACGCTCCTTTCTATTAAGACCTCAAGGAGGAAATAAATAACCTGCCAGTATATTCCCGGAATTTTTTTTTTCGTTGTGGACTGACTCGTGGCTTGTGTAGTTTCGAACCAAACCTGAGAACGATTGTCCTAAAGGAATCTATGCAATGTGAAGTTGAATCGTTCTGTAGATGAATTGAGCAGCTACGACTTATTACTTCGCTTCATTTGTTCTTTGGCGAAGAGAACTAATCTGAACAAACCTCAACAAAGAATTGTGCTTTCTATTATATATACCTTGATTATTCAGGTATAACACGTACTTGTGTTTAATACGCACCCCAAAATTGGGACTGCAAAATTCTGAAAAAAGTATTTTGTATATATGACACAGTGAAATTTTAGAAGTTTGTAGATGCAAAATCTAATATTTGTTCAACTTTTTATCCGATTCGTATAAGCTAAAATAAAAAAATATGCAGTTTATTTATATTTTGAAACAAGTAATTTACGCTGTATTTATACCAAACACTCTGATTTTTCACATAAAACTGCAATAATATTGTGACAAAAATTATCTCACATTTGTAGAAGCACAATAATAAACAAACACATATTTCAGGGGCTATTTCTCTGTAGCGGTATAAAACAGAATTGTTTGTTACACAATAGTTAGTTTGAACCATAGATGTAACTTATATTCCGTTATAACGTCCTGAATATGATAATGCACGTAGCCGGATAAAAAGTTAAGCCCATCATCCATTCTTCAGTTTTTGTCAAACGACTTTGAACTCTGCATTTTTTTATTGATCTTAGCTACATAATTTACCTAATTATGAATTACTGAGAAAACGTCACTATAAAATGTATGAAATAATATTGCTTAAAACGCAATGGAATTTATACTACATTAATAAAAATCACGAAAATACAGATGTTTTAACAATATTAGTTAAGAGATTTTCTGTTAGCTATCAATTGAAATCTACTATAGTCCTGAAAAAAAAAAAAAAAAAAGAAAAAGAAAATCGAAAAATCGTTGTTATGAAATAAGCCTTAAATACAATTGGTTTAAAATCAAGAGATATTTTCATTGTTAAAAAAATGGCATAAAACCTTTTTGATAAAATATACGATTTGTTATATCGACAGCTTTTTAATGTGACTCAAATCAGAAACATATTAAATTAACCTAGATAAATAAAAGACGAGTAATAGAAATATTATTAGAGACGGGAAGACGTTAAAATAATTGTGGCAAAACATATATGCTGTGAAATAAATACTTTTTTGTCATTATGCAACGAATTTACAGCTCTAACTATATACAAGTCTCTGATATATCAGCATCAGCGCTTATAAACCAATAACGTTTAAGGGGGAACAACTCTGTTGACTTAATACAAGATAGTTTTAATTTACATCGAATTTGACATTTTATCAACACACAACTTCATTACTCAAAAGTATCTCGCCAGGTCGGTGAAGTTTAGAATAACTGAAGAGGGTTAAAAGCCACCTAAAAAAGAGTGACCTAAATTGCATTTGATAGTGAAGTTCCGGGCCTGGAAATATGGAAGTGAGGAGTGCCCCTTTAGTCATTACTCCTAGGTCCACACACACACACACACACACACACACACACACACTCTCTCTCTCTCTCTCTCTCTCTCTCTCTCTCTCTCTCTCTTCTCTCTCTAAAGACAAGATCAAAAGAAATTACCTATTCTTTTTAAATAAAAAAAACTGCAATGAAACTTATTGAAGATTAAAATGTTGAAACTTTTAAAACTCAGATGAAATCATTTCAAATATATAATAACCCTTGACGAGTTGACATGCCGTTAAAATCACTTTAAAACCAATCACTTCAAATGCAGATTAAAACTTTCCTGTTTATTCTGTCATCATCATCATTATGTCGCGCGCGCAGCACGAATATCCATGACAATCTTTCGCTGTACTCGGTTTTTAATATGTAATATGCAAAATCGTTTAGATCAAATTGTTTCAAGACAATCTGAGAGAATGTAGTTAAAATGCCTTAACCAGAGATCTCAATCACGTGGTACGCGGCCTGCAAATTACTTTTCTATAGCACGCGGCAGAACAATTTTCGTGACTCCTATTTTCCTAAACTTTGATAATTTGTTCTTCGTCTCTTACCATATTTCGAGTAAAATGCACATTTATATTTCAATCGCTTTCACGTCAAAAGTTGAAAAGTAGAAATAATCCAATTTTATTTACATTTAATAAAGATTCTTCATAAGAACACTAGTGAAATCTACATCGGCTTGTTTTAAAGATCTATTATGGTGGGGGAGTGACTGAAATTGTGGTGGAGGAAGACTGAAATTGTGGTGGAGGGAAGACTGAGATTGTGATGGAGGAGTAACTAAGATTAACTGAGATTGTGGTGGAGGGAAGA
>CM042163.1:26244927-26247427 GCA_023376005.1 Doryteuthis pealeii | reverse complement strand
ATATTAAATTGGTGGAAATAATTTTAGTGTTAGATTTTTCATTAATTTCATTTGTATCTACAAATTAGCAGAAATAAGTTTCATTAACTTAATATGTATCAATAAATTACAAGAGGCAACATATGTACTAATAAACTGATGGTTGACCCTCAGATACCGCCTTCAAGTGCCTATATGATAAAAAGGAAGCGCGTGGTGTAATGGTTAAAGTCATAGGAAATGAACTCGTCGCCCGCTCTGAGTTCAAATCCTGGACGTGGTAATTGCATTTCACTTAGCGCTAATACCCTTGGGAAAGGTATGAATTCTACTCCCCCTCCAGCTATGGGTAAATAGTAGGGCAGACTGGGCTCTTTAACCATGGTTAGGCAACCGGTCTAGAGAAGAAAAACTCTGAATTCAAACCTGTTAAACTCCGCTTAAGAAATTGACCTTGTGTCACATCCTGCTCGTGCGGAGGAGTTGGTAAATATATATATGATAAAAAGGGTTGGGTATTTGCCATAAGTGCAATTGGAAGAATAGGGTCGGGAGCAATACATACATAGGTGCGACCACCGGCTCGGAACCACTTGGATTCCGAGTTTTCAATGCCGGGTCTCACCAACTCAGTTCACGAGTTTCGCAGCTTGGATTTGTGCGTTAATGTGGGTTGCTGATGGTAAGTGTGGTACCAAACATTAGACGCAAAAAAAAAAAAAACAATTTCCCTGCTATTCCCTCGTTGTCCGGCTAATACCAAAAATAGGCTACTTCGCTTACTTTACTTACATTAGAAAAATGCAACAAAGAGAAACAGATTATAAACAAACACTCATTTCAAGGATATTTCTCTGTAACGGCGAAAAACCTTTAGACTAAATATAACTTCCTGCCCGGTTAGCTCAGTCGATAGAGCGTTCGGCTAGAAACCACAAGGTTCCTAGTTCGATACCGGTCCTCGCCAACTCAGTGTATGAGTTAGCACAGGGATCTGTGCAGTAAAGTAAGGACCTGGTGGTAGGTGTGGCGCTCACCTGAATGCTAAAAACATCTCCTTGGTCTAGCGCTATTGAAAGGATAGACTCCCTCGCTATATGGCTATACCGACTTGAGGCCGCCCGACGACTTTTACTTACTTACTTGGTATCCTGCCCCGAATATGACAAGGCATATAGCCGTAAATCTAGTTATATAGTTCTAGTGATAATATGCACCAAGAAATATTGTGTTGAATAAGTAAAAGTAAGTAAAGTCGTCGGGGTGGCCTAAAGTCGGTATCAGCCATCAGCGAGGGAGTCTATCTCCTTTTCAATAGCGCTAGACCAAGGAGATTGTTTTTTTGCGTTTGCACGGTGGAGCGCCACACAACCATCAGCTGCTTACTTTACCACACAGATCCCTGTGCTACTCATACGCTGAGTTGGCGAGGGCCGGGTATCGACTAGGAACCTTGTCAGCTTTGAAAACGGAAGTTGCAATAAATAAGAGGAAATGCTGGAATGAGTTTTTCCACTAGTACAGAAGAATGGAAATCAAGAGTTCCAGTATTTTACAGTTAATAGCAAATTTAAAACATCATTATAAAAAAAGATTATATTAAGAAACGTTATTCGGGAGGGGGGGTTGTAGTTCTATATTACAAAAGTATTAAAATATATACAGTCAGGTTATAATAAAGAAAAATAAAGAAAAACGTTTCTAGAAAAGAGCACTCAAAAAAGGGAGGTAATTAATACATTCATCAAAGTGATATTTGAAGATTTATAAATCTCAATCACCAGAATTATATAGGAAACCAAACATTACTATAGCTTTATGCTAAAGATAGAAGCATATATACTATATGATTGGTAACCACTTTTTAGACTTGTACCAAATACAGTGAGTTTATAAAGTCTAAGGCAGTTAAAATAAAATATCAACTCATATTTTACAAACAATAGAATCATTTAGTAGGAAAAAAAATGAAAATATAACACTGATTGTGATATTTTTATTTACGTTTTTGCCTTTTAACAAGACTGCATCTTTGTTATATTTTAAATTTGCTAGAAGAAAGTAATCGTTAATATAAAATCAGTGGATGGGTAAAATTTAGGGGCGGGGGGGGGTAAAGTGAGACTCTGGTTTTAATCTGATATTTCTTTCACCAAAGGATTTTGTAGTAAGTTTCATGATATTATTTGTGTGAAAATAATGGACTAAATGGCCGTTTTGTTGACATTTGGTTGGTTGGTTGGTTGGTTGGTCTTTAAGCATCATGGGTCACCACCCACAGCCAACAAATGTTGGTATTGAAAAATATGGCAAACTATACAATGAGCACATGTTTATGGGCCAGAGTTTCACCAGAAACCTTTTTATGACCTCTAATTGAAAAAGATTTCATATTTACTAGACTTTTGTCACACACATAAAAGCCAAAGAAAATAAAAAGAAATTACTGGAAAGGGTCAACTGGCAATATATAGCATACATTACTGACATTCAACATAAATAGAGACCAAAAACCCAATTA
>CM042163.1:26219927-26239927 GCA_023376005.1 Doryteuthis pealeii | reverse complement strand
ACTTTTCTCATTTATTCTCTATTCATTCTATATAATATATATATATATATATATATATATATATATATATTGCATATGCGTGTTTATATATATGTATATGGAAATACCATGAGGAAATTAATCCGACAATATGAGAAGAAAATATGTTTGTTATATTTTTAAAATATTTTCTTCTCATATATATATATATATATATATATATATATATATATATATATATATATATATATATATATATATATTATTGGAAGCACTTTTTTCCAATCTGGAGCCGTGACAGTGCTACCACACCAATTTGACTCAAACAAAACGCTTTGATAGATAGCTAGATGGAACTACACAATGATGCTGTGTGCTGTCCTGAACAAACCTTGGAAGTAACCCCTCCCCCAGAAAGCAGCTGGATGTCCACTAGCCTCCTATCACACGAAACTCAAAAGCAAAATTCTCCTGTGGACAACTACACATTAACTCACCAGTGTAGGCCAACCAGAAAAAAACCCACATCAATCAGCTCTGTACGGATTCTGGATTCCGTGTGGAAGACCTGCCAAGGGAAGTGACCGATAAGGAGGTATGAGTTCTTTGTCTTATATGTAAATAAAGTGTGTGCCGTTCATTTTAGTGGAGTGTTCGATTTGTTAATTTTGTATATTTAAGGGGAACTACTCAATAATTTCGTCCTTTTCATTGTTACTTTGTGAGATTCGAATTCGGGAATACCGATAGCTGGGGTTCCCCAGTGATAAATCCTTTCATATTGTAGCAAGAGAGTCATGGGTATCCGAGATATTGGCGCGAACTGATGATGATAACTTGAAACTGCGTTTTTGTTTATTGGAAATAATAATTTTATTACAGGAATAAATAACTCAATAAGACTTCAACAAAGCTTACCTTTTTTCTTAAAAAAAACAACTTTTAGTGAGTTATGTGTAAATATAAAGATATGAAAAAATAATATATTTCAAACATCCCAAAAACGGTTTAGCGAAAATACTGAAATTTTGGCATATTATGATGCATAAAAATGCATCCAGAATATTTTGTTTTCTTATATCGTCTGATTTACTTCCATTTTTCTCTAATATATATATATATATATATATATATATATATATATATTATATATATATATATAATAAAAAGATCAGCAAAATGATTGGAATTCTGTTTTTTTTCTATTTATTTCGATTCCTCAATATTATAGCATTCATGAAATTAGATATCATATGCAATATTCAAGTAGCAATTGTATTAGTCTGGGTTAACAAGGATTTATATATATATATATATAATATATATATTATATATATATATATATATATATGTATATGAATTTAACATTTTTTAAAAAAACAAATGTGTGTGTGTGTGTGTGTGTGTGTGGATTGGAGCAGCAACAAGAGTAATAGTAGTAGTAGTAGTAGTAGTAGTAGTAGTAGTAGTAGTAGTAGTTTTCATCTCGTATTCTTTTTCATTTCAGTTTTTTAATTGTTTTCTTTTTTTAACACAAATCATATTATCAGTATCTACATCACTGTCCATCCTATTGATGGAGCTTAGAATACTCTGACAGTATCCCATAAAGAGGGATAAGACATTACCCTCCAAAAATAGGGTGTCCTGCGTATTATACTCAACTGCATCTGTAGATCCGAGGAGTGTGGAGTCCCCATTCATTGCCATTACTCCTAGGTCGACCCGAAGTTGTAATAACTTTTAAGGTCCCATCTATGCGTCAAATAGATCTGTTTTAAAATAATTCGTATTTGATAGTTCCCATCAAATTTGACTCACTGATGGTACCCTAAAAGGTACTACCTCTTCAGGTTGACCTACGATTAATAGCAATGAAAGGGTACTTCACATCCCTCAGATCTCTAGAACTTGAACTTCATCATCAAATGAAGTTTAGTGTAATACATAAGACACTTCATTTTATGCAAAAACAAAACTCTTAAGAAACAACTACATAAATATAAATATGAACATACAATGAACGAGATTCCGTAACTTCTATGTATTCAATGAACCTAGACGGGTTGACGTGTCGTTAAAATAAATTCATATACAAATTCGAAAATAAAATCTAATCTTTTGGTTCGACTTGATAAAGTTTATTTTTGTATTTCATTCTACTCACACTCTTTGTGAATTCTAAATTTAATAACATTAATGTTAAAATATCTCCAACGAATAAAAAAAAAAGCTTATTACGAATGTCCTCCTCCTAATTTAGTGTCGGGTTAGTGATGTTCAATTCTAATATTCCTATTTCAGGAAGAACTGCATTGCTAATACTTTAATTAGTCTTACTGTATCTGCGATATTCAAGATATTTAAAAACTGTTAATATTTCTGTGTAGTTTAAATTTAACCTGGACAAATAGGAATTCTTTTATGATATTATGATTCCCAACTTGTTCACCATCCTTGTCAGAAGATTATTTAGATATTCTTCTGAAGGTTTCAGTAATATCAATTCTGCTTTTCTAATAAAGATAAATTCTATAAAAAATAGAAATATTGACATTTTTTAATCAGCTATGGGGGGGGGGGCAATAATGTGTTAACAGGGTGGTGAACATGTGGAGACTATTGGGAATTATATCATAAAGGTGCTACCATAAGAGTGTTAACATTTTTTAAACACCCTGTATATTGTCTGCTTTAATTTCATCAAGAAAGAAAGAAAGAAAGAAGGTATCAATAGACATAAATTTAATAGTTTAATTTGATAATTACCGATATATATATATATATATATATATATATATATATATATATATATATATATATATATATAGAGAGAGAGAGAGAGAGAGAGAGAGAGAGAGCATAATTTTAAGCACAATTTGTTCCCTGATAATTTTGAAAGACAAATCTTTTATATATTTTTTATTTATTTGTTTATTTTATTTTATTTCATTTATTTATTTTATTTTATTTTATTTTATTTTTTTTTTTGAACGAGTTAATTCGTCTCTTTGAAATGGAAATTATATAAAAAGAATATTTACTTACCTCAGACAATAGCATTAGCCAACCTCCCTCTTTACTCTTCTTCATCGTCAATGTGACCAACAAGACTGACAGGCTTGTGTGTCGTGCTTGGTTGGGTCTCCGAGTTTGTTATGGGCAGGGACTTGTTCACGCCTCACTGGTTACCCACGCCACACTCGCTACTCTATCGTCCATAATCTCTTTTGTAAGCAACAGCCCACGTGGGGACGTGCATGGTTGTGTGCGTGTGACACAATAGCGTCAACAGGCTGGCTGCACAGGTTTTACGATCGAGTCAAACGCTTTTTTGCAAATCACCACCCAGGGATTAAGAAGAAGTAGAGGAAGAGGAAGAAGAAGAGGAGAAGTGTGTGTTTGTGTGTGTGTGTGTGTGTGTGTGTGTGTGTGTGTGTGTGTGTGTTGGTGTGGGGAATGGGGCTGGGTGACTAGCGGATAACCACTTTCTTTATGTGTGGTTGCTCCATGTAATCCGGTCTTGCAATGACTTTTCCTTTCTTTTTCAGTTCAGTCCCACCATGATTTTTTTTTTCTGTTCAAGTGTCACCATTTTTTTCTCAGTGTTCTGAACCTTTTCTTCTAGACAAACATAAAAGATGAATTGTTATTTCCGTTGTTTTTTGATGTTTTATGATAAAAGTATTTTTGACCTTCCCTACATCCCATGATCCGGTTGGACTGTGATATTCTCAGTAAGAGAGAGAGAGAGAGAGAGAGAGAGAGAGAGAGAGAGAGAGAGAGAGAGAGAAGAGAGAAGAAAAGAAAAGAAAGAAAATAACAGAAAAGAAAGAAAATGAATCGTAGACAAAAAAAAATGTATTAAAACTTGTTAATTTTGAAAGTTTTACATTTTTATTTTAGAAAAGAAAACTTTGTAGAAATATATATTTGTTTATTCTTTTACCCATCACTTTATTTATTCTTATATTGGCATTTCAGTCTCGGAAGACTATAATATTGTTTTTGTGCCCCGGAAGTTACAGGTGCCTCTTGTGACTGTGAAGTCCAATGTTTGAAAAACATTATCAACCACAGATGTCGCATGTATAGGCTGTCCTTGAAGATGTTGATTCGCCGGTGCTTTGTTGTCTCTGCTTTCTTCTGGACCTCTTAGCTTCATGGTGTTGCGTCATAATCATTCTTATGAATATCTAAAACAAATCTATATTATGCGATGTTATTCCCTCCAATCGGGCAATGTCAGGTAACCTGTTTAGTTTTCTAATAATTATAAGAAAAGAGTATTGTTCTTAAATTCACACCATAACAATTTCTAAATATTTCGAGCGAGATTCTGGTATTATTTCACTCCTTTTGAGTTTTTCAAACCAGCGTTAGCCGGTGGTCTTTCACTCGAGTCAAAGCAACAAGTCTCTTCAGGTTACCATTACTCTTATGGGTATTCTACCAACAATGCTTTTATTTGAATACTCTCAATTCTTCTTCTGGTTTTCAATTTCTCCAGTCTCTTCTCCAAACCCCTGGGGACCGTTCCAAAGGCACCAACTACAATTGGAATCAACTTCACACCCATGTTCTACAGGTTTTTCAATTCTCTGGCAAAGTCCAAATATTTGTCTATCTTTTTTGTTTTTCTTTCATTTTCTCTCTGTGGTCCGCCACAAAGAATCTCATTAAAGAATAAACACCTCGACAGCTCCCACCTTATAAGATATTCTGGACCATTCTTAAAATGGACAAGGGATGAACTCAGACAAATGGACCAAAGGACAAGGAAATCGGTGATGGGAAATAAGGCATTGCACCCGAGAGATGACATAGATTATATGAGTAAAGAAAAGAGGATGAATAATACTCGCCAGGGCTGAGGATTGTTTAGACGCAACAATTCAAGGGTTCGGAGAATACAAAAAAATCAAAGAGAGACTAATTATAGCAGCCAGCAACAGATTATAAATAGAAAAACCTCTAGGAAAACAGTAAAATAACAAAGGAAAAATAGGAAAGAAAACAACTGTACGAATATTTCATGCAACAAAATAAGGAAATCGCACACAGATATCCTGGACATGGATTAGAAGGGAAACCCAAAGAGAGAAACTGAATTTCTCATAATAACAGCACAAAATGTCATAAGAATCAATTATATCAGAGCAAAAAATTGAAAATACGCAACAGAAGTGTAGAATGTGTGGAGACAGAGTTGAAACGGTTAATCACATAATAAGCGAATATAGCAAACTAGCACAAAAGGAATGCAAGACTAGGCCAGACTGGGGGGGGTAATCTTCTGGTAATTGTTCAAAAGATTAAAATTTGACCCGACTAATAAATAGTAAAGACACAAACCAGAATCTACTCTAGAAAATGAGACCCATGAAGTTCACTGGGATTTTGAGATACAGACGGATCACTGAATTCCAATCAAAAGGCCAAACCTTGTGCTAATTAAAAAAAAAAAGATCGTGTTATCTTGGGTTTTTTGCTGTTCCAACGGGCCATGCAGTGAAAATGAAAGAAAGCAAAAAATGAAATAAAATAGACAAATATTTTGATATTGCCAGAGAACTGACTATCGGTGACAGTGATACCAATTGTGGTTAGTGCGTTTGAAACGGTTACCATATGTTCGGAAAATAGACTGAAGGAATTAGAGATAAGAGAAAGAATCGAAACCACAGCATTTTAAAAATCAGTTAGCCTACTTAGAAGAGTCCTGGAAACCAGAGGAAACTTGCTGTCACTCAGAATTCAATGAAAGAACACCAATTTTTGTAAAAAAATCGCAAGGAGTAAAATAATGATAATATACGATAGATGTAAGAAATTGTCACATCAAATAGATGGGCTCAAAGGGAATAAGTTTCCTTATGTTTTGATTTAATTATTATTTTGAATTTTTCACATCAGCGATAGACTGGAGTCTGAGTGACAACAAATCTCCACAGGTCTCCAGGACTCTTCTGAGTATTCTAGCCGATTGCAACAATGCAGTTGTCTGGAAGGTATCGATTCTTCCTCTGATTTCCAGTTCTTACAGTCTTTTTTGGGGACCGTTCCAAGTGCTCCAACTACTATTGGTATCACATTCACCTTCATATTCCACAGTTTTTTTTTTTCAATTCCCTTGCGAGATCTAGGTATTTGTCAATCTTTTCGTTTTTTTTTCATCTTCACCCTGTGATCTGCTGGAATTGCCAAATTTAATAGTCGACAAGTTTTTTTTCTTTTTGTTTTCTTTTTTTTGTTAATCAATACTAGGTCTGGTCTCCTGACTGGGATAATGTGATCCGTCTTTATCTCAAAGTCCCAGAGAATTTTATGCGTTTCATTCTGAAGAACAGATTCTGGTTTATGCCTATACCATTTAGTGTAATTTTTTGCATAATTCCCAGTGTATTACTTTCACAACCAAGTCGTGCCTAGCTTTGTATTCCTGTTGTGCTAGTTTGCTGCATTCACTTAATACACGGTTTATGGTCTCATCTCTGTCACCGCACAGTCTACATTTACTGTTCTGTTGCGTCTTATCAATTTTTGATTTGATATAATTTGTTCTTATGACATTATTTTGTGCAGCAATTATTAGCGATTCAGTTTCTCTCTTGAAGTTTCTTCTTAACCATGTCCAAGTCTTTTTATGTGCAACCTCTCCGATTTGTCGTTTGAAGTGCCCATATAATTGTTTTTCTTCCTATCTTTGTTTTCTAGTTTTGGTTGCCTTTCTTTTTGACCATATATTACATCTGCTGTTGTTGACTGCCATAAGTAATCTTTCTTTGCTCTCTTTTGTGTATTCTTCGAGTCCTTGGATTGTGGCGTCTACACAGTCCTTTATGTTGGCACAAACTCTTCCAACTTCATTTCTTGATACATATAGCCTATCTTTATCATCTCTAGGGTGTAGAGCCTTGTGCATCGTCATTAATTTCCTAGTCCTTTGGTTGATCTGTCTGAGTTCTTCTTTTGTCCATTTTAAGAATGGCCCAGAGTATCTTATAACGGGGACGGCCAGGTATTTCTTTCTTTGATAAGCTTTCTGTCGTTGAGCTTGGTTTCTAAGAGCTTTCTTGTTCTTCTGATGTATTCTTTTTAAACTTTTTATTTAATCTCTTTTTGTTTTATATTGTCTTCTAAAATTCCTAAGTATTTGTAAGTTTCTTTTCCTTCAGTGATTTTATAGTGTCCTGATTATTATTATTATTATTATTATTATTATTATTATTATTATTATTATTATTATTTCACTCCTTGCGAGTCTTCCACGCCAGCTCTAACTAATGTTTTTTCTCTGGAGTTTGAGACTTCTCTGGGACTCGGTCTTCCCCACATCCGTAGACCGTAAAAGAAAAAAAAAAAAGAGAAATATGTACTTAGAAATTTATAGAAACTAGACGCAAATCCACGTGGAGGCTGAAGAATGTATCGACCGAAATTAAGAGAGAAGAAAAGATAGTATAGAGGGATGGTATCCAAGCATTGTAGAGTAGTCACCAATTTATAACGGAGAGAGGCGGTTATTATTAAGTATTTAGACTAAGTACTTATCACACTATAATAATATATTAGTAAATAGCAGAAAAGACAAAGAACGCATGCATATAACAAACAAAATATGTATGGCACAAAAATTACAATGGTAGTAAAGAATACTGGGTAAAGTTCTGTAAAAGTCCTTTTTTGAATGTTCAATGTTATAAGATAAGTAAAGTTGTAGAATTGTCTTAACTGAGAAGGAAAGAGTAGTGTGTTTAAAGTCAAATCATCAGTCAGGGTATTTAGAGAGAGAGAAAGATATAGTTTGTTCGTACCTTCAGCATGTATGCGAAATGTCATTAAAACGGGAGACGTGGTGTCGTTTATGAAGGCGAGATCTTTCTGACTTATTATCCGAAAACCTCCGTATTTATAAGATTCTGGTAGGCTCCAAAAGGGGTCTATTTGATAAACTTCTTTTTAGGCGTGAACGTCTCTGATTGGTCGAAAATTTAATATTTTTAATATTTCAATTTTCTTTTTACAGGTTGCGCAATCCGCTTGCGCAGATCATTGTTTTCGTCATTTAACTTTATCCTTCGTAGTAATAACTTCCGGTCCACCACAATAGAAACAGTAGTTAGAAAAGTGAATTCTAAATTCAACTAAGTTGCTGTTAAAATGTCTACTTTACCAACACCATTACAGTCGTGCATTCACGTTGAAATGGTTAAAAAAAAATATCACAAATCAGACGAAAGAGAACAGAAATAATGTTCTGCTTTTTATTTTGTTTATAAATAAATATTAATTCGCGAAAAAAATAAATGTTGATTCTCAGTGAGGGAATATGATCATTTTTCATACTTTACTTTCTATTCGAAAAAAAAAAACTAAAAAAAAAAAGTATGGAATTAAATCATTTTTAAATATTTTCAAAACTGCCTATAATTTTTTAAAATATTTTAAAACTGTTTTTGAAATTTTAAAAATTGTTTGTCCTTTATTTCCTTAATAAGACTTTAATTATTTCTTTTCGTTTGTATTTTCTTAATGATCTCATCATTTTCATAATGATTGTATCAGTTGTTAATTAATTTCGTTTTCAGGATTCATTCATTAATGAAAGGAATTATTTTTAAACGTTTTATTTTAGAAATATATTCTTTTATTTTTTCACTTAATATGATTTTTTTTCATTTTCTAAGAAAACATTTCTGTCTGAGAAAATATGTATATTTTTTATAAAGATAAGTCCTCAGAGAATTTAAATCGTTAAAAAGATTCTGAAAAGCGACACACCTTCTTGCAGAAAATCTGCCCTGAAACGTAAAATAAAAATTTGTATTAGAATTCAAATCAGTTTTTTAATATATTTTTTAAATTTTTTTATTTAGCGAGTTTTTTTTACTCAAACTCTAACTGAGGATTTTTTTTCTTCAAGAGTCTGAGTGACTACAAGTTTCCTCAGCTTTCCAGGACTCTTCTCAGTACCCAGCTAGAAACAATTTCTAACGTATTTTTGTCTAAAAATAAAAACTATTTCCTTATAACTTCCTTTCAATCGATTGAATCTATTTTTTTTTTAATACAATGTTTTTTTGTTTTTTTTTATTCAATCCCAGTTTTTGTAAGACTTACATGATCCCTTTTTATTCTGAAATGAGAGTTGTCTCCCCTTTAAATGATTTGGGTAACATCATGTTCTGAGTACTTTTGATACGCTCTAAATCTACTTAGGTACGTCAATAAACCAAACATTTAGTTTGTGTCCATCTTACTGACACAATTGAAATGTATAAGATTTTTAATGTTTTGATAGGAAAAATATCATTCCTATGTATTTATGCGTTGATGTACCTAAAGGATTGCATTAAGGAGTTGTCTCCCTTTATTATTACGCCAAAACACAACATTGATTATAATTTACTATGAAGTAACAGTTTTCGTCGTAGGAAATAGACACAGTGGCCCGAGTTCAAATTCTGAGTAGGGCTGTTTGCATTTCACATGGTACTAATACCATTGTAAAAGGCCCACATCAAAATATTCTTATTCCAGCTATGGGTAACTATTAGGGTAGACTGGGCTCTTTAGTCTTGTTATGGAAACCGAAAAGAAAAATAATGAATTGAAACCTGTTATAAGTAAAGTCGTCGGGGTGGCCTAAAGTCGGTATTAGCCAGACAGCGAGGAGTCTATCTCCTTTTTATTAGCGCTAGACCGAGGAAATTGTTTTTGGTGTCTGAGGCGGAGCGACACACCTACCCTCAGCTCCTCACTTTACTGCACTGATACCTGTGCTACTCATAAGCTGATGGTGAGGGCCGGTATCGAACTTAGTCGGGTGTTCTACCGACCGAGCTAAACCAGCCCTACTCTGATTAAAAGCTGACCTTGTGTCGCATCCTGCTCGTGCGGAAGGGTTGGGTAAATGCATATTTATAATTTCAAATTGCGTGCCTTTTATGTCTGATTAATTAGCAAGTGTAATCGCAAGGTTCTTGGTTCGATACCAGCCCTCGCCAACCCAGCATATGAGTAGCCCAAATTGGGAAATCTAATCTGTAGGGTACATCTAACTGTAGGTGTGGCGCTCCACCCCAGCAAAAACAATCTCCCTGGTTTATCGCTAGCGAAAAGGGGATAGACACCCTCACTGTCTTCCAATTTTACTTTTTACTTACTTTTTAATAAGCAAGTATCTTTTTTTTTATTTCTTGTTTTAAATGCTCGAATCTTGGCTCTTCTTCACATTCATATTCTATACTTACAAGCAATAAATAAATAAATAAATAAATAAACAAAGTTGGATGTCTGTTTGGTATTTTGCAGTAATCTATTTCAAATTACCCCCAAAACGAAGACCATAAAACAAAGTTTGTTTCAATTTGTTTTAATTTGTTTGTTTGTTTGTTTTTTTTTTTTTTTGTCTATTCATTTATCTATTTCTCATGTCTAGCGTGCATAACACAATTTACATTAATAACGCTGTAAGATTCAAAGTTGGAACACAAACAAACTCCGACAAAGGTTGAGGGACAAAACATTTTATATAACAGCACAAGAATTAACAGGGTACATAATACATATTCAAGAGTAGAGATAATGACACATTCATGAATGGTAAAATACAAGATATTTAGGTATCAAAGAGATACCTAAATGTACATAAAAACGTAGTTAAGGATAAATGACTACAGGATAGTCATATATCGTATAAGAGACTTACTAGCAGTGATTGGCCAGTGTTAAGGGCCGAAGCCCCAACGAGAAAGGGGTAGACCGTGTCTAACCCATGTGATCTCGTAGCGAGCAGCAGGCAAAGAGAGCAAGACAAGTTCAAATCAGCCGCTTAAATACACCAGGCTCCTAGCGGGAACCAGCGACACTATACGGGTAGACAACTCTCCAGGCAAATACGAAAATAATCCCACAACGCCTTGTTATCACGGGTTTGAATATACAGAAAATATCCACTGCAGAGGGATATTTCCCACAAAAAGGGGATGTCTCGGATATGACGTTAAACTGCATCTGATCATGTGACCCCAGTTATGGAGATCTGGGGAATGTGGACTACATTTGCACTAAACCTCATGTAAATAAAAATCAACGTGACCAAATGAGGACATAATATTCACACAGATTAGAAGGTTCAAGTTCCACCAAATATTTTTACTTACAGTAAAACAAAATCAGGTGTTCTTAACAAAACAAAAGAAATCAATAGGTATAAGCAATAAATGAGTTAAATCTTAGGAAGGAGTATTAAGAATTCTGGGGTTATCGTCCTTTGTCTGTGAGCCTCTGTTTCAAACCAACCAATCATGAGCCAGCATACTTTGGCGGTAAAGCCGAATAAGCAAACTCATGCATCTTCTGATTCAGCCCTCACCAGAGACAGACCTAAATAAGGGTCGCTTCTATTCTTCAACAGACAACCAGAATCGGAGTCGGACGCAAGCAGAAGCCCATCATATCCGAACTTATCAGAAGGCCGTAGCAATGGGCTCCGTTAATACCCCATATCTCAGGATACACCAGTTAAGTGACAAATATTATTTGCGCAAACGAAACTAAAGTTTGCAATTCTTTATATGTAATACAAGTCTTTTATTCATAATTCTTGTCGTTTGGTTATTTCTTTGACTCTTAACCTGTCTGCCACACTCGTGATTAACTCCAGTACAAACCTCGGAGTACTGCCGCTAGTGTCCTCTTTTCTTTATAGTAGATCAGTTAGAAAAACAATTCGTATTCGATTGGACCGAGAAAAAAAACCTCTTAAGAAACAACTAAACAAATATGAAATATATATGTACAATGTACACAGTCGCCTATGTTCTGCAGGAATAACTCCAAGACGCGTGTGTATAAAAATACGTGTTTATTTGTCTACGTCATTTCAGGGACTGCCTCGATGTCAAAGCCCCTTAAGGCGTTACAGATATTGGGGCCGCTTATGTATATAAGTCGACCAACATCCCCCATACATACAAAAGTCTGAAATGTTTATTTTTATGTGAGTTGCTATTCACCATAGCGGTTAGATGTCTTGCCGGCAGTGACCAACACCCTAACCTCTGGGTATACAATAACCCTAGACTATTTGATATGGCGTTAAAATCATTAGCATGATGAGAAAGACAAATCGCCTCATCCATGGTTTGAACTCGGGCCATCGAGTCCATTTCCAACAACGATAATCAGTATGTAGTGCGGAGTCTTTGATCGAGCAGTCACTGGGATATGTATGGAGAGGTAAGAGGTTGTGTTCTTAGGCTTTTGGCTTTTAACCCCATCTCATTTGGAGGTCGCGCTGAAAAGGAAGGAATTCAAGGGACGAAAAAGAAAGAGACAAAGGCAGAAGGTGGTTTTATGACTTAGGGTTTATTGACAGGTCATAGTCGCCATTGATATTTTGTGGCAAGAGAATATCTACCTGGCCAGTAGGAACGACCAGATATAGTTAAGGCCTAAACTCGAATGGCCGAGATATTCTCTTGGAGGTCGGAACTGTTTTTCTCGCACAGGCGCGGAGGGTTCTTCTGGTGAAGGCTCAAGGAGGTTTTTTTAATTCTAATTTTATTTTAATCTCCACACACGTCTTCCTCTACCAGAGAGGTGTTATGCATAAAAAATTAAATCAAACTGTCCAATACTGGAATATTTTTGAGTAGCCCGTGCCCCAAGAATATAAGTATCTGTCTTTTTAAAAAATATATAGTGATATATCTTAATAGTGTATATCAATTTGAACTAAAATCATTGTCTTTGCATGGAATTTTGAACCAGAAATCGCATTTTCCACACAAAACACTATTTTCTTATATTTTCTGTTTACTGCCCTATTCTGGTAATGAGTGGGTAATGTTTCATTTTTATATTGGGATTTATCAATTGAGTTCGATAATAGCTAGATGTTGATGAGTGTTTGACAATTCCCGTATTTCTATATCTATCGACGCCCACACTTTTACGTGTAAGGAGATTGGCATTTTGATTTTAATTTCATATCATTAGTCCTAAATCTCTATCCATAATTTGTACTACACCCATATCCATAATTTGTCTTAAATCCATAACTATAATTTGTCTTAAATCCCTATCCATAATTTTTCATAAATCAAAAATATGTCCTAAATCCATACCCATAATTGGTTCTAAATCCATAACCACAAAAATGTCCTAAATCCTTATCCATCATTATGAATCCCTATCAATAACTTGTCCTAAATCTCTACTCATAATTTGTCCCAAATCTATATCTATAATTTGTCCCAAATCTCAATCCATAATTTGTCCCAAATCCTTATTCATAATTTGTCCAAAATCTCAATCCATAATGTGTCCCAAATCCCTATCCATAATTTGTTTCAAATCCCTATCCATAATTTTTCATAAATCCATAATTTGTCCTAAATCCTTATCTATAATTTATCCTAAATCCCTATCCGTAATTTGTCTCAAATCCTTATTCATAATTTGTCCCATATCACTATCCATAATATTTTATTTTTCAAAAATATTGATTTAAATCACAACAAATGTTCATACACACGCATACACACATTTACACACTGATACACATAGAAATGCATGTATTCGCAAGTAATCAATTATATTTCTTGTAATACCAGTCTAAATCAGCCTCAGGTAATTCGCAAAACTTTTAAACCAAATCATTAATTAAAATGTTTTAGATGTGAGAAAATTTAGAAAGCCGACATCTTAACATTAAAAGAAAAAACGAAATAAATCTGTTGTTCAATATAAATGATTCCCTTTTGATAAAAATGTAATTTTTTTGCTCCAATAAAATAAACGTGTTAAACATGATTAAGGCAGATAAATTGTCCATTTACAACAAACTGACAGCAGCAATGATAAATGGACACACAGTTTTTGTTGTTGTTGCTGTTGTCATGTAATTTTCAAATGTTTATGGTTTGTTTGTTTTTTATTGTAAAAGAAGAGGATTTAATAGTTGAGCTGAGCTGAAGAGTCGATCAATTAAACTCGGGATTAATGAAAAGAGTTTAATCCTTCTGGTTCTGGACAATTGTTAGAAGGGGAATAAATTGAACTGAAACATTAACCCTTTGTAGTACATCGATAGTTGAAAAAATATTTATCTTTAGCCAGGGCCATTTTTTTTTGGAGGGGGCACTGAGGGACCCGATTGGGAATATTTTAATAGGTTCCCAGGGTCACAACCAAGGTCTGACATAGACTGATTGATTGGTTGATTTTAACGGCGCGTCAACCATTCTAGGTTTATTTTATGCATAGAGATTATGGGATCTCGTTGATTGTACGTTCATTTGTGTTGTACTTTCTTAAGGATTTTCTTTGTCCAAGGGCCTATTGAATAAGAATAATTTTTAAAACAAATTTGACATATAGATGGGACCCTAACAGGTACTACCATTCTGGGTCAGTGGACTTTGGAGTGATGACAATGAAGAGGTACTCCATACTCCCCAGATCACCAGAATTGGAGCCTCCCTATCAGATGTAGTTTAGTGTCATACCGAGGACACACATTTTTTTTTTTTTGGGGGGGGGTAACCTTCTGCAGGGGTTACAGCTTTTTATAAAGAATATTGATAAGTGTGTATTTATATAATGGATTAGGGATAGGGATATGGGACAAAATGGATAGGGAGTTAGGACAAATTATGGCAGTTTATTGAAATAGTAATTTTTTTTTTCAGATGGTTTGGTTTGTTTTGTTTTGTTTTACGGCATATCAACCTCAGTGGGTCATTTAATGCCAATGAAGTTTTGAAATAAATCAATTCTTAATGGATAATACAATTTTTTTATAAATACATTTTTCTATTTAACCCATAGATGGGACCCTAACAGGTAATACCACTCCAGGTCAGAGTGGACCAGGGAGCAATGGTGATGAAGGGGTGCTCCACATTCCCCAAACCTCCAAAACTGGAACCTCACCATCAGATAGTTTAACGTCATTCCCAGGACATGTAGACCCGCAGCCACCGCCTTCTAGCATAAAAAGGGGTTGGGAAATAGTAATATTCTGATTGAGTAGTATAATAAAATACATTTGGCTAACCTTACATTTTTACTGTCTTATGGAACCAATAATATATATTTAGGTGTCTCAAACAAAGTTCCTGGTAAAGCTGAACCAGTTTACAAATATTTTAGAAAAACCATTGTGCTATTTAATATCGCTAGACCAGGCAGATTATTTTTGCGTATGAGGTGAAGAGCCATACCTATCATTCTCATGTTACCGCACTGATCCAAACTGAACTACTCGTGTACTGAGGTGGCGAGGGTTAGTATCGAACACGGAACCTTATGGTTTGCAAGTCGGATGCTCTACCGACTGAGGTAAATCGGACGAAGAGGAAGACCATGACAAAAGAAACTCCATCATCCACCATGATTTGATCCAAATTTAATGAAACAGTCTTCCAAGAACAAACAACAGTGTAGAGACTTGGCACAGGAGGATCAATCACACTGACCAGTGTTGAACTGCAAATGATAATCCGATAAAAAAGGAAGAAAAACTTGAAAGAGAATATAAACTTTCAACAGTTTTAAGAAGACATGGAACTGTCTCTTTAGATGAAGATATACTGAGAATTGCACACAATTTAGGATTTTGGTTCATGCAAGAGACTTCATAATATAGAAGATGTAGGTTAATAATGGTGAAGACTAATACTTTATTTTATGTGAACTAAAGTACATTAATATTTACATATCATTTTAATATTTCATTTTGAATTAAAAAAAATAATAAAATGTCGAATGAAAACAATTTTAGTCACCCCTTATTTATGTTGTTTTTCGGTCACTTTCTCAATATTCATACCATTTTGTCACTTTCTTGTGATGTAACCCTTTTGATATGTAACTTATCTATACGTTAATACTCTTGTTCCTTAATCTTACGACCGTTATCATCTGGCAACACCCTCAGATTAAAAGTGAGACAGTCCAAATCGTAGAAGATTGAAAGCAAAAAATGTAAATACTGATTATCTAGTGTTGTTTATACGTCAATTCTTATTTCTTATGAGTGTCGTCACCTAAGCTAAATAATGGACCATTCCGTTTTTATTATAAAGATAGAAAGGAAAGAAAAAGGAAATGCTATACAGAAAAAATATAATAAGAAAGAAAGAAACTATGAAAGAAAGAAAGCGAGAAAGAGAGTAGGGGAAAGATAGAGAGAGTGGGTGAGTGCGCGGAAGATTATGGTAATATGTTTCAATCGAACGTAATGAAAAGATGAAAAAGGAAAGAAAGAAAAAATAGTGAGAGAGTTAAATCAAGATTATTATACTTTTTACATATTGAGGTATTTTTCCATAGCTCTTAAATATATATATAAAACGTTCTAATAATTAAATTATCATACTGTGGTATATCCACAGATCGTGCTAATCTTCAATAATATATTAATTTATATCCTTTATAGATAGGCATGGCAAAATTTCACGTGTTTTTTTTTTGTTTCTTTTTTAACTCACCATGAATTAAAATTCAACAAAACTTGGAAAAAAGGAATAATTTTTACTGTATTAGGAAGAGGGAGGAATTTTTTTAAAGAATCACATGTAAAAATTATTTGTTTTACAGTCTTTAAAACGGAAGAATTTTATAAATTAAAATCTGTATCTGTCAAAATGGCGCATTTTTGCTGTTTTTCTCTCTTGAAAATGTACTCTTTTATTTTATTTTTATAATTAAGAAATTTATTGAAAATTTATTTGGTATGTAAATTTCGGCTTTGTTATTAAGGAAAAATAAGTGACAATTTACAATTTTGATTTTTTATAAAAGTTTACCGAAATTTTGATATATTATACTATTCTGATATAGTATACTATTCATTTTCCTTACGAGGCCCGAAAATAGGATTCATATTTACATGTTGGTTTAGTGTCAATTATTAATTCTTTGCAGAGTGATCTCCCTTTTCCATCTAACTGGGATTTAAAACTGACGACCAGAATTTCTTCTGAATTGGTTCAAACTTGAGAAAATTTGAGATCTAATTCATGTTAACAGTACCAATGAATATAAGGTTTGCAAGTGTTAGGCGTCCGAAAAGAATTAAGTTAGTCTTTAAGAAATTGAAACAAGGGAGATAACTCTATATAAAGTTATCTCCCTTACTCCTGTACAACTATTTTTTTTTCAATAGGACATTTAAATTTTATCCTTTAAGCCAAACAATTCCAACATTTTCAGTTGATGTATAAGAAATTGAACAATATGTCATGAGCTGGATTGTATTTCAAATTAACTGGCTAACATATTTTCATAAATGATTACTCGATTTTAAGAATATATTTGTCTGAAAAAGAACGTATTAAGAAAGCACCATGTCTCTCTCACTCTCATCCACACACACACACACACACACATATATATATAGGTAGATAGATAGATAGATATAGATTTTTTTTCGAAAAATCGTTAAGAACTAGAGGCATAACTCTTACAGCTATTGCAGCTAAAATATATAATGCCCTTCTTCTTAATCGCATCCGACCCGAAATAGAGAAAATCCTTAGGAAAGACCAAAAATAGGTTCCGCAGAAATCGATTCACAACCTCTCAGATCCTGAATATTCGACGGATCATAGAAGGGGTTCGAGCAAAGAATCTAGAGGCAACGCTGCTATTCGTAGATTTCTCCAAGGCATTTGATTCCATACACAGAGGGAAAATGGAACAAATACTACTAGCATACGGTCTCCCCAAAGAAATGGTTGCCGCTATAATTATGCTCTACAAAGACACTAAAGTAATGGTACGCCCACCTGATAGCGACACAGATTTCTTTGACATCGCCACTGGAGTTCTACCTGGAGCACCATATAGCACCATATATATTTATAATATGCCTTGACGATGTACTCCGAACATCATTAGATACCATAAAAGAAAAAGGTTTCACACTAAAAAAGGCAAGAAGCAGGCGATATCCCGCACAGACTGTCACAGGTGCTGACTACGCTGATGACCTTGCACTTCTTGCAGATACACCGGCACAGACCGAGTCACTACTGCATAGTCTGGAGAAGGCGGCAAAGAATATCGGCCTCTATGTGAACTCTGATAAAACTGAGTTCATGTGTTTCAAAAAAGAAAGGAGACATATGAACACTAAACGGTAAGCCTCTAAAGTCAGTAGAACAATTCACATACCTAGGTAGTAATATCTCATCCACAGAAAGCGATGTTAATACACGAATAGGAAAGGTATGGTCAGCCAGAACCAGATTAACAGTCATATGGAAATCCGATCTCACTGACAAGTTAAAACGACAATTCTTCCAGGCTGTGGTTATATCAGTACTGTTGTATGGCTGTACCACTTTGAGCCTTACGAGGCGCTTTGAGAATAAGCTAGATGGACCTGCACAAGAATGCTGCGTGCGGTCTTGAACAAGTCGTGGAAACAGCACCCCACCAGTCAGTAGTCATGTATGTATACGATCGTACTGGTAGCTAATCCAATCCCGTAATACATTATTCCACACCTCTTGAACCTGTTGATGCAATTCGGTAACTGTTTTAAAGGGGGCTAATTGAACGACTCAGGCATCGTCCCATCATGTGCAATACTTGTCCAATGGGGGACAGGTCTAGCGATCGTGCCAGCCTGGAAATCTTTGAATATGTTGCAGAGTATGGGGAGTAACACGGGCATTATTCTGTCAGAGAACTTATGTCGTAGCTGCACAATTTCACCTGTAGAACGATTCAACCCCACGTTTTGTTGAATTTATTTTAAGACAAGATTAGTTGTTCGCAGGTTCGGATTGAAACCACACAAGCCATGAATCAACTCCCCAAGAAAAAAGAAAGAAAAGAAACTGAAATGAATTCCGAAATTTGAGTTCTTGATATATGGGAGCACGTGTGACACTTCAGAAAAATGTACTTGATTCATAACTATCGCAATTAAGAACGGCTGCTCATAACTCTCACATTTAAGTTCTGTTCGACCACGATGGACGGATTATGGACATCCCCGACCCAGCACAACAATCCCTTGACCTTGGTTGCAACCGTCAGCGTTCTCCCGATTTATATGGGACTTAAAAGAACCCGCACACCTCTTGCGCGGACCTCACAAAATGAAAGAACTTCAAAAATGATACAGATTTCTGACCGTACTAGAACCGAAGACATTAAAAAAATAAACCTTTCAACTTCATTTGTCTTTCTATTTTATCACCAAATAAAATCTGCCTAAAATTTCAAACTTGTTTAGCATTTCTTTTGATAATGAAAATATAAACACAATCATGTACATACATATGAGGCTGTGGGTTGAAAAGTTCATATGTGGGCGGACTGAAAAGTTCAATATTTTTTCATTAGTTTTGAGGAGTATTTCTACCAAATTGAATTGCCAGATTGAAATGCTCCTTTATTCCCTGTAAATGAGGCATATGGAGGTGCGTAGTGGAATGTTTATCATGACTGAAAATTGACTCGGCCACCCGAGTTCAAATCCTGGACGAGGCTGTTTGCATTTCCCATTGCGCTATAATACCCTCGAGAAAGGTATGCATCTAGCATTTCTCCCCCAGCAAAATAGTAGAGCAGACTGGTCTCTTTAACCTTTGTTAGGCAACCACTCTAGGAGAAGGAAAACTTAAGAAATTGTCCTTGTGTTACACCCTGTTCGTAATGAGAGTTTGGTAAATATATATAAATGGTGCATTAAAAAAAAACATTTTAAAAAATTATCGAAAATTACGTTTTTAAGTCAGAAGCGTAAGATTTTGTTTTTAAAAAATTGAGTTTTTTTCTTTCGTTAATAAATATAAAGGATCCTCCACCAAACCCAAATAAGACATAAATTTCCATAAACTATATAACTATCTTATTTCATTGAAACATTTCTTCATGTTTTTTCTTCTTATATATATATATATATATGGAGGCGCATGGGCTAGTGGTTAGAGTCGTGAGAAATGGACTCGTCGATTCGAGTTCAATTCCTAGACGAAGCTGTTGGCATT
>CM042163.1:26202427-26217427 GCA_023376005.1 Doryteuthis pealeii | reverse complement strand
TCTACACGTTTAGATGAACTGATATACATTTCTTTCATCGATGTTTACGGCTTGAAATAGTGAACGACTTTCGAATTCTTAACAACAGATGGTTACTTCCCCAAAGTCTGATGGTTGATAAGCGACTAAACGGACCCTCGGCTTGCGGTCCTCTCGTTTCTTAAATACCTGGTCTCAGCGTCTCCATCTTCAACCTCATCCTGCTCTGATCTGGTCTCCACTCTACTCTTATTTGACCAACACTGCATAAGCCCCAATTATTATATATCGTTCTTAATCTGCAAAAATATTCACAATTATCTCTATAAAAAAAAACAAGGATTGATCATTCATATTTTCTGGCTTAAAATAAAATAAACATTCTGATAGTCAACAGGTGGCCGTCCCCATTGATAACAGCTCACCTTAAAATCGCAATTTTATTCGTAATTATTTTGTCAACAAGACAATATACCCCGCCCAATTTTCTTCAGCCGAGAGATATCAATCCTAGTTTAGACCTTCCCTAGCCACTCTCAATTATCTTTTTACCAAAGCAATGATTTTCCAGTTTTTCAGATTCCAACATAATTTGGAAAGAACAAAAATGTTTTTCGAACAACCCCTGATGAAGAGTGAATACAGAAACCAGAAACGATGTTCACAGAAACGTAGAAGGGAGGATATTTGTTCTACTGATTTTTACGCGATCTTACGTGGTTATTTTCGAGTTCAATACCACCCAGTCTAAAATCGATTTCCATTTTGCTCATTGATTCTTTCTCAATGCTTATTTCAACAACCGTATTTCTTCTGCCTAGAAACTTGACATCGTCGAACTGCACACTCATGAAATTTTACGTTACTATTTGCTTAAATAATACAGTTACTTATATTCCTGGAGCACGAGCTACCCAAATATACTCCAGTATTGGTCGGGTATTTAAAAAGTCTGTTCAGAGATACATTTGCATGTTGTCCTGCTGCAAATGAACGATTCCCAACAATTCGTGTTGACGAACACCCGAGGCTACATTTTCTCTAATTTGTGCTGTGAATGGCACTACTGCCCTTGCAATGCATCGATTTTGGTGAACTTCTGTACTATTTAGCCATCCAGAACCTGTAGTGTGCGAATGACCATTGTTGCCATCATTAACCCATCATATCCAACATGTGCAACAATTCTCTAAAATGACGATTTAGTCACTCGAGGGTCCACACTATAACTTTTCCCTAATTGTATGAAAGGTACAGGTGCACGTCTTCGTGTCACGACATTTGCTAGCACTAGACTCTTTTTACCACACAGACCCTTATCAGTCGATGTGTCACCGTCTAAACACAGTATACTGATATCAGTTCTACAACGTCACAAGATGGAAGTACGCATAGCGTAACGGTTTTCGTTGTAGATAATGGAATCAGCGACATATAACATTTGGTAGCATAGTCATGATTTAATTTCTTGCACAATACCAAGTGGATTACCTTTCCCACCCAGTCGTATCTAATCTCGTACTCTGAGCTAGTTTACTGCATTCGCTTATTATGTGATTAATAGTTTCGTCTCTGACTCCACATACCCTACAGTTGTTATTCTATTACGTCTTATCTATTTTCACTTTGATATTATTGGTCCTTGTTTTGTGATGAGTCAGTTTCTCTCTTGAGGTTTCCTCCTTTTTTTAGCTATGATCAGTTATTTTCAAGTGCAATCCTTCTAGTCTGTCGCTTGAAGTATCTATATAGTTGTTTTTCTACCCATTTCCGTTTTCTAGTTTTTATCATGTTACTGTTTGTTTTTATGTTGCAATTGGTGTTACTGGTTGCTGTAATTAGTCTTTCTTTGCTTTTTTTTTTTGCGTAATCTCCGACACCTTAATTTGTCGCATCTCTGCAATCCCCAATATGTATAGTCTGTCTATGTCATCATTCGGGTGTAAAGTTTTGTACATCGTCATCAAATTCCTTGTCTTTTGGTCCATTTGTCAGAGTTCCTACCTTGTAAATTTTAAGAATGTTCCAGAGTATCTTACAAGGAGGACAGTCCAGGTGTTTATTCCTTTCAGCTGCAAAGCTTGGTTTCTAGGAGTTTTCTTCTTCTGATTTAATACCTTCTTGCTTTTTCCTTCATCTCTTTTTGATAGTATCTGTTTCTAATGTTCCCAAGTACTTGTAATTCTCGTTTTCTTCAAGTTTTCTTGTATTTTCCTGACTTTGGTAGTTTTATTCCTTTCCTTGTTTTTCATTTCCCTCTTTTCATGACGAGTACATCAGACTTTATCCAAATCCATTTTTATATGCTGGCTGTATATTCTTATGGTCTGTATAATGGTTACCAACTCTTTTTCTTTTCTGGGCAAAAATCTTGATATATTCCATGTACATACCAGGAATCTGCTCTTAACAATGTTGTGATCTGGATTCTCTCGATCTCAGTGGTATCAATGGTTTATCTAATATCCAATTCCCGCAGTCTGCTTTCTAAGCTCTTAGGAACCATTCAAGTGTGTCATCTACAATTGGTATTAGCGTCACCTTCATGTTTCATACCTTTTTCAACTCTTGAAAAGATCCAATTATTCTTCAATCTTTTCGCTTTCAGTATGTGGACAGTTGGAATGGCAAAATCCATGAGTTTTCAAGTTATTTTCTTCTTGTTAATCAACACTAGGTCCGTTCTTCTAGCCGGGATTGCGTGACACGTTTGTATCTCAAAGTCCCAGAGTATTTTATGCGTCTCATTTTCTAAAGCAGATTCTGGTTTCTGTATTTTAATATTTTTTTATATTTATATTTTGTCCATAATTATCTTATTCTTATAGTAACCCATTACGATTTACGTCTATCTTTTACCGTTATTGCTGTGCGTTTGAAACTATACATGAATGGCGTTATTATCAAGTGAACAGCTATTTTAATAATCGTAATTTATTACTTATAATGAATATAATTTATTATGATTATATATTATATTATTTATAATTATTACTTTTATTCTTTTTATGTGTATGATATATTTGCAATTAATTGCATGGTCGATTAGTCAGCTACTAAACCGGCCCCTCATTAGGCTTTGCTAGACACCAAGGAAAAAAGCACACCCGGGAAAGTAATAAAACACGTGAGATATTGATTGTCAGTGGCAATCATTCTAAAATACCACCCTGTCGGCGGGGCTTAGAATGTGCTGACTGCCACCCCAAAAATACCCTCCAAAAAGGGGTGTCCTAGATATTTGGTTTTAGTTTCTTTGTTTAATGGCATAAAATATTCGTGAGCAATTTAATGCCAAAGTCATCCTTGTAGAAGAACAGTAGTGGTACTATTTAACCCATAGCTGGGTATGGGTATTTCACAAGGGTATTAGTCTGAAAGTAAACATAATAGCGTGACTGGAGTTCGAACTTGCTTACTATGATGTCGCAGTCTACCACGTTAGCCATTACACCACCGGCATTAAATGACCCACTGAGGTTGATATGCCGTAGAATAAAACAAACCAAACCAAACCATTACGCCATGGTGTCTCAACATGTCCTGAGTATGACTCTAATCTGCATCTGATAGTGAGGTTCCAGTTCTGGAGATCTGGAAAATGTAGATTATTCGTTCATTACCATTATTCCCCGGTCCATTTTAACCCGGAGTGATAGTACCGGTTAGGGTCCCAACTATGGGTCCACTAGATCTGTTTAAAAATTCGTATTCAATAGGACTGTGTGCAAAAATAAAAATAAATCTTAAGAAACAATTGCATAAAAAAATGTAAATGTAAACGTACAATGGACGCGATTTATTAACCTCGAAGCATAAAATAACCCTAAACGGATTGACACGCCATTAGAAAAATCGTGTCTTAAATAATAATAACTTTTTCTACAGAAAATTTCCTACTTTGTTGCATAAAGTTTTATAAATGCAAATAAGAATTAGCAACCAAATAAGCTATTTGCTTCGCTGATTTAAAAGGAAATTTTATTCTTATTAAAAACTAACAGAGTTACCCGGTGTTTCCCGGGATTTAAAAAGTTAAAAATGAATCTTTTATATATACTAGCAAAATAAAAAAACACCCTCCGGGCGATGTAAAAATAGATTTTTGAAACATATTGCATGAGAGGTGGGAGTAAAAAATTCAATGTCAGCGAGTTTGTACCCGAAGTAAGTAAAATCATCAAATTCATTAAAGGGTTAAAAAAATAAAACAATTTGAAATGTAAACTTTAAATATGTATTAAAATAAAACAAACTATATATAGATATATAATACCAGTCATGTATTTATTAAAACTTGTTTTAAAAAACAATGAGGACTGTCTAATGCTGCATGTTCAAATTTTGAGTGTATTTTATTCTATGTTATGACGATTTTGGGTAATGTGACGTAAGCAGTGACGTAGTTTTTGTTACAGACAAAAACCAGAAGCGAATCTCCATTATTAATAGATATTCATATGTAGGTTAATAAAAATTATTTTTCTATATATTTGTTTAATTATCTTTTATTTATTATATATTCTTGTTTTAAGTTGTTTATTTTTATTATTATTTTTGTTCGTATTTTTTATTTTATTTATTTCTTATTATGTTTTATCCTTTATAATTTGCTTTATTTTTTCATCATCTTTTTAATTAATTTTTGATATATCTATACCCTTATTATATTTTTATTTAGCTTTTCTTATGGAAAATGGGTGTAAAATGGTTTTAACCCTCTCACAGACAAAAATATGGTGTGGATTTTATTGAACTATAACCATTTTTCGGAATACGTTCGGTCGTTTTACAAACATACAGACATAGTATATATATATATTATTATAATGGAGATTGTGTGTTTTTCTGTCTGTAACCGAAACTATATTACTAATCGAGTCACAATTAGCATAGTTATTTACATCACATTTTACATGATTTTATTTATATTTAAACCTCAATTATTAATAAAAATTGCTTCATTATTAGCGTTGTCCATATCTACATACAAATAATATGCAATTGTATTTATATATACAACAAAATAGCATTTACAGTGTGAACGGAAGGCTAATTTGCATATTAATATTAAATCGAATTTAATAAATATGTGCTTAGTATTATTGATTTCTAACTGTTTGGTTTTATTTAATGAATATAAGCAAAATCTCTTCAATGAATCTTAAATGAATCCATTAACAAGAAAAATAACTGTCATTTTTTCTTTATTTCCTAATTTAACTAAATAGTTAAATAAGTAAAATTCAGCAATGAAAGACGGGAGTGATGGAAGAGTAAGTTTCATTTCTATTTTTCTATTATACCCCACTCTGTTACATATCTTTTTGTCTGCCTCTAATTTAATACGATATTTTATTACATTAAAACTTAAATACTTGCACCCGGAGGGTGCATATATTTGCTAGTATATATATATATATATTGGCAGCATTTTTCTTTTAAACATATTCTGTTAAACTCAACGGACAATTCTTGTTTTAAAAAAAGAGACAATGGAAACATCTCACCAGTTCCACACCTGATGATGGCACAAAGTCGTGCAGAAAGCGCTCGTGAAAAAACCTTTGGTGGATTTCACACCAATTCCACCCAGATATTAAAAAGATGACCAGACAGTTTGAAAGGATTGAACAAAAACTCGTCCGACAAGAATTGTCCGTTGAGTTTAACAACACACACACACACACACACACACACATATATATATATATATTATATATATTATATATATATATATATATATATTGTAATTAACTCTTGTTAACAAAGCACAATAACTTTGTAAATTACTGTTTTTTTAGGGAAAGTTTTTTTTAGAGAAAGTTTTTTTTTTTGAACGATGGCTGCAAGAAAATCTGAAAATAAAAATATCACAGACAAGAAATAATGGAAACAAAAAAGAAACAAAATCGAATAATCCTTAAAATAAATCCTTTATTAAAAGTTTTCACTTTTAACTATCGCTGTAGCGTTTCTCTTTTTTGTACAAGCCACAAGAGTGAAAAAAAATATTTGAAAAATTTCCTTTATTTTTGTTTTGAAAAATTATTAATTTATTCTTTGCGTCATTTTTTTTTAATTTCATGTTTCTAAAAGTTCATTGGAGAAGTATTTATGTTGCTAACGACGGCAGTTGATGAAAGGGAGATTGGTACGGGGTTCAATATCAGTTGAACGCACATTTTTCTTTTTCTTTCTTTTAAATTTTTTTTTTTAATGGCAACAATTGGGACTCAAAACGGGAACCAAACAGGAAGAGTTTCTAAAGTAAGAGGGCCAAGGAGTGGAGTTGGAGTGGAAACGGATCATTTTTGACTTGATCAAATTTTCTATAAATAATATTAAACTAGATTAAGCATTTATGCTTCAAGTATATCGATTTATAGATAATTCGTATTCGATTTTGATAATGTGCAAAATCGGGAAAAACATCTTAAAAAAACAACTACAAAAAAAAGGTAAATGTAAATTTACAATGAACGCAATTCCTAACCTCTTGGCATAAATTAACCCTAGAAGCGTTGACATGCCGTTAAAATCAATCAATCAATCAATTCAATTAAATATCCTACCAACTAATCAATTATTGTCTGTTTTCCCACAAATAAATACCTATCGTCTTTACTGCCTAAATGATTGAAGATACAATTTTTATTCTTTTTATTTAAATTACTAATCAGCTTCTTTTTATAAGACTGGATTAAATTACCAACATTTTTCATTCTTTATAAACAAGGGCACAAATACAGATCAGCTTGTAGAGATCATATTCCTTACTTGCCACAGTTCTCTTATTTGACACTAGGGAACACCAGTGTCTGCCAGTATGCGCTAGGTGGTGCAGCTAGTCGAATTATAAAAGTGGAAACAGCAAAGTCAAAAATCTCTTATACTTCTAGGGTCGACAGAGGTAACAACGCAGAAGTTGCTTTCCTGTCTGCGTCATGGCACACGTGAACATGGTCAACGTGTGTCCACATTTTCCTTCGTACTAGTTATATATCGTGGACTCAAGACTTTCTCTACTAAAAAAAGTATTTTACTATTAGGACCTTTCGCTCATGCAACTACGTATAAGCTTGTCATGTTTATATTATCTGCTAAGATTTCTCAGACAATGTTATAACTTCGTCGTGAATTGTTCTAACACTTATTCCATAGAAGGAAACGATATATTCGACCAAATTCATTTGCGATCATCTAACATTTTATCAGATTTCACTACATTTATCTCATTTCTTCCCTTAAGATTACAATCATCGTATACAAGGCGCTCATGGCGTAATGATCGTAGGAAATTGAACTACCCGGCTACCCGAGTTCAAATCCTGTTTTCAGTTCACATAGAGCTAATACCATTGGGAAAGGTATGAATCCATTGGGAAAGGTATGAATACCATTGGGAAAGGTATGAATCCAGCTATTATCTTCCAAGCTATGGATAAATAGTAGGACATATTGGGCTCTTTAACCTTGGTATGGCAACTGGTCTTGGAGAAGAAAAAATCTGAATTCAAACCACTGGATTGAATTCAGACTTCATTAATGGACGCGCTCGTGTCGCAAGGATTATTGTCGTAGGATGAGGACTCGGCTACCCGAGTTCAAATTCTGAACGAGGCTGTTTGCATTCCGCATAGCACTAATACGTCTGGGAAATGTATGAATCTAACTATTCTCTCTCCAGTTACGTGTAAATAGTAGGGCAGACTGGACTCTTGATTCAAATTCAATCTAGAGGTGCTCCGCTAGGCTATTCCTGCCCTAGACACATTATATGAGTAGAGCCATCCACGACTCGAAAACGAGGTTATGTAATTAGTCCTTAATCCTATACAGGGGATCCAGTTAATTCGTTCTTTCTTCTAAGAAAAATAAAATTTGTTTTATTAGTAAATTCTTGCAAATCTCTCAACGGCAAATAAATGAAAAATAAACAAATAAGAATTACTTAACGCCTCGTCCACAACAACAAAAATAAAAACAAATCTTTTTTCATGAAAAATAATGTAAAGTAACTTTTTGATCATATTTTGATGATTTTCCCGTTAGATGGGGGTGGGGGTAATGTAGAGAAGACATTAGAATTTGAACTCGGGTGTGGGTAGGAGGCTGGGATGGGGGTGGTGTGGCGAAGCATGGGGCTGAGGAAAATTGGTTGAGAAAGAAAAGAAGAAAAAAACCCAGCAAAATGTGCAACGTCGTTAGAAAATGATCTTCTCTCAGGCAGACATTTTTAACCCCCCCCTCCAAAAAAAAAAAAAGAAAAAGAAAACCTAGATTAACAAAAATGCATAAAATATTTTTTAACTGTTGACTCTGGTCACTGGGTTCAGTTGTTCTCAAGTCTTGTCGAATGTCTATAATAGCGTCCATGTAAGTATATATATATATATATATATATATATATATATATATATATATATATATATATATATATATATATATATATATATATATATATATATATATATATATATATATATGCATTTGTTTATGTCTGTATGAGTGTCTGCTTGTGCATATGTGAGCGTGTGTATGTATGAGGGTGTATATACGTGTATATGTATGTGCATATACGTATGTGTGAATATACATGTATATGTGTTTGCATATATGTATGTAAAAATGGAAAAGGAATTGAATCCGACAATATGAGGAAAAATGAGTAAAGAAAAGAAAAGTAAATGGATAAAATGAATTTACCGAAACACATGTGTAAGTGATCGATTAAATTCATTTTATCCATTTACTTTTTTTCTTTTCTTTACTCATTTTTCCTCATATATGTATGTGCATATATGTATATATGTATGAATTTCTGTGTGTGTATGTAGTGTGTGTATATATGTTTGCATGTGTGTAGGGGTGTAAGAATTTATTAATGTATGTGTGTGATTATATGCTTATATATGTGTGTATATATGTGTATGCATATATGTATGTATGTATGAGTTTCTCTTTGTGTGTGAGAGTGTGTGTATGTATGTGCATATATATATATGCTTGTTTGTATGTGTGGGTGTATGAGTGTATGAATGTATGTGTCTGAGTATGTGTGTGAATGTATATATGTGTATATATGTGTATGCATATATGTATGTTTGTATGAGTTTCTCTGTGTATGTGAGAGTGTGTGTATGTATGAGTGTATATATGTTTGATGAGTCATTTGAGGGCTCATGCAAGGAAGGGTTCTGGTGGTGGAGTTGTGGGATTGTGAGGGACGGCAATGATCTGTAAAGATTATGCTATTGCCATATATGTGTGTTTGTTTGTATATGTGGGTGTATGAGTGTCTGTGAATATATTATATATATATATATATATTATATATATATATATATATGTATACATGTGTGTGTGTGTGTGTGTGTGTGTGTGTGTGTTGTATGCGCGCGCGCAGTGAATATTTGGTCCACATGACTAAATAAAAGGCTTGTTTGAAATTCCGATCAACGGAAATATAATATCTTATTAAATAAATAAAATCATTAAATGCGAAATTGTGTGCGACCCTTGAAAATATTAATTTCACAATTTGATTGATGCTGTTATTATTTGTATATGTGTGCATGTGAATGTGCGGATATTTGCGTGAATTGGGTTTGGTTTTTCAAAGCACGAAAGTATGACAAATAGACTCGCAGGTAATCTTGATAGAGTAAAGTATATTCAAAAGATACCAGAATACCTGAAAGTGTATTTAGTAAAATATGAAAGCTCTTACGGTGTGTGAATAAGAGTGCGTTTATACGTGTCCGTGTGTGTGTGTGTGTGTGTGTGTGTGTGTGTGTGTGTGTGTGTGTGTGTGTAGGGGATAAAGTCAGCGTATTCTAAGTTCAGGAAACTTTTAGTTACAAAACCGAAAGTATATAACAGTGCTCGAATGCCCGCAAGCAGAGCAGTATAAATATTGAAATAGTTGTCTTACTAACCTTTTCGGATTTTTAACTTATATATATATATATATATATATATATATATATATATATATATATATATATATGAGTAAGAAAAGGTGGAATGAAAACATCACACAATGCTGTTAAAGAAGAAAACAATTTATAATATAATCATAGCTGATACTGATCAATATTTCGATTTTACAAAAATCATCATCAGAGCTCATTCACTCCCGTAGTTGTTTGGGTCGGAGAGGAAAGTCAAAATGAGTTTACAAAACAAAAACCTTTGTAAACTGATTTGACTTTCCTCTCCGACCTAAACAACTACGGGAGTGAATGAGCTCTGATGATGATTTTTGTAAAATCGAAATATTGATCAGTATCAGCTATGATTATATTATAAACTGTTTTCTTCTTTAACAGCATTGTGTGATGTTTTCATTCCACCTTTTCTTACTCATATTGTCGGATTAATTTCCTTTCTTTTAACATATATATATATATATATATATATATATATATATATATATATATATATATATATATATGGTGTTTCAGAAAAAGGGATATCATAATAACTTGACCATTTTCATGTTCAAACGATCTCAAAATTTTACAGCATAATTAAAAATTCTATCTTTAAAGATTTATGTTGTTTTTCTTCTTTTTGAATATAGAAATACCATTCACTGGAAAGGAAAATGCGTTTTAACATTAAATCTGCAATTTGTGATCATTTGAATGCAAATTGTCAAGTTATTAGATTATAAAATTATATCATTTTTCTGAAACACATTTAAAATTGACATCAATTTTTTAAACACCATATATATATATATATATATATATATATATATATATATATATATATGAAAATAAAATGGAAATTAATCCGACAGTATGAATAAGATATAATGAAAAAACAAACGATGTTTACAACTGAAATAGGCTCATCAGAAGAGAAAGTGTGTAAACCGTTTCGGGGCCCAATTCTCTTGACGGTTTAAAAAGCAACACTCGGCACATCCTCAGGGAATTCATATTAGTTGAGGATGGGCCGAGTGTTGCTTTTTAAACCGTCAAGAGAATTGGGCCCCGAAACGGTTTGCACACTTTCTCTTCTGATGAGCCTATTTCAGTTGTAAACATCGTTTGTTTTTTCATTATATCTTATTCATATATATATATATAAGTATTTTGTAATTTGCTTGAAGCATTGTGTATATATTGGTTTGGAGGTTGGTTTTGAAGGCTATCATAATGCCATAGCAAGCCGACAACTACTTCAGTTCCAGTGTTCTTCTGAAGAAGAGATTTTATCTCGAAATATTAAGAATAAATCACAGGTTAACAAACAACACCATTGTTACCTTATTTTGTCTTTACACTTGCATTGTGATAGCCTTCAAAACAAACCTCCAAACCAATATATATATATATATATATATATATATATATATATATATATATATATATATATATATATATATATATATATATATATATATATATATATTTGTGTATATGAATGAGTGTGTGTATATGTGTGTGATAGATAGAAAGAATGTCCGTATGTATTCAGTAAGTATGTACAGCTAGATGAAAAATAATTTCTACTCTCTAAGCACCAAATTCGTGGCAATTACCTTCAGTGAGAACCAAACTCGATTTTGAATGGAATCTCAGAAAGCGATTTTGCCAATTTAGTCTTCTTGTATACTGTAATATATTGTTTATCGTATATAATCGAATACTATCCGATCCCGCGTATCGTGTATATTTACACACAAAGTTTTTTTTATCTTGTGTATGCACTTCTCCAACCTATCCACATTGGATAGGGTATGGCACAAGGTCACAAGTAAGGAGCATCCAGCGAGAATCGAATTCGCTATTCAGTAATGATCCGCTAAACTAACTTGTTAACCATTATACCACGATGAAATGCCTCTAAAAAATAAGCATAGCTTAGGTTTGGCACAAGGCTACAAATATGGAGCATCCAATGAGGATCGAATTCACTATCCAGTAGCAATAGGATCTGCTTGCTAACCATTACACCACGATGTAACTCTCACTCGCTCTTGCGTATGGTGTGACCCCCTAATTTTAGCCTAAAATGTAGGCCTTAGAAATTTGCATGATACGCGAGTATGTACGGTCTGTTAATTCACATAGAAATGAACTCTAATATCTGTGAAATTCATGATAATATCATTGATTCATGTATTTTTTTTATAAATGCATTGTCTATTCAAACGGGCGTCCCCTAAGTGACCACCCTGGGCTGAAAGACATTAATAAATATAACATTTACAATAATAATAGAATTGTTTTAGTAAATACACAAATACCAACTTGCAAATGGGGATCTTGCAATTTTCTGCAGAATTTTGCAGTTAGTGTTTGTCGGTGCATTAATATAGGTTTAAGTGTATTTGTGTGTTCATGAGAGTGTAGGGAGATGATAAATAATTGTCTCCCTTGAAGAATAGGCGTGCCCATTAGAAGTGTCAGATGACAATCCTCGAATTCCACACTCACCATATTTTGCGCCTGTTCTTCGAATATTCATCCAAAAAGATTCCATAAATAATAGCCTCCCTTGGAGAGTGGGCGTGTCCGTTGGGCGCCTGTAGTGTCTCATAACAATCCCAGAATTCCAAACTCATCCACTTTTTGCCTCTGTTCTTTGAATAATTACCCAAAAGATTCCATTATTTGAATTAATAAAAGGGTGATAAGAATGTCAACTTGTTTCCTGCTATTTTGTAAGTATCTGTAGAAATACTCAAAACCATAGAAATACGTTTAAGAAAATAAAATAAATGAAGCATTGTTATTCATCAGTTAACAGCCAATTCAGTTAAGAAAGGTCAAAATTTGCTAATTTATTTTCATTTCTTTTTTTTTCCTTTTACCTGGCTTCAAAATCATAAGAATATTTTACTTCATCCTTTTCAAGATTTGTATGGTCATAGCAGGGACAATAGACGACGTTTTTACTGTTCAAAGAACACAGGCACCAGATGGTGAATGTTGATTTTAGTGATTGCCATGTGACACTCCACGAGGTGCTCAACAGACACGACCAAGGGAGACATTTATTTATTGTCTCCCTATACGTGAAACAAATAGGATATATGCTCATGTCATAATATCTATATGACTTAAAGTATAGATATTGCCTTCTTTTAAATTAACGTATATTTAGAATTAATATTTAATTCATATTTATGTGACTGTGGTTGTTTGCACATTCAAGCAAACAAGTTCTTAGTATATATATATATATATATATATATATATATATATATATATATATGTGTGTGTGTGTGTGTGTGTGTGTGTGTGTGTGTGTGATGGGGGTTGTGTGTGATTGTGTGATTGCAATTATCATCTTGTTATTTATTATACGTTTGATTAAGACAAAAGTCTTAATCAAACGTATTTATACGACAATACATCTATACTTTTTATCATGTATAATTTAGTGCCGGGTGGGTAAGAAATAATAACAGATTAGTGCCAGGGAGGGACTCCTTTCTAGCCAGCACACCCCTCGCCTAAAAAGAGTAAGGGCTTGGTTAATTGCCCGGTGCCTGAGGCGCCCCTGAAAGGGAATGCCGTCGGAAATAAGCAATTAAAAAAAACTCCAGCAGGAGTTTTGCTTCCTACAGGGCACCTCACAATAAAAACCTAATATGTGTCATATTCTGGTCTCGTTGGGGTGGGGGGCAAATAAATAACTACGTATGATCCTTGGTGTTGGCTTCTATGTGTATACAATGATTGCTTTTATATCACAGTATACAAGTCGCTGTAAGCATGCAAGTATGTTTCGACTTATTTCCACCTAAATTTCATTTTCTTTCTCGATCTAATGGTGTTTGTGTATAAGATGTGTAAGGCTTATTTTTTATCCACAGGGTCTGTCTGATACAAAAAAAAGGAAGAAAAAAAAAGATATTAAAATGAATATGATTTGTGAATGTGCGTCTCAAAGATGTCCGCTTTTTAGTCTTTAGTGGAAGCGACCAACTGTAGCCAGGTCAATATGTTGGTGTATCACGTGGTCATGTCACAATTGTAGCATTATTATGTCGGCAGTAAGGCGCTGGGAACCCCAAAAATCATACGCTCTGCAAAAATGTCTATCAATGTTTTTTCATAAAACCAAAAAAAAAAAAAAAAAAAAAAAAAAGAAAGAGGATATTTTCAATTCCCCCTTTTAATTACGACCTCTAAAGTCGTTGTAAGTAAATAAGGAATAGTCATTGTTTTCGTTATTATTGTTACTATATAAGCAACTCTGTCTTTAGATCTGATAATTTTATTCTGTATAAAGTCCATCCGTAACCAAGAAAGTTTTTTTCATTCTTTTTTTTTTTTTTTTTTTTTTTCTTGTAAAAATAAACCTAATATCACAAGGAACGGTATGGGAAAATATTTAAAAAATATCTTTTTTTTTTCCAGTTATAAATTTAAAAATAAAACGCGGGTTGGAGGAAGAAAGAAATCAGTTTTTTTTTTGTTGTTTTGTTTGTTTTAAAAAAACATATCGAGTCAAATGATAGGATTAAAAAAAAATCCTTTGAGAGGAATTCATAGTGTTAAAATGAACACAAACTTTTTTGTTGGATATTTCGTAAATGTCCAAATATCAATGTATATTTTTTCTCTCTCGTTCTCTTTTTTTTTTTTTTTTTTTTTTTTTTGCATGAAAAGTTTAAAATATTCTATTTCATGTTTTGATTTCCCCGCGAAAATCATTTCTTCTCTGATTCTTTATCCCACATTTTTTTCTCTACAACAGGAAATGACGTAATTTTTAGGTATTGTTTGTTTTTATCTCGTTGCAATTTTATAGTCGGTGTTTTCTTTCTTTTTCTCTTTCGTTCATTTCTTCACTCGTTTTCTTCTTTCTTTCTTTCTTTCTTTCTTTCTTCCGTTTTCTTCATTTATCCTTTGTGTACATTCCATTGTTTCTTTTGGAAATTTCTATTCCTTGATTTAATGGCGGAAAACGACTTATTTCAGACGAGTGAAAAGCAAAACGATTTTTACTAAATTACAATTGTCATTATTATTTTTATATCTGTTTTGCTCT
>CM042163.1:26164927-26199927 GCA_023376005.1 Doryteuthis pealeii | reverse complement strand
TCTTCTATTCTACAAAGGGGGAAGGGGTTCCTGTTGCGTAGTGGCTAATGTGCTGAACTGTGACATCATAGTAAGCGAGTTCGAACACCATTCGCGCTATAAATGTTCACTTTCGGACTAATACCCTTGGGAAGAGTTTGAATTTCCTTATTCCCCAGCTGTGGGTTAAATAGTATCACTCCTATTTTTATACAAGTATGGCTTGGTATTAAATAACCCACAAAGGTTGATATGTCATTAAACAAAGAAGCCAAACCAAACCATTCTAATTCTATTTTGTATTTCCATTGTGAAAAGATTTACAGGAGATTTACTGAAGTAAAGGTTTTTGTTCATAACAAAAAGAAAGCATCAGGTATTCATTAAATGTTTTACTGCCTTGTTGGCAGAGCTTAAAACATGCTGACTGTATCTTCTACAGATGGCTAATACCCTCCTCAAAAAAGGGGTGTCTGGTATGACACTAAACTGCATTTGATGATGAGGCTCCAAACCTTCTATTCTACAGTTGCCAGTGCATTCCTTTACTTGTAAAATCTTCAGTACTCACAGGACATGAATAACTATTATCAATCAAATATGTGTACATAGTGTGCTATATTTACTTTTATATATCACTAATATATTATAGTATGTTAAAGTTATTGAAACTGAAGCTGTAGACAGAGACAGATTGACTGATTGATTTTAATGGCATTTCAACCTATCTAGGGTTATTTCATGCCTAACATCTTTCGAGAATAGCGTTCATATTTACACTTTGTATAGTTTTTCTCGTGAGTTTCTTATATAGTATCAATTATTCTTATCAAATATGAATAATTTTCAAGCAGATCTATTTCGCCTATAAATGGGACAAGAGCAGGTACTACCATTCCAAGTCAGCATGGACCTGGGAGTAATAGCAATAAAGACGTATTCCACACTCCCCAGATCTCCAGAACTGTAGTCTCACAATCGGTTTCCGTATAGTGACGTACCCAGGATATAACTTTTTTTGGGTGGGAGGGATCTTATACTTCTGTAGGGGATATAGTCAGCGTATTCTAAGCCTCACCGAAATTGTTACATAATTGATAGGTTGCGTATAAGTCATGTACAATACATGAATGTAACGGTAATGCTGAATCATGGAAAGATACCCGGAAGATGATTGACAAAACTTGGCCTTTTAGTCACCTTGTAGCTGTTCCCGGATTGGGCAATTCATTTGGCGATAACAAGGAGTTAGACATTTGAGTTCAGCTGGGACTTTCTCCCACGGACATTAGTTAACGTAGGTTTAATAAAGACGTCTTAAAAATATTCCAAGTCTTGTGTTCGTTACAAAGAACAACAACGGACACAAAGATGAAAAAGACTCAAGAAGTCCCAAGAAATCAGACCAGCACAGAAGAGACAATATAGGAGATATTTAATTTACCGTCCAAGTTAAGAAGACATAAGTATAAGAACGGCGCAATGTTTGAATATACGTAAATTTAATTTCCTTAAGTATGAACATTTACTTTAAAATTGCCTTAGTTACCAGTCTCTTTTTTATTTAAACTAGCAAATATATGCACCCTCCGGGTGCAAGTATTTAAGTTTTAATGTAATAAAATATTGTATTAAATTAGAAAGGCTAATGAAACTAAATAAGAATACAGATAAAAAGATTTGAAACAGAGGGAGTATAATAAAAGATTTGAAACAGAGTGAGTATAATAAAAAATGGAACAACTGAAACTTACTCTTCCATCACTCTCGTCTTTCATTGTTATTTTTTCTAATTTAAGTATTTAGTTATAAGAGGAAGTAAAGAATAAAATGACAGTTATTTTATCTTGTTAATGGATTTTATTTAAGATTCATTGAAGAGATTTTTGCTTATATTCATTAAATAAAACCAAACAGTTAGAAATCAATAATACTAAGCACATATTTATTAAATTCGATTTTTTAATATTAATATGCAAATTAGCCTTCCCGTTCACACTGTAAATGCTATTTTGTTGTATATATAAATATAATTGCATGTTATTTGTATGTTGACATAGTTAACAGTATTAATAATGTAAGACAATTTTATTAATAATTAAGGTTTAGATAAAAATAAAATCATGGAGAATGTGATGTCAATAACTAAGAGAATTGTGACTTGAGTAGGAATATAGTTTCGGTTACAGACAGATAAACACACAATCTCCATTATAATAAGATATTGAATTTTCAGAGTATATAATAATGTAAGACAATTTTATTAATAATTAAGGTTTAGATAAAAAATAAAATCATGGAGAATGTGATGTCAATAACTAAGAGAATTGTGACTTGAGTAGAAATATAGTTTCGGTTACAGACAGAAAAACACACAATCTCCATTATAATAAGATATTGAATTTTCAGAGTATATTGAGAGAAAAAAAAATGATTACCTGTCAAAAAGTCAAACACAGCCATATCCATCAATCTATGAGCCGACGCCCTTTGTTAAAAGGTGGTTTCACTCGGACCTGGTCACAGTAATCGTCGTAAATTTCCCATAATGCTTTGCGGTGCTTCGAGTAAGAACGTCTCCATGGAGATCGCCACGTCTTGCGGGGTGCCAACTTTCTCTGGGGGTAGGAGCAGTGCAAACGAACCCTCGAGCATGTCAGGGTTACCGCAGATAGCATGGCTGGTGTCACAGTAATATGAACAACTGCCGTGGAAACAAACATTCTGGGCTGAAGAAAAAGAAAACAAAAAATTGAAAAATAAAAAAATAAAAAACAAACACTGTAAAGATGGCGTTAAATAAAAATATTGACTTCCTAACATTTGTCTGGTCGTGTCATTCATTAAACTAATGAGAGTCTCACGTGATCTATATGGGTGTTTCTTTAACCTGACAGTTGAGGTTCGAGTACTGTTGGACGTAAAAGAGAGTCGGGGAGATACAAATAGTTCAGGTAATTACACATTTCTTGAAAGTAAAAAAATAAAAAGTACCAAGTGGTTATTCTTTCGTAATCATTTAAAATGACATCAGAAACTTTTAAAGCATTTATTCCATAACTTAAATCAGTATTGAGACATACAACAAACTTTCATTTTAAAACGTAGACAAACAAAATTCAAATATGCGCTATTGTTCAAGTCCCCTCTCTAGCGAAAATAATAGCAAAAATATCAAACATTTTCCTTATCTGGTTCAGAAGCTTGCAGTAATTACAATATATATATATATATATATATATATATATATATATATATATAAGTTAAAAGAAAGGAAATGAATCCGACAGTATGAGTATGAAAAAGATGGAATGCAAACACCACAAATTGATCAATATTTCGATTTTACAAAAATCATCTTCAGAGCCCGTTTACTCCGTGGTGTTTGTGATCGGAGATAAAAGTCAAATCACAAACACCATGGAGTAAACGGGCTCTGAAGATGATTTTTGTAAAATCGAAATATTGATCAATATCAGCTATGATTATGTTATAAATTGTTTTCTCTTTAACAACATTGTGTGGTGTTTTAATTCCATCTTTTTCCTACTCATATATATATATATATATATATATATATATATATATATATATATATACTTGGAGGGGGCGCAATATATATAGGTATATATATATCAAACTGACATGTTTCCTTAGACGTCTAACAACGCAAACTAATTCATATATGTATATATATATATATAATGGCTAGAGCCATGTCAGTAATACTGTATTATTGTACCACTTTATACACTAACGAAACGCTTGTAGAAAAAAGAACTACACAAGGATGCAGCGTCGTGTTTTGAACAAATAATGAAAACAGCACTATATATATATATATATATATATATATATATATATATATATATTATTTGTGGAAAAGGTGACTTACCGGTGAAACAGGTCACAATGGTTAGTTGATGCAAGATTCACAATGATAAGGCAGTGATATAACAAATATAAAGTGCTCAATACGTTGGTAGAGCAAATTTATCATGATAATGGTACACGGTAATAACCTACTCGAGTTTTACCATAAAGATCTTCAGGGTTAAATGATCAAGATATTGATTAATCCAGTGGATTTAACCCTGAAGATCCTTATGGTGAAACTCGAGTAGGTTATTACCGTGTACCATTATCATAATATATATATATATAGTGACATGCAAAACCATTGGAAATTTTAAGAAAAGGAAAAAACACAAATTCTCTCTCTCTCTCTCTCTCTCTCTCTCTCTCTATATATATATATATATATATATATATATATATATATATATATATATATATATAAATGTAAGGTATCCAAAACTGGCTGTAAGGGATGATTCTACATGGGATCTTCAAAATCTCACTGTATAATTATATTGCATGTTTTAGTAGGTGCAAATACAAGGATTTTTATAAATCCCCATAGTAATCTATAATTTATATATATTAGAATTAGTACAAGTATCTCAACCTGTAAAGGAAAATGTTTGATATTTTTGCTAATATTTTTGCTTGAGAGAGGAATTGAACAAAGGCTATCTTATTGCAAATTAGAAGTTTACTTTGACTACGTTTTAAATTGTAACTCTGTTGTATGTACTTCCAGTTTACAGACAAACTGAAATTGTGGGTAGCCAAGTAATTACTTTAGTCGATAGAAAAAAAGACGGAATTATTCTTACCTGGAGATATGAAGAATGTTTTGGCCAATTTCTTGTCGGCAAGTCTTTTAATATCACGCGTCATGTTAATGAGGCGACCAGCATTTGGTGGCACCCGATTGAAATTAAGGATCCTGTATGAAGATAATTGGGAACAATGATAAATAGCAAATATGATAATGGCACGTAATCCAGGTTAAAAGTGTGGTATGAATAAACCGATGCCAAACTCTTTAGACCTTATTTTTCCGATGTAAGTATTGTAACTCAAAAATATTTCAGAGCATTTTCTAAAAGGTTTAAAAGTATAAAATACTGTTTTAAATAGATTATGACCCAGTTTAGGTTTTCTATTATAAACTTTAAAACTATACAATGAAATGAATATTTTTATCGTTAGATGATACGAAAAAAAAAAAGTTAATTTCAACAGCTATATTGAAAGCAAATAAAATTTACCCCCTCAAAAATATCGCGGAGCATTTTCTAAATATTTCGAGAAAATTCTTTTGAAAATGAACTATGACCCATTCTATGTTTTCTAGTAAAACCTGTACTAATATAAAATTAAATGAATAGTTTTATTGTTAGATTATATGAAATACAAAAAGTGTTAAAATCCTCAATTTTGATATGTCCATATATAATCTTAGAATAAAAAGTTTATTTTGTTATAGATTAATTATAACATGTACATATATTCATTACCAATTTTTAATCGTAACTGTTTTGAGTTACTGATAGCAGTAAAGATTTGTTTAAAATAAAATCTATATCATCTGTGTATATACAAGAGTCAAAATAGCATCTGGATTCTAAATTTTGAGTGTTGTAGATTTCGAAAGAGGTTGAATCTCTGATGTCGGAATGGACAGATGACGTGTTGATAATCAAAATAATCGTCGTATACTTATTTCATTTTCTGTGTAACGTGGAGAGGTTCGAATCCGGTTGCTTGGCCAATGCTGAGTTGGTTGGCAATTCTTTGATGTTTGGAGTGCTCGGAGACATCTTGCCTTGTGCCATTTATAGTTTTTAGTATTAATACAAGGCCACTTCTTTTTTTATTTCCCTCCAAGTCACAACTGCTGAATGAGAGCCACGTCTCACTCTGTCAACGCATAGTTCTAAACTCACCTAACATTCTCACCTCTCATTCTTCCTCTCTCCCACTTCGCCACGTGACACTTCTCGACCAGTAGGAAAATACTATGTAGTATTAGACTGATTCATCCTTTAAAAAATTCCATGCTAACCTACTGGGTCTTTCCTCTCTGTCTCTGTCTTTGCCTCTATTATGTAACAGTATCATTGGAGCACGAGAAAAGTTTTGATAAAGGGACCAAGTTTCTTCGTTTCCCAATGATACTTGCATCGGAAAAATGAAGTCTAGAAAAGTTCGTCTTCGCGTTACCTTTACCGCGCTTTTTAACCTGGACTAACTGGCCAGCAATGGCCGACAAAAATAAGAAAAAGAAAATGACTGAATAGTTGCCAATATTGTTATTATGCAGTCAGTACAATTCAAAAGTAAGAAAGAAATATCTTCTGTTGTAAAACAGGTTTCATTTTTTTTACAATAATAAAATGATGGTCTCAACATTAAAGATGCAATATGAATTAAAATCACTGACCTGTCTAAGTGAAAAGCAGCAATTTCTGCGTTGTGTCGCTCATAATCGACAAAATAGAAATGGTTCGGTAATGTCTCTTTGTCTCGTGGAAATCTACAATTAAAAAGAGTAAAATACAATTTCAAACAGAGTTTTAGACAAATAGGCCTACGAAGCACAAGTAAGTTAACATATTCCAGTTGACGAAAAATCAGACACAAACTACATACTTTCAATGTCTTTATGGACTACTGGAGAAGCAATAACTAGCCCTGTCAACAGGGTTTAAAATACGCTGACTGTATCCCTGGTAGAGAAATACCCCTACCCCATAAAGGGGATGTCTTAGTTTTGAAAGTAAACCGTATCATATTATGAGGCTCAAATTCAGGGGATCTGGGGGAGTGTAGAGAATCCTTTCATTGTCATTATTCCCATGTCCACTCTGACCCGAAGTGGTAGTACTTGTTAAAGTCCTATCTATGAATAAAATAGATGTCTAAAAATTACTAGTATTCAATTAGATCATGTAAAACATCTCTAAAGAAACAACTATACTAAAATATTTAATATAAATGTCTTAACCCTCTGCAGAGGATACAGATAGCGTAATCTAAACCCCATCGACAGGACAAAAGGAACATTTTACAGAACCGAAAAGATTAGTGATGAATCTTAGTATTTATACTGCTCAGACATTTGAGCACTGCATTTTCATTTATTCAACGTTATATATATATATATATATATATTATATATATTATATATTATTATATATATATATATATATATATATATATATATATATATATATATATATATATATAACTGCTGACTATCTAGAAGAAAATACCATTTCTTATACACCATTTATTGTTACTACAAGAGAAAGAAAAAATAAGAAAGAGAAAAAGAAAACGTAAGGGAAACAGAAGAAAGAAAAATATCAAATTTTTCTTCACATGTGAATGTCACGTGCAATAATAACTATGCACGTTACATGTTTTCGAGTAAATATCTCGTGTAAAAACATCTAACCATGTGAAACACACTTCACGCAATACAAACGCTTGACTAACCACTTTCTACTGTTTACCCCCATCTGAGAATTGTCTTATACAAATGAAACTTGAGTAACGTAAATATAGTAAACATAATTTTATAATTTTAGGTTTTATACCTGCTCTGCTATTATAGGTTTCAGCGCTCTATCGACATACTTTTCTTATTTGCAGTCCTTCATTAAGCACATATCCTCCAAAAATTGTCGGCTTAAAGCCATATAAAAAAAAATACATTTGTTTGTTTACTTAACCTCATACTGTCGTGTAAGAAGTCAATAAAAAGTGGAATATAAATAAGTTTCAAAACGAACGAAGAATGTGGAATTGGCAAGCTAGTGTAGCGGTTAGAGACTTCGCCTGTCAGCTTGACAGTCGAGGTTTCGAGTCACACACGGAGCAGTCTCCCATGTCTATAACCTTGCTGATGAGACCTAATAGGTCGAAATGTACATTCAGGGATTGACATTTTCTCGATTTGTTTAGCCTTACATTTGAACATATATGCCCGCCTAAAATTCATTAATTATTAACTAATTTTATTTCAAAATTAGGTATGACTTCAATTAAGCACATATCCTCCAAAAATTGTCGGCTTAAAGCCATATAAAAATAAACACATTTGTTTGTTTACTTAACCTCATACTGTCGTGTAAGAAGTCAATAAAAAGTGGAATATAAATAAGTTTCAAAACGAACGAAGAATGTGGAATTGGCATATATATATATATATATATATATATATATATATATATATATGTGTGTGTGTGTGTGTGTGTGTGTGTGTGTGTGTGTGTCTGTCTGCACTGAGAAATTAAATTGAAAAGTTTACAAAGAGTAGTCTTACCTCATCGGCTTAAATAAGGCTCTTCCTTCATTCTGGAATGTAAAGATAAGCTTCAGTTGGGTCCCACCGGTTTTCATTTCTGAAAAAAGAAATATATATATATATATATATTTCGATTAACAATGAAGTTGAGCAAAAAGCAAAGAGCATACATAACCAGCAAAAAAAAATCCTGATCTCTCACCATGCCAGATTAACACAACATGAAAAGCCAAGCGCAAACCAAAGCTCATGTGATGGCCAGTGCAAAAAATGCGACATTGCCCTTTTGGGGCACCTCAGGCACTGGACAATAAACCCATCCCTATCCCTTTTACATAAGCGGGGAAGGTGCTGCCTGGGACAGCTCCCCGTGACCACGCGATTAATTTTACCATCACTCACAGGTCCAGCGGCCAAAGCCCCAAAATGTACGATGAATAATGTGTCGAATATTATCAGTTGATTTTTATAGACGGGCAATAAGCTTTCTTTCAGCGAACATACAGATCAGTGTCTGTTTAAGAAATATTTCACAATACTTCATTTGTTTTGTTTATATTTCGAGAGTAAAACCATGGAGATTTTTTTTTTAATTGACAGGTTTTAAACAGTTATAAAATGATAAAAGAAACATGACGGTGTATTGTAGCGTTGTCACCGACGGTGATGGCTAATCGTCGGTGGGGGAGGGAAAACACAAAAAACGTTTTATTCTCACTCCATTCACTCTCTGGAAGTGAGAAGACATGAACAACGGACACCATGTCATCAGCTTCTTCGTTTTTCTAACAGACTTTTCACGTATTCTCGTTCCTAGTTCTCCGTTTGTCTCTTCGCACCCCAGTCACAAAAGAGCAAAGAGACCAAACCACGAAATCTGTCACACACGCACACACACACACACACACACACACACACACATATATATATATATATATATATATATATATATATATATGGGTTGATGACAGAACACCCCAACAACCCATCCCTATTTCTGCCTCGGGTGAGTAACAGATGATGACCACGCCAAGATTGGTGCAGATGTGCTATATCAAATTCATTGCTACGTCATAAGCCAGCATACACACACACACACACACACACACACACACACACAACATATATATATATATATATATAATATATATATATATATATGTACATACCAACGAGCAGGAGGTGACACAAGGTCAATTTCTTAAGCGGAGTTTAACAGTTTTAATTCAGAGTTTTTCTTCTCCTAGACTGGTTGCCATACCAAGATAAAGAACTCAGTCTGCTCTACAATTTACCTATAGTTGACGGTATAATAGATACATATATTCCCCAAGGATATTAGCGCTATGCGAAATGCAAACAGCCTCATCCAGTATTTTAACGCGGTCCTCCGTGTTCATTTCCTACAACGATAACCATTACACACAAGCGCCCCCATAAACACATATATAAGTCAGATTATTTTTTGTATTTTAAAACTGAACATTTCCCGCTATTCTCCATCTAGCTCTGGGTATATAGTTTGGGATTCTGGGTTCTTTAGCTTTGGTAAGTCAATCAATATAGAAGAAGGAAAACTTTGAATTCAAATCTAGTGTCACATCCTGTTTGTGGCGGAGGAGATTACTAAATGCATCCACAAATAATTACAATGTGCCAGAGTAAAAAATATTTAAAAAATGTTAACATTTCTATGGAAGTTTCTTTATGATATTATGATTTTAAAGTCTCTACCTATTCACCATCCCTTTGAACACATTATTGGGATCTTTCTTAGGTGGTCTCCGTAATATCAGTTCTGCTTTTCTAATAAAGATACTCCCAAAGAAATATTGATATTTATTTTTATTCACCTGTGGGAGATTCCAAAAATGTGTTAACAGGGATGTTAACGTTTTATTCTCACTCCATTCACTTTCTGGAAGCGAGAAGACATGAACAACGGACACCATGTCATCAGCTTCTTCGTTTTTCTAACAGGACTTTTCTCGTATTCTCGTTCCTAGTTCTCCGTTCACATCGAAAGTATGTCTCTTCGCACCCCAGTCACAAAAGAGCAAAAGAGACCAAACCACGAAATCCGTCACACACACACACACACACACAACTTGTGGAAACTGTTTAAAATTATATCCTAAAGGTACTCCCATAAGAGTGTTAATATTCTTTTTTTTTAAATCTCCCTCTATATTAGCCATGTCATTCAATTATATCTTTGTATTTTCCCATTTTAAATTGATGAAACCAATAAACAAAAGAAAATGTTAATCTATCATTATCAATAATTGAGAAATATTTGTCCTCATTGTCCAAATTGTTTGATGTAGAGCTAACATATTTGGTATACTTATTGGACATAAGGAAAGCTTTTAACAGAATATTTTATTTCTCATGAGGAGGGGGGTGCTCATCTATTTTATTTGCAATCATACCTAAGAGTCTAATTGTTCTAACCACTAAGCTTTCTCCCACAATTGTCCTTCTGGGGGGGGGGGCTGCTATCAGCAACTGCCTTCACATTTTTCTCTCATTTCCAAGAGCTATTCAGCAACTGCCTTCACATAAATCAAAGTAATGAATACTTTTGTTACAATTGATTATAGATTTGGGCTTTTCAGGTTTTTACATCTCATTATTTTGTTACACTTTGTTGATTTTCTTAATTATGAAATGTGATCTTGTGTACTAATTTTTCCTTGAAACAAGATCATTTTATTATTATATAATAAATAATTATAATTCATACACCTAATGCTTCAAAAGCAACGACAACAGTACTTCAACAAATCTTTCTTAATCCAGCAATATTTCTTGATATCATCAGGCTTAATTTTACTTTTCTGTTGTTGACAATCTAAGTTTAAACTTAGGCATCATCCTATCTTTATATTAAATACAGAGTGTTAAAGAATGTTAAAACTTCTATGAGAGTTCCTTTATGATATTATGATTTTAAAGTCTCCACCTGTTCACCATCCCTTTCAACACATTATTGGAATCTTCCCTTGGTGGTCTCTATAATATCAGTTCTACTTTTCTAATAAAGATACTCCCAAAGAAATATTGATATTTATTTTTAATCACTTGTGGGAGATTCCAAAAATGTGTTAACAGGGATGGTAAACTTGTGGAAACTGTTTGAAATTATATCCTAAAGGTACTCCCATAAGAGTGTTAATATTCTTTTTTTTTAAATCTCCCTCTATATTAGCCATGTCATTCAATTATATCTTTGTATTTTCCCATTTTAAATTGATGAAACCAATAGACAAAAGAAAATGTTAATCTATCATTATCAATAATTGAGAAATATTTGTCCTCATTGTCCAAATTGTTTGATGTAGAGCTAACATATTTGGTATACTTATTGGACATAAGGAAACGTTTTAACAGAATATTTTATTTCCATGAAGAGAGGGGGGATCATCAATTTTATTTGCAGAAATATTTTTTAAATACAGAGTGTTAAAAATTGTTAAAACTTCTATGAGAGTTCCTTTATGATATTATGATTTTTAAAGTCTCCACCTGTTCACCATCCTTTTCAACACATTATTGGAATCTTCCCTTGGTGGTCTCCATAATATCAGTTCTGCTTTTCTAATAAAGATACCCCCATTGAAATATCAACATTTATTTAATCAGCTTTGAGAGATTTTAAGAATGTGTTGACAGGGATGGTGAACATGTGAATTTTGACAGATTAGAATGGAACTAACCAACTTCTTCGATTGGCTGCTCAGTGAGATCTTTAAGGACTGCTTGGATCACCGGATCTCGACTATCGTAGAGAGCGTCCTGCTGAATGTGGTAAAAAACTGCTTCCCAGCTGGTCAGTTTTGACATCCTGCAAAAAAGAAAGAAAGAAAAATAACAGAAATCCGATTCAGTTCTAAAAAATCGGCACATGGACAACAGCATAAAAATGGATAAATATGAACGTTCATTGATAGGAAGAAAAAAGTCTTCAGAATTACCGAACCTTTTCGGCTCAGTAATTCCAAAGACGAAATATATAAAATAATTTTTTTTTAAATTGTCTTTAGGTTTTTTTTAATTTTTTTAATTTTTTTATTTTTTTATCTTTTTTTGTAAACCCCACCCATATAAATAAAGAAGGCGAAAAAAACGCACATAAATACATTTTTGTTGTCATTCACTTGTTTATTTTTTCTCAGAATTTTTTAAATAAATATTCTGCTCAAGCAGAATACCTGTTTTTTATTATATATATTTTTTTAATTTTATATATGTTCAACTAAATTATGTATATATGATTTTATATATGTTTTTTATTATATATTTTTTTAATTTTATATATGTTCAACTAAATTATGTATATATGATTTTATATATGTTTTTTATTATATGTTTTTTAAATTTTATATATGTTCAACTAAATTATGTATATGAAATTTATATATCTTTTCTTACTATAATCCTTATTTATGGATGACTAATTCAATCTGATAATTGTTGAGCCAATTCCGATCTCCCATATACAAGACTGCCTATCAAAGGAAATACTTATGTCCCTCTGGTTGACTGATTTAACGGCATTCCATCTAGGGTTACATTATGCCTAGAGGTTAGGGAATCACGTTCATTTTCGCTAAGAGATTAATACATTTTTTCTCATAGAGTAATGCTGAAAAATTACTAAAAGTGAAAAATAGGAAAATGAGATTCATTGATATTTGGTAAAATATTTCGACACTGCTTGTTTCAATTAATGGACCCACAATATTAAAATATATTTGAAATAAATATGTATTTAGTATGTGTCTCTAATCTTCTTCTGGGTAATAAACATCATGTGTTGGTTTTGGTTTCAGTTTAAACGAGTAATACGAAGAGAAAATATATTTAAAGATATATATCATTCAAAACTCTTAAGAAACAAGTACATAAAAAATGTAAAGATAAACGTACAATGAACGCGATTCTCTAACCACTGGGCATAAAATAATCCTAGACGAGTTGACACACCATTAAAATCAATCTCGAAATTCTTAATAGTCCTTGTAATTTTAAGCAATAAAAAACAGATTTTATGTTTGTTCAAATATTTATGACAAGTAAGTTTTATAGCGGAATTCTCGTAAAGGCAATTGAAAGTAACAATTATAACTATTTTTATATTTTTCTTTTATGACTACTACAATATAGCTTATTCAAGCTTGCGTGCTGACGCGTGCGTGTGTACGTGCGTGCGTTCGTGCGTGTGGGGTAGGGGTGAGAGAGAGAGTGAGAGTGAGAGAGACAGAGACAGAGAGAGAGAGTGCGTGTCTGTGGGTGATAGTATAAGTATGTGTGTGTGAGACGTTACGTGTACCAGGGTGTGTGTCTGTCTGTCTGTCTGTCTGTGTATGTGTGTGTGTGTTTGCGCGCGGATGCGCTTGTGTGTGTGTGTGTGTGTGTGAGAGAGAGAGAGAGAGAGAGAGAGGGGGGGGGAGAGAGAGAGAGAGAATGTGTGTTCGCAAGGGTGCGTGTCTGTGGAGGTGTGATGGTATATATGTGTGTGTGTGTGCGCGCAAGGGTGGGCATACGTTTGAGTGTATGTGCGTGTGTGTGTGAGTATGTGAGAGTGTGAATGTGTGTGCATGTGAAAACGTGTATGTGTGTTTATATGTTAACATGTGACTGTATATGTTCTATGTAAATGTGAGGTGTATGTCAGTGTGTGTAATAAGAAGAGAGAGAGAGAGAAGAGAGAGAGAGAGAGAGAGAGTGTGTGTGTGTGTGTGTGTGCGTGCGTGTGTGTGTGTGAGAGAGAGAGAGGGGAGAGAGAGGGAGAGAGAGAGAGGTGTGTGTGTGTGTGTATGTGTGTGCGTGTGCGTGTGCGAGAGAGAGAGAGGAGAGAGAGTGTGTGTGTGTTGTGAGAGAGAGAGAGAGAGAGAGAGAGAGAGAGAGAGAGAGAGAGAGAGAGAGAGAGAGATTCAGTCATTGAATGGAAAGGAATTTTGCTGTTATTTCTAATTTACTTACATTCCATAATCCTGGAAAATTATCTTAAGATTTGGCAATCGTTGGTTCCTTCGTCTCATTGGTACCGCGTCCGGTTTGTCCCTGAAATACTTTTGCACAATATGCTGTAGATCTTTGACATAGAAAGTGTTATCTGTGGTGTTTAAACTGTGTCGCAAAATTTCAGCATTCAACAACGCTGTCCGCTTACTTTTATACCAACGAAGGGTCTTATCCAAACGTCGTTGCAATTCATTATAATAACCACTTTGTTGCTGTTGCTGTTGTTGTTGCTGTTGTTGCTGATGGTGTTCCCGCTGGAAAACTGTGTCGTCTTCCTGTTCCGGTGTATCGTTTTGATCATGAGCCGCTTTCTCCCGTTCAACACTCATATTGTCATCATCCCCGTCACCACCGTTTGCTGTACCACCACCGCCACCAGCAGGAGCGGCACCACCCCCAGCACCGCTTGTGGCATTACTCTTGTTCAGGTTCTTTCGCAAGAGGTGCAGATGGGCCCTATTGGCCCCGGCCGCCGTATTGGCATAGTCAATCCGGTAGGGGTCCTTGTAAACGAGATGCAGCCGGTCGCTGGCCTTGTTCATTTGTTCGTGATATTCTGTTGATACAGAAAAGAGTTTGCTGACCATGGCGGTGTTGAGGATGAGGATAACGAGCACGGTGACAATAACTGCCAAAGTAAGGAGACGTTGGGGCATCTTCATTGTTGCCGCCCGACCCCTTCTAACTTCAACAATTTAGGATGTTCTCCCTTAGACGCCAGTGGCAGCCTCCTTCTCGGAAGGCCGGTTTGACGACCACGAATTGTGGGCCCCTCGGCCGTGCACGTCGTAGGCCACACCGAGCTGATGATTACCTGAAAAAGATAAATAAAAAAATGAAATTAATGTAAATCATCTTTGAATCATTTTTCTTAATTGGATATCAGTTTATAAAAAAAACAAAACAACATACATTCACACATAAATGCGCCCGTCGTCCAATGGTTATTGTCGTTGAAAATAGACACGGCGAGACGAGTTCAAATACTGGACGAGGCGTTTAACATTTCATATATATATTTACCAACCTCTCCGCACGAGCAGGATGTGACACAGGGTCAATTTCTTAAGCGGAGTTCAACAGGTTTGAATTTAGTTTTCCTTCTCCTATACGGTTGCCTAACCAAGGTTAAAGGGCCCAGTCTGCCCAACTATTTATCCAACTGGGAAGAGAGTAGGATTCATACCTTTCTCAAGGTATTATGCTAAGTGAAATGCAATTACCACAATCCAGGATTTGAACTCAGGGCGACGAGTCCATTCCCATGACGTTAACCATTACACCACGCGCTTACATCATTTAGCATGCTTTATCACCTTGAGTCGCTCCTGCTTGATACAGAATTTTTTCACTTTTTCAGGGGTGTACTTTAAAATCTGATAATACAATTTTACTGAAATAATCATAAAAATATATTACTAAACCTTTCAGTTCAAAAATTCAGAATATATCTTGAAGGCATGTTATAAATTAGCTTATATCACAGATAGAAAACCGTTCTAAAAACTACACCACAATTTCGATGATAAATTTGCATGCACCAATTTTACCATTAATTTTTCTATAAAACTGTCAACTTCTAAACAACACAACTTCAACAAAAAATGATAGAAACAAATTTTTTAAAATGAGTTCAACCAAAAATTAAAGATTATGAATATGCACATTTTATATTAACATTTTTTTTTTAAATAACCAATGTCTAGCCGTCCTAGCCCACTTTGATGATGTCCCCTTAATTATTCTGACCCTGAACAATCATTTGACTACTTAAAAAGGTTTCTGGTGACTTGTCTAATTGCTATTTAACGCGAAGAACAATAAAGTTAATATTTGAGGCACATAAAATGATACGTCATTCATGGTAAGCTTCTGGGTTAAGTAATGGGTGACAGATGAGAAATTTATATCAAAGGAAAAAAAAACATATTTATCAAAAGTAGACAATTGGGGGTCATAAAGAGTTGACGTTTCATAGACACATGGACGAATACACACAGACGCACACACACAGACGCACACACACACACACACACACATATGTATGCATTTATCGTGTGTATAATTAGATTTTGTATAAGTTGACATTTGATATATGCTCAGGATATCATCAATTAATGGAATTAATTTTTGAAGTCAAAGGTTGTACCCAGCCCTTCTTTTTACGTTTGAATTTTAACCTTACAAAATTCTTGCTCTTGGTCGACATCTTTTTTGAAAAATTAGATCTTCAAAATTAGACTTGTACTCGAGGATACACATTCATGTACATATATGTATGTGTGTGTGTCACACACTCTCTCTCTCTCCTCTCTCTCTCTCTCACTCCCTCTCTCCCTCTCTCTCTATATATATATATATAATTTTAATATAGTCATCCACAGATATATATTATATATATATATATATATGTGTGTGTGTGTGTGTGTATGTTGATATATATATTATATTATATTATATATATTATATATATATATATATATATATAGAGAGAGAGAAGAGAGAGAGAGAGAGAGAGAGATGAAGTTGAAAGGATGAATAAATAAAGGAAGGAAAATGTTGAATGGATAAAATGGTTTAAGGAAATGCCAACATGTGTTTTAGCCGAGAGTTTGTCCATGTACACATTGTATTCTATTTATTACTATTTTGAATATGAAATAAAATAATAATAACAGAAAAATATACAATTTTTAAGTATACAATGAAAATGGTCTTCTTCGGGGCAAGGTGTTTGATATTTGAAGTTAAAACAGTAAAATACAAATATTATATAATATATATATATATATATATATATATAATATATATGTGTGTGTGTGTGTGTGTGTGTGTGTGTGTGTGTGAAGCTTTTTGCATAATAAAACTAATATTTTCAAAAATTGTTTTCTTAAAAAAAAACTTTCATGTTTATATATATTCCTATATTATAGTTTATAAAATGACTATGCTGAAGAGCAACACTAAACCTAGACATAGCCCAACACAGATACTACACTCTGATCTTAGTAACGCTGACGTATATGTAAATAAAACCGTTGAAAATGTCAGGAACTATATTAATATTTCAATAATTTTAGAGTGCACTGGATGTATCCTCTGCAGAGGGGTAAGACCCATTCCCCCCACACACAAAAAGAGAGGCTGTTCTGGGTAGGATACTAAACTGCATCTGATGGTGAGGCTCCGGAATACCCCTTCAGCGCCATTCCTCCCAGGTATATTCCTATTCGATAAGACCGAGTGCAAGAACAATCTCACAAGTAATACTACAGAAAAACTATAAACGTACAAGGAACGCGATTCCCTAACTTCTAAGCATAAAATAACTTTAGGCAGGTTGACATGCCGTTAAAATTAATCAATAAATCAATCATACAATCAATCTATAAAGCCGACAAACTAAATTAAATGCCGGCGTATATGGAAATATAATTAACGACACGAAATACCGAAACATAAAAATAGGTTTTCGTTACACTTGTTATTATAGCATTATAATTATATATTTAAAAATTACCTTGAAAATTTCAGTGAATCTAAGTTTTTTAGTATATTACTAAAAATAGAAAATCCTTTTCGAAAATATTTTTGTTACGTCTATTGTTCGATAAACACTACGGATATGCTGTAATATAAACTCAAAATGAATTATATAATGGACGATTTTCAAAACTTAAAACAATCAGTCGAAAGGTTGTATTGCAAAAAATAGTTGATTTCTCTTATAAACATCCGGTATATGACATATACAATTCTATTGTTAGAAGCAAAAATCCAATTCAAATTGTATGTATTCATTTCATTTAGTTTTAGTTACTGCCATGTGCTGTTCATATTTAGTCTGGTTTTAAATGTTTTTCTCATGTTTACACGTGTCAAAAGTCTAATAAATATCATAAATCGATTCCTGGTGAAATTATGACCCAAAATCATGTGCCCATTTTTATGGTTTATCATAATTTTTACCGCCCTGTCGACTGGGGCGTTAGACTGCACCGACTGCACCTGTGTAGAGGAGTAAGACTCCCCCAATGCGGCCACCTATTGGCCGTGGGTGGCGACCCGTGATGCTTAAGGATAGAACCCAGGTGGATGAGCAGTTCATGACTTGCAATACTCCACTTTGGCCCTATCTTGGGCTAGACGGGCGGTCGGATAGGCCCCCTCCGATCAATCAGCTGGTCACGTCAAGCCCTAGCACCTATATGATTGCCCCAACCCTTATGGCAACCCCCAATCCTTCTTATCATATGGGTGCTAGAAGGTGGTGGCTGACGGTCTACATGTCCTGGGAATGACGTTAAACTCTATCTGATGGTGAGGTTCCAGTTTTGGAGGTTTGGGGAATGTGGAGCACCCCTTCATCACCATTGCTCCCTGGTCCACTCAGACCCGGAGTGGTAATACCTGTTAGGTCCAATCTATGGGTTGAATAGAAAAACATGAGTTTATAAACAAAATTGTATTATGCATTAAGAATTGAATTTATTTCAAAACTTTGTCGGTATTAAATGACCCACCTAGGTTGATATGCCATAAAACAAAACAAAACAACATAAAACAAATTTGCAATATTAAATCCACATGTCCACAAAACGGCCAATTTCGCCATCTGTTCCTTCTGACCCTAGTGTAAATGCCGCAAATAACAGTCTTTAGTAGTAAAGTTGGAGCAGTGGCCTGTTGTCGGTATCAGCCAGACAGCGATGAAGTCTACCCCCTTTTCACCAGCGCTAGACAAGCGAGATTGGTTTTTTTATCTGAGGTGGAGTACTACACCTATCGTCAGCTCCACTACTTTACCACACGGATCCAAACTGTGCTACTCATGGGCTGAGTAGGTGGGGGTTGGTATCGAACCGGAACCGTGTGGTTCCGAGGTGGATGCTCTATCAACAGAGCTAAACCAGCCCTATTGAACTAAACTAATTCTAACGTATCACGTGACTTTCTGAGACCTAAATTGAGACATCTTGCAGCTGGAAATTGTAGGCGTAACAGTTGGCCTAGACTTGGCCAAACTATTCATACACACTAAGCATCTATCTTTCATACAGTGTGTCCCCCAAACCTAAAATTTAAGTCTTAGAAAGTCGCATGATACACGAGTACAATAGTATGATTTTTCCGACCTCTAATATGAGAGTCAACCGACTAAATCTTGTTTAACGGCTGGCTGTTATGAATCAGATAAATCGTTTTTGTAGTCGATGGATAGGGATGAGAAAGCCGCCGTTTGACCAAAGGGAGGAAAATGGTGGACGGAAGTTGTAAGTATGACATCGAATGTTCGTAAATTTATGTCTGGTGAATCTGATTGATGCTATGTATGTATTTTCTTAACCAGTCCTATACGAGCAGATGCGACACAAAGTCATTTTTAGGCGCAGTAAAATTGGTTTGAATTCAGATATTTTTTCCTTCTTCTAGACAACCAAGGCTAAACAACTTAGTCTGCCCTACTATTTACCCACATTTTCGTCGGGGGGGTATCTATCCCACAAACTCCCTCTACGAGCAAGATACAACGTAAGGGCATTTGGTTTGATTTGATTTGGTTTGGCTTACGGCATATCAACCTCAATGGGTCCAATGACATTTTTAAGAAGAGTAAAGTTGATCAGAATTCAGAGTTTTTTCTTTCTAAACTGGTTTTCTTACCAAAACTAAAGAACCCACTCTGTCCTATTTTGGGGGTATTCATCCAACTCCCCCCACTAACAACAGGATACGACACAAGGTCAAATTTTAAGCGGAGTAAAGCTGTTTTGAATTCCTAGATTTTCTTCCACCTAAACTGGATGTCTTACCAAGGCTAAAGAATCCAGTTTACCCAACAATTTTTCCATATTTTGAGGATATTTATTCAACTTTAAATTCGGGTCATCTATTCCATTTCCTACTGCGATAATCGTTACGCTAAGCACTCCACGCTATGCATAGTTTTATTAGTATCATCAATTTCATCTGGTAATCAGCAGTTCAAGCAAAAATATACAGCTGATAGCAACTTCCAAAAAATCACAGCTATTTTAATAAAAGAAAGAAAAAGCTAAAGGAAATAATAGAAATGAAATATGGGAGGCAAATATCGCAGAGAAAAGAAATGTTGATGAGCGAAGGCGGGATCAGGGGTGGGGCTCTTTGAAGAGACCCCCCCTCTATACTTTAGTGAGATTTGTCAGTAGAAATGCAGTAGTAGCGATTCTTGCCTTCCACTGGGGGGAATGAGGAGGTGCGTATTCAACTAGACCCCACACCCCCACCCTCCGTACTTTATTCAACTACTATGTCTTTGGATAAGAGATATGAGAAAGAATGAAGAGAAAAACAGACAGAGAGAAAGAGAAAAAGAGAAAAAAGTAAGATAAGGAAATTCAAATAGAGAAAAGGGAATATACAAGAAAGTATAAAGCGACAAGTGAAAAAGAAAAATGTAAAAAAAGAAAAGAAAGAAAGGATAAGAGAAAGAAAGAATAAGAGAAAGAAAGTAAGAAAAAAGAAAGTAAGAAAAAGAAAAGAAAGAGAAAAGAAAGAAAGGAACGGAATTCAAGAATAATGGAAAGAAAAAAAGAAAATAAGAAAGAAAGAAAGAAAGGAGACTCAAGAATAAGAGAAAGAAAGAAAGAAAAAAAAATAAGAAAAGAAAAGGAGCGGAATCCAAGAATACAAGAAAGAAAGAAAGAAAAAGAAGAAAAGAAAAAAGAGAAAGAAAGAAAAGAAAGAAAAGAAAAAAGAAAAAGAAAGAAAGAAAGAAAAAAAGAAAGAAAAAAGAAGTAAGGACTCAAGAATAACAGAAAGAAAGAAAGAAAAAAGAAAGTAAGAAAAAGAAAAGAAAGAGAAAAGAAAGAAAGGAACAGAATTCAAGAATAATGGAAAGAAAAAAAGAAAATAAGAAAGAAAGGAGCGGAATCCAAGAATACCAGAAGAAAGAAAGAAAGAAAGAAAAAGTGAAAGAAAGAAAGAAAAAGAAAGAAAGAAAGAAAGAAAAGAAAGAAAGAAGAAGAAAGAAAGAAGAAGAAAAAAGAAAGAAAGAGAAAGAAAGAAAGAAAGAAAGAAAGAAAGAAAGAAAAGAAGAAAGAAGAAAAGAAAGAAAGAAAAGTGAAAGGAAAGAAAGAAAGAAAGAAAGAAAGAAAGAAAAGAAAGAAAGAAAGAAAGAAAGAAAGAGAAAGAAAGAAAGAAGAAAGAAAGAAAGAAAGTGAAAGAAAGAAAGAAAGAAAGAAAGAAAAAGTGAAAGAAGAAAGAAAGAAAGAAAGAAAGAGACTCAAGAATATCAGAAAGAAAGAAAGAAAGAGGGGGAGAAAAAGAAAAGAAAGTAAGGAGTACAATTCAAAAATAACAGAAAGAAAGAAAGAAAGAAAGAAAGAAAGAAAGAATAAGAATTAGAAGTGAAAGTTGAAAAGAACAATCGTCTCCTAAAAAAGTGATGTCAGTAGGGCGACATTTGAACGGAAGTAATGATTATTTTTTTCTTTCTTTTATTTTCTTTATTTCTTTTTTCTTTTTTCTTTCTTTTCATTTTTTTTTTTTTTCTTAAATCGGACTTTAATGACACTATTCATATTTCCCTAATCTGAAACGACATAAAAAAAATTCGACCAAGATTTATGACCTCCCCTAAAATTGATAAGCAAACAGACGCCATTAGTAATGAAATTTAAAAAGGAGAAAAAAGATAATAAAAAACCGATTAAATGTGTTAAAAAGATAAAACTAAAAAGGTCATCAAAAGAAGGGAAAAAAAACAAAAACCAATTGAAACAACATATATTTTATCCAATGTAAATCATTACATCCCATGGGCAATGTGTAGGTGTGTGGGTGGGGGAGCAAAATTACGTGGGGATTAACTAAATTAGATATAAATAAATTAATAAATATTACCGCAATTATTTGCGTATAACACATACTCATGTATATGACGCATCCCGAACTTTGGACTACGTAATTCTAGAGTGAAAAAAATATTCTCGAGTATAATGATTTATTAGAATTTGTCGCAGCTAAATTTAACCTAAATTTCACATTTATTCAATGTTTTGTCAGTTCGTATTGACTAAAAATAAGAATTTATATAGTTTACATGGTTATTTCCTATAAGTCTAACATGATCAAAGGGGAACCACTCTTGACTGATAAATTATTTATTCATTTATTTTCCCATTAAATTAACCCTAAACCCTAACCCTAACCTAACCCCAAACTCTAACCCAAACCCTAACCCTAACCCTAACCCCGTCTTCTTTTTTCCTAGTAAATCAATAAATCAATAAATAATTTATCAGTCAAGAGTGGTTCCCCTTTGATTATGTTAGTCTTATAGTCGTTTACATTATGTCTTAAAACACAAAATTTATACAGTATTTAGAGCAAACACACGAAATATGCAATGAGCTTGTAGTGAAAATAAGCTCATATTAGGAGAAGCATAATTATAAGTAAAGTCTGCGTTGTAGCGTATTGTCAGTATCAGCCCAACAACGAGGGAGTCTATCCCCTTTTCGATAGCGCTGGACCAGGGAAATTGTTTTGCTGAGGCGAAGAGCTGCACCTACCATCAGCACCCAGATGCTTTACCGCACATATCAGATTACCTATACTGTGCTACTCATGCGCTGAGTTGACAAGTATCGGTATCGAACCAGGAAACTTACGATTCCTAGGCGGATGCTCTACCGACTGAGCTAAATATTTTTCTGTAACAGCGTAATACAAATTAGTTTGGACTATAGATATAACATACTTTCGGACATCCCGTCCCGAATGTAGTGAGACAATTTGCCGCCAAAAATAATTACGGCATTAGAAATAATTTTAAAATGAAAACTTGTTTGATTTAATTCAATTGATTGATTAATTTTAACGGCATGCCAACACTACTAGGGTTGTCTTATGCCTAGAGGTTAGGGAATCGCGTTGCTTCTACGTTCATATTTACGTTTTTTTTTGAGTAAATGTTTCTTAAGAGGATTTTAAACATTCTTAATACAAATAGTTCAACAAAGAGAAACGTGTAAATTGTACGAATAAACATTGATTTCTATTTAATCTTCACTCATAGAATGAGGTACGTGGCGTAATGGTTATCGTTGTAGGAGATGGACACGGCGAGACGAGTTCAAATCCCGGACAAGGCTGTTTGCATTTTACATAGCGCTGATACTCTAGGGAAAGGTATCAATCAAACTATTCTCCCCTCCAGATATGGGTAAATAGTAGGTCAGACTGAGTTATTAAACTTGGTATGGCAACCAATCGAGGAGAAGGAAAATACTGTTATACTCCGCTCAAGAAAGTGACCGTGTCACATCCTACTCGTGTGGAGAGGTTGGTAGATATGCATAGAATGAGACGGGGTAAGGGAGACAATTTATTTCAAACACGTGGGCTGAAAGTGAAAGTGAAAGTTTATAAACAAATTAATGAATGAGTTTAATGGCATGCCTACTCGTCAAGGGATATTCGATGCTTACATATTCGGGAAGCGCGTACATTACATTGATATTTACAATTTATGTACTTGTTTCTCGAGGGATTTTCTTTTTGCGTATGGTCCTATCGAATACTAATAATTTTTAGATAGATCTGTAGAGAGGATTCCAACAGGTACTACCAGTATTGGTCAGAGTTGACCTGGGAGTAATGGCAATGAATGGATATTCCACACACTCCAGATCTCCAAAACTGGAACCTCGTCATCAGACACACTTTAGTGTCTTACCCAAGACACCCCATTTTGGGGAGGGTATTAACCCTTTGTAGAGGATACAGACAGAATATTCTAAGCTCTGTCGACAAGGTTGTAAAAGAATTAATAAATACCTGATGCCTTTCTTTCTATTAAATCTCCTGTAAATCTTTTCACTATGGAAATGCAAAATAGAATTAGAATGCTTTAGTTTGGCTTCTTTGTTTAATGACATATCAACCTTTCATGGGTTATTTAATGCCAAAACCATACTTGTAGAAGATCTGTAGTGGTACTATTTAATACCAAGCTGGGTTCATACCTTTCCCAAGAGTATAAGTTTGAAAGGGAATGTTATAACGCAACTCGCTTAGCCACTACTCCACAAAAAGTCCCCCAGAATTAAAATGTCCAACTCAAACTCAAGAATTCAAAAGGGTCATTACGTCCTGGAGGAGAGGTAGTAAAAAAAAGTCGTCGGAAAGGCCTATTGATGGTATCAAGCGAATAGCGACGGAGTCTATCCACTTTTAACTAGCGCTTGAACAGGGAGATCGTTTTTGTGTCTGATGTGGGGCGCCACACCTACCATTAGATCCCAACTTCACCGCAGATCATTAGATCCCAACTTCACTAAGTGAGATAAGGGAATTAGTTCAAAATGTAGCGGCACAAATTTTCTGTTTCAATTTTTTTCGTAATTCCGTTTCTACTTTTGTTAAATCTTTTTTTATCCAATTTCATTTTTGATAAATGCCATTTTATTGTATTTCATGGGTAAATTGCAATAAATTTCACTATAGTCATTATCAAAACATAGAAAACAAAAGCAGAATTCCAAATTTTATCACTTTTAAAGAAATAGCTGATATAATTTGTTTATTTAACAAATCACTCTCAAACATTTTCTATGATTTTCTATGTGTATGTGTTGTTTGTCGTTGAAGGAGTATACCTTCCTCATGCCAATATCAGATTACGAATCTATTTCATCTTATGTTATGAAATAAAACACATTTCCTCGTGTTCTGTTGTGCGTGTTAGTTGTCTTTCATCTCAAGTACATCCTCCGCGCCAATATCAATTGTCAAATTTACCCCTTCTTACGTTGTGAAACAAAAAAAAATCCTCGTGGGGGGTTCATTTTCTATAATCTTAGTTACTCCTCAATTACAATAGTTCTTTGAAATAAATCGTTCTTACAAAGAATGTTTTGTTTTTATAATGTATATAAGATTAGATTATTTCTATGTTTCAGCTTTTGATCTTGAAGTAAAAGCGACTGAAATATTAAAGTATATTCTACCCTTCTCTGCGAGAGAAACATAGTCAGGGACGGAGAGCAATTACCAAGTTTTATGAAAATATTAGTCAGAAAAATTGTTCTTCCGTGTCCCATAGAAAAATAGTTTGCGGGTCGCATGCGGCCTGCGAGCCACGTGTTTGAGACTTCTGGTTAAGAACAATCTTTAAAAAAAAACCATTGGTGCCTCATATAATGAAATTCTTGTATGTTTTTTTAATGGTATATCAATCTTTATAGGATCTCTAATTCAAAAGCCATCCTTGAAGAAGAACAGTAGAGGAACTATTTAACCCATAGCTGGAAGAAAAGGAGTTCCATAATTTTCCTCCGGATAATATTAGTCCGAAAGTGAACGTAATAAGGAGACTGGAGTTTGTGTACGCTTACAAATTGTTGTATGATTTTCTTGCACGAAATTTCCAAAAGAAAAACAGGGATCAATTTAGTAAAGAATAACAATAGAAATTGCCCCCTCATTTTATATAAGAAAAGATTTGAGTCATTTAATTATTAGTTTTTACTTTAACAATTTCATTTGATCCTAAATTTGATTTCTTTTTTCTATTTCATCCCCTTTCGTTGCTTTTGTCTTTATTTTTATTTTTGTTTTGTTTTTGTTTAATTGTTGTTGCTGCTGCTGCTGCTGCTATTGTTGCTGCTGTTGTTGTTGCTATTGTTGTTGTTGTTCATATGATCAGACTTATTTTTTTAATGATTGATTGATTTTAATGACATGTTAACCGGGCTGAGGTTATTTTATGCCTAGATGTTAGGAAATTGCGGAGTTTTTGCACATGTTTATATGATATCGTGTATTTCTATCGAATACAAGTAATAAACAGATCAATTTGACCTATAGATGGCACCCTAACAGGTACTACCACTCTAGGTTAGAATGAACCTGGGAGTAATGGCAATGTGGAGGTACTCTAGACTGCCCAAATCTCCAGAACTGTAGTCTCACCTTCAGATGAAGTTTAGTGTCATACCCAGAACATCCCATTTTTTAGGGATGGTCTTACCCCTTCGCAGATTAATCTAAGCCCCATCGACTAGCCGTTTTCTTTTATGATTTCATTTTGAATTTCTTATATATAGTTAACATTTCATTGCAATCTGACATGCTACAAATATTATTAAAATCAATATAATTATAATTACACACATATGATCTGAAGAAATAGACACGGTGAACCTAATTCAAATTCTTGACGAAGCTATTTACGTTTCAATTTAGCTAATGCCATTGGAAAAAGGCACAAACTCATCCCCCAACTATGGGAAAAAGTACAGACGACTGCGTTCTTTAGCTTTGGAGAAGGAAAACTCTGAATTCAAAACAGCTGTACTCCGCTGAAAATCGACTTTATGTCACATCCTACCCGTGTCGGGGAGGTTGGGTTAATACACACACGCAAGAAGTTTAATATAGGTTAAATTATTCTCCCCCAGCCTGAGCGTAGACAGCCAACTATTTTTCACATGTGGGAAGGGGTACTATAGAATATGTTCTTTTTCTTTTACATCGCAATACTTTTACCAGAAACAAATGGGTCAACCTCTGAAAATTAAGGTGAAGTAGGAAAAAAAAGGTGAAGTAAATGACAATCCGTATGCACTTTTGTCCTATTTAGTTTCCTTCTAATTTAGCTGATAGATAGATAGATAGATATGAACAGACGTGGATGGATATATATATATATAGAGAGAGAGAGAGAACAGACAGACAGACAGACAGACAGAGACACAGAGAGAGACAGAGACAGAGAGATAGAGAGACAGAAAGAGAGAGAGAGATAGATAGATAGATAGATAGATAGATATGAACAGACTTGTATAGATAGATATGAGCAGAAAGAAATATATATATATATATATATATATAGAGAGAGAGAGAGAGAGAGACAGACAGACAGACAGACAGACAGAGATATACATAGATGGATAAGAACAGACTGAGATTGATATATATATATATATATATATATATATATATATATATAGAGAGAGAGAGAGAGATATCATATTACAGCCACTCAACACGTAACTTCTTGAAAACACTACGCTTTCAACTTTTACACACACACCCTAACACACACACACCCTAACACACACATACACACACACATACACACACAGACACACACACACACCTTAACACACATACCCTAACACACACACACACACACCCTAACGCACACACACACCCTAACACACACATCCTAATACCCCCCACACACACACTCTAACACACACACACACACACACACACACACACACACACCGGGCGGGGGCAGGGGGCTGCTACATTTACTAATCTTCAATCTAAATCTTCTTTGGTTCATCTTTCTTTTTTTTTCCAGATTTTTTTCAGATAAAAAAAAAAGAAGAATTCAGTGATTCTCCTTAATATGTTCTTCACTTGATGTGACCAACTTGCAGACAACAATGATTTCATGCAGCGACCTTTTTAGACTTTCTTTTTATGTTATGCTTAATTTCGTTATCATACCTGCAATTTACCTTTTGTTCACATTCACATTCTTTTCGTCCTCACTCATTTGTCTGCCCTGTAGGCGGAGCTCAGAATACACTGACTGTATCCCATACAAAGGGGTAAGACCCATACCCAAACGGAGGTATTCTGGGTATAAAACTAAACTGCATCTGGTGGTGAGGTTCCATTGCCGGAGATATGGGAAGTGTAGAATACTCCCAGATCGACTGTAGTTGTAGAAACCTAATAGGACCTGCACAAGAATGTTCCGTGCAGTCCTGAACAAGTCGTGGAAACAGCACCCTTGAAAGAAGCAACTATATGGTCACCTGCCCCTGTTCTCACAAACCATACGGGTGAGACGGACTAGGCATGCAGGACACTGCTGGAGAAGCGAGGACGAACTCATAAGCGACGTTCTCCTGTGGAAGCCAACACATGGACATGCTAACGTAGGACGCCCACTAAGGACCTACATTGACCAACTATGCGAGGATTCTGGATGCTGCGCAGAGGACCTCCCATGGGCAATGAGTGATAGGGAAGGTTGCGAAAGATTGTCATGGATATCCGTGCTGCTTGCGCGACATGATGATGATGATGAATAGGCACTACAACTCTCCAGAGTTTTAGTATCTGTTAGGATTCCATCTATGAGTTAAATAGATCTGTTTGAAAATTATTTGTACTAGCACAAAATAAAAAACGTCCTCCGGGCGATGTATAAATAGATTTTTGAAACATATTACCTGAGGGGTGGGAGTAAACAATTCAATGTCAGCGAGTTTGTACCCTAAGTAAGTAAAATCATCAAATTCATTAAAGGATTAAAAAATAAAACAATTTGAAATGTAAACTTTAGATATGTATTAAAATAAAACAAACTATATATAGATATATAATACCAGTCATGTATTTATTAAAACTTGTTTTAAAAAACAATGAGGACTGTCTAATGTTGCATGTTCAAATTTTGAGTGTATTTATTGTATGTTATGACGATTTTGGGTAATGTGACGTAAGCAGTGACGTAGTTTTTGTTACAGTCAAAAACCGGAAGCGAATCTCCATTATTAATAGATTCCATAGGAATCCTTGATATCATAAAACTCTTGAGCTATACAAAAAATGTAAATAGGGATACACAAGGCGCATTCTAAGCCCTGCTGACAGGGCAGTGATATATTTAAACATACAATGACCAACTTTATTTAATTAAACCGTTCGCCAGGATGTGATGCAAGGTCGTGAGTATAGAGAATCAGTTAGGATCGAACTCAATATACAGTAGTTAGGGATCTGCGAGCAGAGTTTGCAAACCATTACACCACGACGGGACGTTCCTTGCAAACAAATAATGTATACTGATGTCAAATTTCAGTTGAAATCAAAATGTTTAAAAGTTGTTCTGACTTTTAACACAAAGAATGTTTTATTTATTTACGCAGAAAAGTGTATTTTAATTCGAAATATGTTCAGTGAAACTATAAGTTTCAATGTAAAGATTTTAAAATTAAAAGGTTATAACGTTCTTCGAAAGCTGGAAAAAGCAGTATTTCGAAAATGACAAATTAGATTGGTATAAGATATTCGTTCTCGATTCTAATTATCATGGATATATGCAAATGTAACGATTATTATGAGGGAAAAACTTCTGCCCCATAATAGTTGTGACATGGAGTGTATGGAATTTATATGCAAATGTAACAATTATTATGGGACACTAAGTTTTACTACTTCTGTCCGATAATAGTCGTGATATTGAGTGTATGAAACATATATGCAAATGTAACTATTATTATGGGACAAAATCTGGGCCGGTGCGTATAACCCCAACCCTCTTCCCCAATAGAGGGACAATCCTGCTTAGGGACCCCGGAAGGACGGGTTTCATATAATTTCTATGAATACTACTTTATGAAAATCGTCATGTAGTAGAGTGGGGGTTCCAATATTTTATATGACTACTACTTTATGAGAATTGTCATGTAGTAAAATGGGGGCCCCGTATCCTAGATTGGGGACACATCAGAGATTCGGTGGGGGGGGGCATGAAACCCTAGAACCGACCCTCAACAAAATGTGTTGTTTCAGACTATTTTTATGTTAAGCAGCTACTAGGTGATATGAGTCCAGGTAAAGATTTTCATCACCTACCACTAGTGCGCGAAACACACACACACACACACACACACACACACACACACACTATATGCATACACGCACAATACACACACACACACACAATACACACATACACACACTACACACACACACACACACACACACACACATGCACACACGCACACACACACACTACATACTACACACACGCACAATACACACACACAATACATACACTACACACATACACACATACACACACACGCACAACACACACACACACACACACACACACAATACATACACGTGTGTGCATAGCGGAAATAAAGGCAAGAAGGTTGTTAAGAAGCAATGTTCGTTGAAGCAGAAGGAGACAAGCAGTTGCTTGGATGGGAGGTCATACAAAGAAAAGTAAAAAAAGCAAAAAAGCAATAAAATGCTCGATCCACTTTTTAAGGTCTTTCAGTCTATTCGTGTTTCCTCTCCCTCCTCCCTCCCTCTCCTCCCCCTCCCCCTCTTAACCGTCTGTGTCAGGTCCAATGTACTACTTAGCAATATGCCATATTTTGATACAATATCTTGGCTTCCGGTCTTACACGTGTTAAAACTGTTATCGTGGTACTTACTAGGCCGATAAGTTTCATACTCGTCTCACTGAAAATGGCTGTGATTTATATTTTTGCTAAACGGCAAATAATCGTACGGTTGGCGTATTGATTGATATCAACGGCACTTCAATCCGTCTAGGGTTATTTTTATATCTACAGGTTAGGGAATCGTATTCATTGAAGGCGCGTGGTCTAATGGTTAGAGTCGTATGAAATGGACTCGTCGACCCGAGTTTAAACCCTGGGCGAAGCTACAGTTCACATAGCGCTAATACCCTTGGGAAAGGTATGAATCCAACTACTCTCCATCCAGCTATGGGTAAGTAGTAGGACAGACTGGGCTCTTTAACCTTGGTTAGGCAACCAGTCTCGGAGAAGGAAAACTCTGAATTATTATGGGTAAATAGCAGGGCAGTGGGCTCTTTAACTTGGTTGGGCAACCAGTCTCGGAGAAGGAAAACTCTCCTGTTAAACTGAGCTTGGGGTGGTCACTATTAGAATAGGCTCAATCATAACTAGAGATCTATTTCACTAATATTTTTTTAAAATTGTTTTCATTGAACGTTCTTATTAACATTTTTGTAGTAGTTTCTTAAGAGGTATTTGCACGGTTATATGATATTACGGTTTGATTTGATTAGGTTTTTTGTTTCACGGCATATAAAACTTCATAGTCTATTTAATGCCAAAGCTACCATTGCAGAAGATCAGTAGTGGTACTATTTAACCCATAGCAGGGGGAATGAGGAGGATCATACCTTTCCCAAGAGTATTATTCTGAAAATGAACTTTATAGCGCGACTGGAATTCGAACTCGCTTACTACGATGTTGTAATCCACTACACTCCAAATGACATAAAATATTCCTATCTAATACAAATAATCTGTATACAGCTGTATGCGTTCAATTATTCCTATAAAATACGAATAATTATATGGCTTCTAGTAATCATTTCTATTTAATAATAATCCTTTGTTGGTTATTATTACTAGTACAAAATAAAAAAACACCCTCCGGGCGATGTAAAAATAGTTTTTAAACATATTGCCTGAGGGGTGGGAGTAAAAAATTCAAAGCATTAAAAAAATAAACAATTTGAAATGTAAACTTTAAATATGTATTAAAATAAAACAAACTATGTATAGATATATAATACCAGTCATGTATTTATTAAAACTTGTTTTAAAAAACAATGAGGACTGTCTAATGTTCCATGTTCAAATTTTGAGTGTATTTATTCTGTTATGACGATTTTGGGTAATGTGACGTAAGCAGTGACGTGATTTTTGTTACAGACAAAAACCGGAAGCGAATCTCCATTATTAATAGATATATGGTTTCAAATAACTAACAATAATAATATTAATGTTTAGTATCAATAAACTATTCTTAATAATTTGCATTAGAGTATAATGCCAGAATTTGTATATGATCTATCTATCCCATTGATCTGACCCATAGATGGGAGCCTAATAAAGGATCAGAGGGGACGTGAGAGTTATAACAATGAAGGGGAGTTTTATGCTCAATCCTGATAAACACCCACCCACACGTAGCATCTCCCTGGATCTGGAGTTTCAATATCAGATCCAAAAAATGTGATACTGAGGACAATCCCTTTGGTGGGGGATCTTACACCTTTGCAGGCGATAAAGACACTGTATTATTAGTGCCGTCAAGAGGGCTGTAGCTTTGGCTTATTATAAAATACTGCTGCTCATGACACCTTTTTCATACTTTGAATGTAAAGGATAGGTGAAGTAGGGAGTTATTTCAGACTTTTCAAGGTCAATAAGTTCGAACAAGTTGATAGTGAATTCCATCATTTAACCATTATAAGGGCATTAGAGCCAAGTAAAACGCAAAAAGCCCCGTCCAGAATTTGAACTCGGGTCACTGATTCCATTACGAGAATCGTTACGCCAAGCCCTTCCCCCTCAAATATAGGTATATTTACATATATACGAGTTGTGTTTTATTTCATCTACGAAGATGATGTCAATATACGCATGGGAAAGGCAAGGACTGCAATAGGCAGATTATTGATTATATTAAAGAATATTCTGATCTCTCTGAACTAATGAAATGCTTAGAGAAAAAAGCTAGACGGGAAATACACAAGGATGCTGCGTGCTGTCTTGAACAAATCCCGAAAGCAGCACCTCATCCCCTAAAAAGCAGTAGTACGGTTACTTACTTCCTATCACACAAATCATTCAATTAAGACGAACAAGACATACTGAAAAAGCAAGGACGAACTCATAAGTTACGTTCTCCTGTGAACATGGACACACCAGTGTAGACCAACCAATAAAAACAAACACCGATCAGTTTTGTACGGATAGTAGATGCCGTGAGGAAGACCTTCCAGGAGTGATGGGATGGGTGGCAAGAGTGAGTCATGAGAATCCGTGCTGTTAGTATGATGATGATGATGATGTGTGGGGAGGTGTTTTTCAGGATTGGGCAAAAAAACTGTGTACGTCAAAAGACTTTTAAAACTGTTCGTCTTTTTTTATAACCATGACAACGACATTTCTTTTTCTTTTCTTTTTTTTTTTGTCTTTTGTCTTTTGTTTTTGTTTTACCCCTAACAGTAACTTCCCGCATTAGCACTCCTAAACTTCCTCTAACCCCGTTTAGTACCCACAGGCTCTCTAATGCCACTCTTCAGGGACACCATCAAAGACCCATTTCTGTTTCTTTTGACTTCTTCCCCAGAGCATAAACCATTTCCCACTGCCTCCTGGCGGCGATCGGTCACACTAATTAGATAAAAGCCAAGCATGGAAAAGAGGTCGAGAAGTAAGTTGAGAAACATGAAAGTTAAAATAAATAATCGCCGATACAAGAGAAAAGAGATAAAAAGTTTCAAGCCAAGACAGACGCTTCAGGGTAGCGAGAAAGATTTTTTTAGTGTCAGGGCAGACAACAACGACAAACAATAATAACAACAACAACAGGCACTTGCATTTCTCACTCAATAATAAAGAAGAAGACATTCCCTCAATAGATAATGTCCAGAGAAATGAGGCAAGGTTTTTTTCTTTCTTTTAAGTAAATAAATAAACAGTGGTGAACATTTATCGTCATCGCTGTCAGCAATTTGAAGTCAGGGATTGGCGAAACTTTCAATCGATCAATTAGAATTCGGCCTATGAACATTGGTTTTTGATCAGATATTTAGTAAATGACAGATACAAGCACACAGACACACAGACACACATATACACACACATACACGCGCGGGCACACACACATATATATTAAGTGTCCTAATTTAGATATACATGCTCTCCCCCTCTCTCTCTCTCTCTCTCTCTCTCTATATATATATATATATATATATATATATTATATTTTTTTTTTTAATGTTTTTTTTTAAATTAGGCGTTATTGTGAAGCATTAAAAATAAATAAATGAATGAACTCGATATTATGGAGTATTGGATTCACTTACTTTTTAATTATTTTTTTCATAAATTTTCAGGTTCGTTAGATACCCTTTGTCAAATGTTACTGTTCAACGGTTTCTTTGTCTCTGTTGTTATCGATATATATATATATATATATATATATATATATATATATATATAAACATACATATGTATATATTATATATATTTATATATATATATATATATATATATATATATGTATAAACATACACGTATATATATGTATATGTGTTATATATATATATATATATATATATATATATATATATATATATATACTTGATCCCATGATCGTATAGGTGAAAAACTGATAATCATCAAGTGTCGTTAACTCTGTATATACGCTATTCTGACTTAGATTCTCTCTCTCTCTCTCTCTCTCTCTCTCTCTCTCTCTCTCTCTCTCTCTCTCTCTCTCTCTCTCTCTCTATATATATATATATATATATATATGCCGCTAAACACCCCAAAATGGACAGTTCTTAAAATGGAGAGCGCACTCCTCGTGGCCTAGTATGTTTATAACAGTAAAGTGGGTGTGTAGATGGCGCTGTGGTAAGATGCTTGACTGATGTCAATTTGGTCGGGTTTTAAACCCAGCCTGGACCAGGCTGCGTTGTCTTGTTACACTGATGAGCCATGAAATGGCGAAACAGAACTGTACGTGAATGACAATATATATATATATATATATATATATGTATGTATGTGTGTGTGTGTGTGTGTGTGTGTGTGTGTGTGAATGTATACTTTCATCTTAACACGTAACTTTACACCACTATATATTACGACTGATTGGCCACTTTTCACATTTTTCCGTCTGCTGATTGTATACACCACATGTTACTAAAAGTAACGGATATGTTCATAATATGATATATATATATATATATATATATATATATATATATATATATATATAACCCAATCTCCCAATTCTATTTCTCTTTATCTCTACTTGATCTTTATGCGTTGTTCATGTCAGTTTACTGTCATTTTTTTTATAATCATTATTTTCATATTTGCAGGGAAGCTTTTATTGTTCTTTAGACTTATTTTGTCTTTTTGTCTTTTTGACAAAAACAAGAAACCATTCAGAAAGCAACACACCCAGCCGGCAGGGCTTAGAAGATGCTGACTGTATC